>JAWVWN010004648.1:1937500-2400000 GCA_037367305.1 Phrynocephalus vlangalii | reverse complement strand
GAATTATTGTCCTGTTTTCTCTTAAATGTCCACAGTATTGGAATGTTTGCCACCTTCTGAGGTAATTGGTTCCATCGCTGTACGACTCTAACCGTTAGGAAGTTTCCCCTAATATTCAACCAATTCTCAGGTGGACTTATCCAGGAGTCGAGTCATGGCCACTAGAGATGGGCACGAAACGACAAAAAGAAGCACTGTTTCGTCATTTTGTTAGGTAAGGAATTATTTTGTTACCTAACGAAATGGTAGGATGCGTTTTGTTTCATCAGGAAATGTCATTTTTTCCTCTCTAGAATGAAACTATTTGTCCTAGAGGAATCAATGACAGGGGAGGTCAAGCCCTTCCCTGAAAATCCCCGAAATTTGGAAAGGTTTGGGGGGGGGGTCAGGGAGGTGAGCTATGAAGCTCCAAAGGGGATGCCCCTAGGAAAAATATTTCTAAGCGGAATCAGAAGCTGATCGGGCAAGCGATAGCGCTGCCACTGCTTCCCGTTGATTCCAATTAGAAAGTTTTTTTTCCTAGGGGCACCCCCTTTGGAGCTTCATAACTCAGCTCCTTGACTCCCCAAACCTTTCCAAATTTCAGGGGGTTGCCTAGAATCGCTTGAGGAAGCTCCTCTGCCTTTTTTTGTCCTTTTGGACCCAGGGGAGCATAGTGTTTCGTTTCGTTGCAAAACTACTTTAAAAATTCATTACAAACAAAATGAAACGAAACTACTACAGAAATGAAACAAAGAAAATGTTATTTTTTTCCGTTTCGTGACCGTCTCTAACGGCAACTGGAGTTCTTTTCTTGTGGGATTGAAACCTTTGACTGCCCATCCAAGGAGCCGAAGTAGAGTGAAGAAGCTACTCAGATGAGTAGCGAAACATTTTGACCCCACAAGACAAGAGGTGCAACAGCTGACATTCACAACAGGAGGCATAAAACAGTGACATTATCCATGTTGGGCACCCAAACACCTTGCATCTAAGCAGTTGTTCTCAACATGTAGGTCCCCAGATGTTCCTGGACTGCAACTCCCAGAAGTCTTCGTCACTAGCTGAGCTGGCCAGGATTTCTGGGGGTTGCAGACCAGGAGCATTTGGGGACCCCACAGGTTGAGAACCACTGGTGTAGAGGCTTCAGAACTTAGAGGGGTCAAGCTCTTAGACTTTTTATTGTGCATGGATGAGAAGATCACCCATTGTCCTTCAGGACTGCCTCTGAGCTTAGGTGGTCATCCACACAGTAACATCTGGGGGAATGGAGCTCCATGATGGATGCTTGACCCTTGGCAGAAGGGGCTCCTCTCCAAGCTGGCACCCATTTGTCCAGGCCTTCATCCTATGCTAAGTGCAGCCCACCCACACCGTCCAATCTGCTCGGCCCAAGCGTGGGCCTGGATGCTTGCAGGCCTACTCACATCAATGGAGCAGCCCATGAGAGACCCCCTCTCCAGGGCCTTCGTGATGATGAGGAAGAGGTCGCTGGGAGGCTTCCGGAGGTCATACCACTCTGTCACGCCTCCCGTGAAGTCTTCAAACCCTTCTGAAGTGCTTCCTCCGGAGAGCGCCTCGTAGCAGCCATTTAACCTAGGGCAGGAACAAGAGATGGTCAGCTGCAATACGACAGCAGTAGAGTCCAACACCCCCTGTGGACGCTGAAAAAATGTGGTGCACGGTAAGTTTTATTTATTGATGTGCTTAATAACCACCTGATTTTCCCGCGGGAACTCTGGACGGTGTACAACACGTTGCAAAAACAACTGTCCAAACCTACAATACCCAAACAAAATACAAATAATAACCCCAGCAAAACAATAACAATAACAAACAAAAAAACAAAAAAAAAAACAAAACAAACAACAACAACAACAACAACAACAACAACAACAACAACAACAACAACAACAACAACAACATTACACATCAAACAGCCTAACATAGACAAAATCCGGCAAGAGAAGGCTGGTGCTAGAGTTGAAAAGTAAAGAGAATTCCTTTTTTTTTTCTGAGGCAAAATACTCCAAAAGATCTCCACCTTCTGATTTACTCTGAGTTCTTTTCAAAACAAGAGGCCAAATTACTTTTCAAAACTAATAATTTATTTTCTATTCTTAAGATACCAAAATAAGAATCCAAAAAGTATCAAAATATTAAAACCTTAACAAATCTCAATTATAGTTTAATTTCTCTAAAAATAATAAAACCTAAGTCATCCTTACTAACTGATTACATTCAAGATTTCTTCTAAACTAACTTTTCCTATTCTACTTAACTGCAGTGAGCTCCATTGCTCAAAGCAATCCTAAGCTCATCATCAGCATGATTATCAGTATAATAATGGTTTCTCTCTGTCTTCTCATCTTCTTCTCACAGCTTCCAGATGTTATATGACAAAATTGACCAATCGGAGCTAACCATTTTCTGTGGTGCTAGTTTGTTATGTCTGTCCCTCTACATTCCTCAGATAAGGTCTAATACAACCGAAATGTACACTTAATATTCAGCTTAACAATTCACACTATGGCCCATCATTTCCATACATGTGAAATAGGGCATGCTACACACAGGGTAGTCTCTTGCTCCATCTAGGGGCCAGTTCTGGCAATGACATCGTGGAAACCAATTTCTCTGGAGAACACTAGACAGAGGGTGGTCTCTGGCCCCACCTAGTGGCCAGATAGGGCAACACACAAATCTATTTCTCATAGGATGGTCTCTGGCCCCCTCCAGTGGCCAGATAGGGCAACACACAAATCTATTTTTCATAGGATGGTCTCTGGCCCCCTCCAGGGGCCAGATAGGGCAACAACATTATAGAAATCTATTTGTCTGGCAAATGCTAGACATAGGATGGTCTCTGGGCCCATCTAGTAGCCTGTTCTGGTAACTTCCTTGCTAAAATATTGGGATTTTTCTTTTAATATTTTTAATATATTTAGGCTGTGGAGAAGTGAATCAGCAGATACCGATCCCTCTGATAAGGGAGTCCTATTGTACTTCCAAACCTATGAAAGCACCTCAGGCAGGCTTTGTTCCCATTTCACAATTGGAAAGACAGAAGGTTGAAAGGAAGGGACTGGCCAACATCACCTGGGGCAGGGGTGAGGAAGACCCACGTCTTTTGGCAACTGAAGCTTGCCGTTGAACAGGTGCTTACTTGGCATAGGCTTTCTCCAGCAGGGCGCTCCAGAATTCGTTTCCTTCTGCAGAATGCACGAATACAAGCTTGCCATCTTTGGTGGGGAGCAGGTCATCTACCACCACGTCGATCCACTCCCCAAACTGCCAGATCTGTAGGGCGGGACAAGACACGTCAAAAAGGGTCAACACAAGGAACGGTGGACGCTTCGCTGTTAAGCTACGTAGGGCCACGGATTTAGAGTTGGGACAGATTTGCCAGGACCCTGCCTGTCATGGAACCCGAATGTGAAGGGTTAAATGCTGGAGAGCAGCAGGAGGAGCCTTGTAGTTCAACTCAGCAGGCAGCTGAGTCTGAGGATGCAGCTGAGGGCACATCTCCTCCTCCTATAAGGGCTAGGAGCAGGATCCTGCAAAGGAGAACTAACAGGAGAGCTAGGGAAAGGATCTTTAATGACAGGCGTAGAATTAGATCTGGAAGCCCTGAGTTCTAGCAGGAGCCTTGCCAGAGATATGGGTGTGCTCCCTGTTTTAGGATAAAGCTAGCAAGTTTACCCTGAACCCTCTGTGGGAGCAACGTGTCACTTACCTTGCCACCACGTTCCTGTGTGTTATCCTGACTTTGTTTCCTGACCTTGGACCGGCTTTCTGACTACGGCGTTCTCTGTTTCCTGACCTTGGACCAGCTTCCTGACTACGACGTTTCTCTGTTTCCCTTGAACTTGGCTTGCTGTGTGTTCTGTGTGCGGGGCTTGACAAGATTCAGCGTGCTCTACTCATTCCCACTGGCTCAACATAACACGTGGGTCTTTCTCACGGGACTTTGGTGCTTTCAATTGTCTTTTCAGTATTGATTTTTATTTACTGCATTGAATGCAATTCTTTTGATGTGCTTTTTGAAATATTTGTATACTTGTTGCTGTCTTTTTCTAACTTTAAAACATTGCCCTTTTAATGATGTAAGCCCTCGATGAGTCCTTTTAAGCAGAAAGGCGGGATAAAAATATTTATAAATAAATAAATAAATAAATAAATATGGGGACGGTCAGGATGAGCATTTGAACACCAGCATTTCCTATCACCCACTTGATTGCTTCATTTGCATCAGAGTGTTGCAAAATGTCCAAGTACAGACATAAATGGAATACAGTGGACCCTTGTATAACAAGCAGTTTCTTTAACAGAAAATCTGCTTAAAGGAAAAAAATTTCTGGAGATAGGGGGAAATCGCTTAACAGAATTGCCTGTGGGACGAATCGGTACAACAGAAAAACGGTTGCGATTAGGGATTAATCTGTTTTCAATGCATTCCTATGGAACATTTGCTCAACAGAATTTCATTTGGAACAAATTAATTCCTTTATACAAGGTACCACTGTATAGAGAAAGGTCAAATACATTTAAAACTTTGAAACGGCATGAGGTACAGGCTACTTCAGAGGTACTATCTCAGTGATTCATGAGCTCTTTTTTGGAGCTGTCAAATTATTCCCATCCAGAAGGGGTGTGTGGCAACCCCACCTGTTTAAAGAAGATGGCTTTTCTTGCTTACTGACCATGGTCCATGGGCCCTCTGCACATGCTCCAAGGCTGACAACTAGCTCACAGTCCTGTTTGATCCCTCAAGGCTCCCCCAAGGGTGCAACTAACCAAGCAATGGTGGGGGAGGGTGTTAGTTTTTATGGAGGGCAAACCCCCATTGTTTCCATGCCTGCCACTGAGTGCTGCGGGCAAGTGTGTCACCCCTTAGCCCTGCTAAGAAGCAAGGGTGGAATGCAAAGGTGGATCTTCCCCACTCCCGCCACCACCACCTGCAAGGTCAGATTCCAGGGACGGGTGGGACCTCAGGCGTGGCGGATTAAAATAACTCAGCCGCTATTGCTTGCCAGGCCCGGCAAGGTGTTGCGCAGGGCGTGGAGGTGGACGGCAGCAGACAAACCGAACAAAGGGTGTTCCTGCCCTTTGTGATTACAATTCGGCTGAATTCTTATCTATCTATCTATCTATCTATCTATCTATCTATCTATCTATCTATCTATCTATCTATCTATCAATGCAATTGTAAATATTAACAGTTTAAAAAGCAAACATTTTGGAGAAGGTGGCCGTGTTAGTCTGCGCAAGAAATTCAGGCAAAAATCAAAGGAAAAATAAAACGAAGCAAAGACAGTTTTACGGGAGGAAGCCCTGTTAATCTGTGGAAGCATTCTAGGCAAAATCCAAAGAAACAGCACAAAAACACGGACAAAAACACCATGGCACCTTACAGACTAACTATCACAGTATTTTTCCAAGCGTAAGACTATATTTTTGTCTAAAGTTGAAAATGAGGGTTGTCTTCTATATGGAAAAAAAAATTCACCTCTGCAGAAATGTTTCCTATGGCTGAAAACACATGAGGGGGAAAACCCATCATGTTTGCTGGGGAGCGAAGGACACGGGGAGCTAACCCTAACCCTAACCCTAATCCTAACCCTAACCCTCTTCTTCCCATGGCTGAACAGAAGTGCATTCTGCTGGGGAAACAAGCTGTACCCTCCCGACACCCGGGGCGGTGTTTCCCCTCATTCTTCCTATGATACCCAAAAGGCAGTTTCTCACCTCAAAATGAAAGATCCCAGCGTAGCCGTTCTGAAAGCTTTGCCCGTGAGGGACGACGCGGTGAAGGAGCGGATCATTGAGGGTGAGCGAAGCGATGGCGGCCAAAAGCCAACAGTCCCCTGCAAAGAAGTCAAGGAAGCATCAGTGGCCAAGTGTTCTAGAGGATTCTTATCCACTGGGGGCGTTTATACACGACCCCTAAACTCCGCGGCAAATGGCTCCCAGCTCCGGAGCTTAAAAATGTTTACCCACCAGCTCCGGAGTTAACAGGAAATTAAGTGCGACCCCGCCCACTTTAGCGCATCCCAGCGCAGCTTTCAGGTACCTGCTCTTTGGAGGTGAAAATTATTTGATCCGGTGTAAGGATAGTGAGTGCGGGGCTCTCCTTGCTTCTGTTTGTTGTTTTTTTGGCTCCCGCCCCTTTAAGAGCTACTTTTACAGAGACGAGAGGCAGAACGAGGTGAGCGGCATGCTTTTCTTTCTCTTTTTCTCCCTCCCCTCACGCAGCCAGCAGCCAGGAAGTGCGGAGGGGGTGGGGACACAGGAAGAGCGACGAACCCCTAAGATCTCTGGTCCGAATTTAAGTGGCCAGCGGATCTTAGGGGTCGTGTGAAAAGGCCCTGACTTGTTTTTGCAAGGGTTTCCATTAAGCCCGTGTTTCGTATTATGGGTTCCTGCCTGGGATCAATCGATGCCTTTCAGCTGTGGTGCTGAAGGAGACTCCCGAGAGTCCCTTGGACTGCAAGGAGATCAAACCTATCCATCCTGAAAGAAATCAACCCCGAATGTTCACTGGAAGGACAGATTTTGAAGCTGAGGCTCCAGTCCTTTGGCCACATCACGAGAAGAGAAGACCATTTGGAAAAGTCCATGAGGCTGGGAAAGATTGAAGGCAAAAGGAAGAGGGGATGGCAGAGATTGAGATGGTTGGATGGCGTGATCGATGCAACCAACATGGATTTGATCAAACTCCGGGAGACGCGGAAGACAAGAGGGCCTGACATGCTCTGGTCCATGAAATCACGAAGAGTCACACACTTAATGCCCCACTTCTAAACTTTTTTTTATTTGTTTATTTATTTATTTAACTTATCTGCCGCCCACTACCCAAAGGTCTCAGGGCGTCTTACAATCCAAAGAATAAGACAATTGGTTTTATTCTTTGTAATTGTAATTGGTTACATGGATTCTCTTTTTTCCTTCCTAGGAGTATAAAGCAACATATATGCATCATCATCACCACCTCCACCACCACCTATGACCCTTTCAAGACCCTTGAAAGGTAGAGAAAAAACAGAAGTAGCGCAACTGTCACTTCTTGATGACTTATGGGCCAGTGGGGAGAATACATCCAGGATGACTCAAGTGTCATTCCAGCACTCTAAACCGTATAACAGCGTGGTTTCAGGCTGCCTGAAGGGCCGTATCTCCCCATCTGAGCCTTCTTGGCGTTTAAGATAATCAGAGGAGGCCCTAGCCAGCAGAGGCACGACTGATGGGGAGACGAGGGAGGGCCTTCTCTGTGGTAGCCTCCAAGTTATGCGGTGCTCTCCCTTGGGATATCAGGCTGCCCCCCCTTTTGCCCTTCCACCAACAGCGGGAGACCCATCTTTTTAAGGCAAGCGATGGACAATCCTGGCAGAGTCCCTGAGTGTCTTTTTAAAGTTAATTAAAAGCTTGTTTGCTTTGAATTGCCAAACTGCATTTTAATTAGTGCAGTTTATTTATTTGCTTTTAGATTTTTAATGTACAATGTTCTCAGTTCTGTTCTTTTTAATATGGTGAACCACGCCGGGTCCATTTATCAGGAGAAAATTACATAACTAAATTTGATCATAAAACTAACCACAGCTCCAGGCTGCCTCCCTTTCTAATAATTAACCATCACCTACCCACCAGGCCACCTACTCCCTCATCCACCTGCCTATTAAGATCAAACAGAACACTCCCTGGTTTCAGAACCTAAGTAGCGTCAAGCGTGACTTCATTTGCAGCTCTTTTACAGTGCCTTTCATATATATATTTTTTAAAAACGGTTTACACTGCATGGGTCCCCCAACTGTTTTGGCACCAGGGACTCGTTGGGTGGAACGCCGTTTTCCCACAGACTGGAGGTGGGGGCGGGCATTGTTTTCAGGCATTCTAATTTTTCACTGCGCGTGTCTTTTTCTGGTGCACATGCGCAACTAACCCCCACTCACACTGGTTTTGTTGCGATCTGAACACAAGTGGTTTCAATGGGTACACAAGGGAAGACAAGCCCCCCATGTGTGTGTGTTTTACATGTGTGAGTTTGTGTGTTCCTATGCCTATGCCTTAGGCAAAGAGTTCCCGTTTAAGGAAAATTGGATTGCAGTATATAAATATAAAAATAAATAAATATAAATACATTAGGGGAAACCTTCAGAGGGGTTTGCAATTTGAAAAATTCTGAGGTTTTGGAGATGTAACTTTGGCCCACCCTCACTCCCCCAGAAGCAATTCGTTCCCGGGGGATGTGTTTAATGATGATTCCCATCGTCCCCGCACGACCCCGGAGGGTGAGTGGTGGGTGGTCTCTCTGCATGGAGAGGCGGCCGCAACACAACTCCTCCGTTTCTGTGCTTCCTGTGGTGGGTAACACGAGGCCCGCATCATTCCCACCCTCGGAATAATTTTCCGAGGAAATGCCAACTGCTTTTGGGATTCAGGGAGGCACCCACCCACCCGGACTGACACTCTTGATGCCTGCGCACCACAGGGCACCAAAGGCCACCCACCCAGCTGTGCTGGAGAGATTCTGACCCAATCTGGAGGGTGTCTTTCCGGCAGCTGTCCAGGCGTTCCCGTGAACCGGGCCTGCCTCTCCTCTGTGGGCCACTGGCTCGGCCGCGAAACCAACGCCCATATGCTCTCCGAGCCAACTACTTTACAAGCGTGCAAGCTTTTGACAGCACCAATCTCTTCCTCTGGCAAACCAACCAACCAACCAACAGAAAATGACAACAGCAGTTGCTCTGGAACCTTGGAAAGCTGGACTTACGTCCTTCATGGGTATTGACATCCCCTCAAAGCTCCCTCGCTTTTGACCCACTAACGAAGGGGCATTGTTGGCTTTTTTTCACCCCAAGATGGTTGAGGGTCTGGAAGAAATGTCTTAGGAGGAACGGCTTAGGGAACTGGGAATGTTTAGCCTCTCTAAAAGAAGGCTGAGGGGGGATATGATAGCTATGTTTAAATATTTGAAAGGATGTCATATTGAAGAGGAAGCAGGTTTGTTTTCCATGGCTTCAGAGACTAGGACTCGGGGCAATGGTTTCAAACTACAGGAAAAGAGATTCCATTTGAACATTAGGAAGAACTTCATGACAGTTAGAGCTGTTCAGCAGTGGAATATGCTGCCGCGGAGGGTGGTTGAGTCTCCTTCTTTGGAGGTTTTTAAGCAGAGGCTGGATGGCCATCTGTCGGAAATATTGTGATGGGGTTCCTGCATGGCAGGGGGTTGGACTAGATGGCCCTTGAGGTCTCTTCCAACTCTATGATTCTATGATTCTATGATTCATTCCCTACCCCTCCATCCCCGAGAAACCAGCTCCCATGATCCCCAATCACAGGCCAGGCTGGTTGGGACGAATGTAGTCCGATGACCTCCGCAAAGCAGTCGCTTGCCTTTCTGAGCGATGCCTCCAAAGGTGTCAACAAAAACGTGGCTGGTCATTGGGGAGAGGGTCCACTTTGCAGAGGATTTAAGCGGTCCTGTGAAAGGATCCGATCTCGCTTGATTTCGGAAGCTAAGCAGGGTCGTCCCTGGTTAGTACTTGGATGGGAGACCACCAGGGAATACCAGGTGCTGTAGGTGCCTGGAGTAGGAACTGGCAAACCACTCCAGTATTCCTGCCAAGAAAACTCCATGGACATGGAGTCAGGTAGAGTCAGTCACGACTGTAACGACACAACACAAACACACACACGTGAAAGGAGCCTAGGTGACACAATCAAGGGGACCACTGAATCAGTGGCTAAATTCCTTTCCTCTGCCCAAAGAATACGGAAGACAATTTTGGCTTCTATTAGCTCTTAATATAATTGTGTTCCCCTCCCAAGCAGTGTTTGTGCAATTCATTTTATTACCTAAACTGTTTTAACTTTCTTGAAATTGTGTAATTGTTTTATCCTTTTTTAAGCGACGCATATGTATTTTCTATTTTAATTGATTGGGTCTGCGGCCATAAAATAAAGATTGTTGTTGGATAGGATAGAGAGGAACAGGAAATGAGGTTGGATCACCTTCTGGAGTATTTATAGCTTCAGCAACAGACCCATACACCCTCTATTTTTTTGTCAGCACTGTGGAGATCGCTTCCCTTCCCTACCAGTTACGTTGTGACCAGAACAAAAACAGTCACAAGGGGGATTGGAAAGGCCCTGCACAGAGGAGACCAGAGGCACGCACACCTTAGAAGGAACTTTGCAATAGGCTGTGGTTAATTCATTCGTAGCAAATGGGCTTATTCCTTAAGCATTTTGAAACCATAATGACAGGAAAGGGTAAATACAGTTGAAAATGTGAGTAGCTAGTAAGCCTCAATATCTATAATTGTCCCATTTATTAATGCAATGAGAAAAAGTTTGGGAGGCCAAACGAAGGAGGATGGACGAGACATATTGGAAAAGACCTGTTTTATTTAGTTATGTTGCCTCCCCCCTGGCATTCCCTTCAGGAGCTCGTCAGGCTGTCCCTCACTCTCATTGTATTGGCCCAGTAACCCTGCAAGAGAAGGGGAAGACTAGGGATGGACACAAAATGAAAAACGAAATGCTGTTTCCTTGTGTTGTTATGTAACGAAATGAAACGAAACAAAACAAAACGAGGAAGCAGAATTTCGTTACAGAGGAAACCAAATGGTGTTTTTTTGTTGAAACAAACAATTTCATTCCGTCTTTAAGCTGCTTGGGGGAGGGAAAAGTTATTTTTAAAAGCTCTGGACTTTTCAAAATACTTTTTCCCCTCCCCAAGCCGCACCAGCTGATCGGCACTAGGGTGGTGGGAGGGAAGGTTTTTTCCCCTACCCCAGTGCTGAGCAACTGGCAGGCGGGGCTTAGCGGGAGGGGGGGAAAGGTTTTAAAATAGCCCAGGGCTTAAAAAAAAACTTTTTGTCCCTCCACTACTTTCAAACCCCCCCCCCCCCCGCACACACACACACCATTTCGTTAGTGGTTCATTTTGTACAAATCTATTTTGAAAAAAATCATATGAAACGAAACGGAAAAAATGTGGGTGGGAGGAAAGGAAACAAAACAAAACATAACTTTTTCGTTTTGTGCCCATCCCTAGGGAAGACCTTAAGAGAGTTCACACACACCCTCCTGAGTTGTAGGAAACGCCCTTACCCAAGGCTCCCTGGCAAACATCTGTGCGGGTGGCCCCGTCGACAATGAAGAGTGGGTTGCGGCAGAGTTCCTGAAACACACACAACAGAGAGGGCACATTATTCTCACCGTTCACGGGAGAAGGAGGCTGCTGGCTCAGGCATCTGGGCACCCCGTGTAAGAACTCAGAGTGAGATGAGTCACTGACTAAGGGGTTTCCTATGTCCCCAATTACATCAGCTCTTTATTCAAAACCAGACGTAGACGCGTACTTTATTTCCCAGATGTCTCATATTCTACCTTTAGGCAACGCTGCAAAAGATCTCTTAACTGCTGGTCAGGGTAGACAATATTCAACTAGACCAACTCACATTTCTGAGCTCCTATTTAAACTCAGTGGGATGTGGTTTATTTAATTTGTTTTGTTTTGTTTTGTTTCGTTTGGAGAACCATGAGGGACATGACTCTTGCTTTGACATAGAACAGGGCACCTTTCTCTATTCCTTCCTTCATTGCTAATTCGAGTCCCGGGAAACCTTTAGCCATCCAGATGTTGATGAACTACGCCTTCCATTACCCCCAGCCCCCATTGGACAAGGTGGCTGGCTAGGACTGGTGAGGACAGGAGTCCCACCTTACAAGAATGGAGAGTCAAAACAAAGTGAATTTCAGCGAGGGGAAAATGAAAAGCTCTATATTTAGATTTGGGGGGGGACCCAGAAGCACAAATACAGGAAGGGACACAATTGGCTCGAGGGGGATCTTTGAAGGTTACAGGCTGGCCATGAGTCAACAGGGTGGCACAGCAGCAAGGCAGGCTAATGCGATCTGCAGCTGCATTGACAGACTTATTTAAGAGTACCACGTTCTTGCCAACCGACCGAGAGCTGAACGATCCCAAACCACGAATGCCCTTCCTCTGATTCCAGACAGATCTGCTAAGAGGAAAGGCCTCCACTCACACTCAGGGTAACTGATCTCACTGCCAGGATGCTGATACAATCAAGATCTTTCCCCCTCAAGTTCCACTGAAGCCGACTCTCCTACAACTTTGGCCCATGAGATATGAGGCTGCCTTCTGGATCCACAGCAGATAACGAGCAACATAGGGCTCAAGTTAAGAGAACCCAGCTTTGGGCTAGCTATCAGGAAAAACTTCTTAACTGTTAGAGCAGTATGACAACAGAACCAATGACTTCAAGGGGTGGAGAGGGCTCCCAACACCGGAGGCGCTCAAGAGAAATTTGGACAACCCACCTGGCAGGCATCCTTTGCTTTGTATTCCTGCATTGAGCAGGGGGTTGGACTTGATGGCCTTCAGGGACCCCTTCCAACGTCACTAGTCTATGATTCTAGGAAGTGGACTTCCAGTCACTTAGTGGTTTTATCCAGAGGGGATGGTGGAGCCTCCCGGGGTGGGGTGGGGAGTCCAATATGTGTGGAAATGGGTCCCAGACCTGCAGTAATTGCTCACTCTGCTTTACAGAATTTGCTTACTAAATGCTTAATAGACCTGGACGTTTCATTTTGAAAGGGGGACTGGTTCCAAAATGAAACACACCTGCCCAGCTGGCATTCAGAACCCAGTCCTACCCTCCAGAACCAAATCAACCACTGTCTTACCTTCCTTTAGTTCGCACAGGGCAAAACTCCAACCAGGAAGCAGCCTCCAACATGTCATCTTTCCTTCTCCCTGGTGCTGGCCAGTCAGGCAGGGAGGCGGGGTGAGGCATGTTGCTTGCACAGCTCCTGATTGGCCAGTGCCAGGGAGACGGAAAGCAGACGCATCGGAGGCTGCTTCCTGGTTGGAATTTCACTCAGCGTGAACTACAGCAAGGTAAGACGGTGGTTGATTTCGTTCCAGAGGGTGGGACTGGATTCCGAGCGCCCATCTCTAATGTCTAACCATCTCCATTGCTCTCTATGGGGTCTGTGTCAGCTTTCTCCATCCTGACGTTATTATACTCTTACTCCTGCATAACAGTCCATAACAACATGAATCCTCCTGAGCCCCAAACAACCAACGAGAACCCCCCCAAAAAAGGGATACCAAGCTGAGAAGCCAGCTTTGCTGGTGCCTCACCGTGGGTCTTTTCCACTTGACTCCATACGTTTTGGAGGAATTCGGCCCCAGCTCTTTGAAACCCAAGGAAGAGGCCGAAGCCGGAAAGGTCTCATCCCGGAAAAGTGTGCCGCTCTGCAAACACTCATTCCGAAGCCTCTCAAAATCCTGTCCCAGGTATTTGACGGCGTTCTCATGTTTCCCTAACCCCAGATCCTTTGCTCGCTGTTTCTGGACCTGGGCGGAGACCCCCGTACAATAGACGGGCACAATGACCTCTTCCGACATGTTAGCCTTTGGGAATCCTTCCTAAAAGAGACAAAAGACAAGAATAAAAACCAAAGATGTTAAGACTGAATAGTTTTACCACTCCCCACATGCAGGTATTTAAAGCCATCCATTCTCCTTTTCCTCTGACCATGAAGAAATTTGCACATTTTCTTTAAAAACCAAGACCTACACAATTCTTTGCCATGGACCAAATTTAGCAGGTGCTGTTGATCTATCAAAACAGGGCAAGATAAATGTCTCTTTATATGTGTGATGAAGTGGGGGGGGGGAACAAATGAGATGGACTTGGAAAGACTTTAAAATTATGAAAATTCTTTTATTACCAAACAAACTGCCAAATTTTGTTTGTATTTCATTAAATACCATACCAAGAAGAGGGCATAGCTCACTAATCAGGAAATCTTCTTGGTTATTTCTTGTTATGGATCTATCTTATATTATGATTGTATTGTTTTTTTAAATTCCAGGGAAAAATCAAAGAAAATGTCTGAAGAAGTGGACGTGTCCACGAAATGTTACATTAAAAGAGTGGTGGCGAACCTTCAGCATTGCAGATGTTTCGGACCACAACTCCCACAGCCCTTTGTCATTGGCAATCTAGGCTTGGATTTCTGGGAGTTGTGGTCCAAAACATCTGGAGTGCCGAAGGTTTGCCACCACTGCATTAAAATATGAAACTTAGTCTTTAAGGTGCCATTTTTTTGGTCTTTTGCTTTGTTTTATTTTTCTTTTATTTTTGCCTGGATTTCTTGCACAGACTAACATGACTACCTTCTCCAAAAAATTTGCTTTTAAAACTGTAATATTTAAAATTGCTTTTATTTATTTATTTATTTATTTATTTATTTATTTATTTATTTATTTATTTATATACTGCACCATCTGACCAAAGGTCACTCTGGGCAGTTTACAAAAATTTAAACATAGACAATACAATAAATAATACATTATACAATATAGTATATAATGAAGAAAAAAAATCAACAAATCAATCATAATTAAATCAAACAATAAAACAATAATGATAAATTTAAGTTGGCACACAAGAAAAAACAGACAGAGACAGATTAAAATGTAAGAACCAGATCACCGCAATCAAGTTATTCATCCCTTCATTCCAGTGGGGGTAAGTAGTCCCAAGCCCTCCTTACTGTCAAGGATGAGCCCCTTTTTAAAAAAGGCAGTTACTTCACGTCCTTCTTTGTTCTGTGACTACTGTTGTACCGTGACAGCGTTGCTCACGATCATGTGATTTTGTCTCTGTTTCAGTGTCCATGGTCGTGATAACTTGTCTTGTGACAAGTGTTACCTCACGGTCTTGTACCGTGACAAACACAGCATTTGTCTAGCTTCCTTTTTCCTTTCTGGGGGGCTTAAAAAACTTTTTCGATATTTCACATTACTGGTGATCAGGGTTTCAAAAGCCAATACAGTCTAATAATAAAAATTTAAAAAATGGACACAGTTTTCTGAGAGAAATGAATGTATTGTTGCATAGCAGTCGTTACTACACGGTGTCTTGTCTCGGAACAGAAAGCGGGAACAAAGAGTGACAAGGGAAAACCCTAGCCCAGCACTAGGTACAGGATTGTCGTGCTTAGCACCCATTCTGGGGGTGTGGTCGAGACAAATTTCAGTAGTTGCGCAATGGACAAGAACTAACATTTTTTTTGTACTGCTCCTAAGCGCAACACTAACAGAGACAAAACGGACGTGAAATAAAAATGATGGCAACAGCCTCAGGGAGGCGACAAATATGATCAGGAAATGGAAATCAAGTCTTAGGAGGAAAGACTAAAAGAACTGAGCATGTTTCGACTTGAGAAAAGGAGACTGGGGGGAAGGCTAGGATAGCACTTGTCAAATACTTGAAAGATTTCCATACAGAGGAGGGGTAGTATCTATTCTTGTTCAACTCAGAATGCAAGTCATGCAACAATCAGCTCAAGTTACAGGAAACCAGAGTTCAGTAGAGTATCAGGGGAACTTCCTAACTGTTAGAGGAGTACAACAACGGAACCAGTGACCACAAGAGGTGATGAATGCCCCAGCCCTGGAGAGAAACTTAGACAACCCCCTGGCAGATATCCTATTATTTGTATTCCTGCCTCAAGCAGAACTTGGTAGCCTTGTAGGCCTCTTCTAACTTCATGATTCTATGATTCTATGATCAGGGGTAACAAGTAACTTTAAGCCAGACATTTAAAACCTAAGCACTCAGAACTCTGGATTTGGTTGGCAAAAGCTGTAACTAAGCTTCACATTCTCTCAAATAACACAGTTTGCAAATTCCTAGCGGAAACAAACAGAAACAAAAGGAGTTGGTGGGAAGGTGATCTTTGGACAGAATAAGGGAACTATCAAACAAACAAACAAATTAAATAGTAGGAGCATAAATAGTAGTAATGTTATGGGGATCCACCATCACAGATCTACTTTGGGCAAATGTAAAAAGGTTACACTCAATAACCTTTCTGGCTGATGGGCAGTGAAAAAGCTGTATTTGGACCTGCGGAAATTTTCAAAACTAAAAAGGTTGTCCACACAGAGTTTAGAAGACTTACATATACCACAGTTCACTAGTTACATTAGTTGGCCAACAAGGACATAATGAAGTCACATTTCAAAAGTATCAGAGAGGGTAGCCGTGTTAGTCTTTTCAAGATTTTCAGGCAAAAATCAAAATCGAATCAAAACAAAACAAAAGACACAAAAATATGTGGCACCTTAAAGACTAACTTTCATATTTTAATGTAAGGTTTTGTGGACACATCCACTTCTTCAAACATATAGCAGCAGAATGAGGTGTGCAACATAATATATGATGGGATATACATTTCGTACCAGATATTCATTGGCTGTAGTATATAGAGTTGGGGGGTGGATAGGGGAGGGGGAGAGGAGGAGGGGGAAGAATAGGAGGGAGAGTTGATTAGTAGAACTGGTGGGAAGGAGGATTAGGCCAGGGTGTGTAGATATGTAAAGTATAGTATTATGGCTCTGGGGCCAGGATTTGTTTATATGTTAAGTGTGGTATTATGGCTCTGAGGTAAATTCAAAAGTAGAATGCTCTACTGTAATGTTTTTTATTGGTCAACTCTTTCAAGTAGTGCCATTCTGTAATTACCCTCGAAGGCATTCTGAAGGCAATTTTAAATGAGTTGCAAAGCAAGCTTCAACTTGTATACTAATTTTTTTAATCAGTGTGGATGACTATTGTTTTTTTCAACAACAAAAAGTAGCAGACATTAGGAGAAAAGTGAAACAAGTACCTTAAAGACTATATTCCAGTAGTAAGTAAAAAATAAAAAAATCATACAATAATGGAGTTGGATGGGGCCTAGAAGGCAGGAATTTAAATCAAAGCCAATATGGTGGATGGCAGTCCAATTTCCTCCTGAAGGATTCCAGGATTGGAGCTCTCATCTAGATGGCACAATACAAAAATCTAATAAATAAATTAGTAAATACCTCATTTCCTAAGGTAAATAGGCCTAGTCTAGTTGCAACTAGCACAGGAACGTGGAAAGAGCTTCAGTCATCGCAGCGCCTTTGGTTCCCGTCTAATAACACATACAGGGGACAAACCATATGAACGCATGGGACGCGGAAAGAGCTTCAGTCATAGCAGCGCCTTTAGTTCCCGTCTAAGAACACATACAAGGGACAAACCATATGAATGCATGGAACACGGGAAGAGCTTCAGTCATAGCAGCGCCTTTAGTTCCCGTCAAATAACACATACAGGGGACAAACCGTATGAATGCATTGAACGCGGAAAGAGCTTCAGTCATAGCAGCGCCTTTAGTGCCCGTCTAATAATACATACAGGGGACAAATCATATGAATGCATGGAACACGGAAAGAGCTTCAGTCATAGCAGCGCCTTTAGTTCCCGTCTAATAACACATACAAGGGACAAACCATATGAATGCATGGAACACAGAAAGAGCTTCAGTCATTGCAGAGCCTTTAGTTCCCGTCAAATAACACATACAGGGGACAAACCGTATGAATGCATTGAACGCGGAAAGAGCTTCAGTCATAGCAGCGCCTTTAGTGCCCGTCAAATAACACATACAGGGGACAAACCGTATGAATGCATTGAACGCGGAAAGAGCTTCAGTCATAGCAGCGCCTTTAGTGCCCGTCAAATAACACATACAGGGGACAAACCATATGAACGCATGGGACGCGGAAAGAGCTTCAGTCATAGCAGCGCCTTTAGTTCCCGTCAAATAACACATACAGGGGACAAACCATATGAACGCATGGGACGCGGAAAGAGCTTCAGTCATAGCAGCGCCTTTAGTTCCCGTCTAAGAACACATACAAGGGACAAACCATATGAATGCATGGAACACGGGAAGAGCTTCAGTCATAGCAGCGCCTTTAGTTCCCGTCAAATAACACATACAGGGGACAAACCGTATGAATGCATTGAACGCGGAAAGAGCTTCAGTCATAGCAGCGCCTTTAGTGCCCGTCAAATAACACATACAGGGGACAAACCATATGAACGCATGGGACGTGGAAAGAGCTTCAGTCATAGCAGCGCCTTTAGTGCCCGTCTAATAACACATACCGGGGACAAACCATATGAACGCATGGGACACGGAAAGAGCTTCAGTCATAGCAGCACCTTTAGTTCCTGTCTAAGAACACATACAAGGGACAAACCATATGAATGCATGGAACACGGGAAGAGCTTCAGTCATAGCAGCGCCTTTAGTTCCCGTCAAATAACACATACAGGGGACAAACCGTATGAATGCATTGAACGCGGAAAGAGCTTCAGTCATAGCAGCGCCTTTAGTGCCCGTCAAATAACACATACAGGGGACAAACCATATGAATGCATGGGACGCGGAAATAGCTCCAGTCATAGCAGCGCCTTTAGTTCCCGTCTAAGAACACATACAAGGGACAAACCATATGAATGCATGGAACACGGGAAGAGCTTCAGTCATAGCAGCGCCTTTAGTGCCCGTCAAATAACACATACAGGGGACAAACCATATGAATGCATGGAACACGGGAAGAGCTTCAGTCATAGCAGCGCCTTTAGTGCCCGTCAAATAACACATACAGGGGACAAACCATATGAATGCATGGAACACGGGAAGAGCTTCAGTCATAGCAGCGCCTTTAGTTCCCGTCAAATAACACATACAGGGGACAAACCGTATGAATGCATTGAACGCGGAAAGAGCTTCAGTCATAGCAGTGCCTTTAGTGCCCGTCTAATAATACATACAGGGGACAAATCATATGAATGCATGGGACGCGGGAAGAGCTTCAGCCATAGCAGTGCCTTTAGTTCCAGTCAACACATACAGAGGACAAACTATATGAATCCATGTAATGTGGAAAAAGCTTCAGTCAGAGCAGTGCCTTTAGAGTAGGAGCTACAAAGTTAGTGTTAGTGTTATAACAAAAAGTTGTAATAAAAATTACTGCCAAAAACTGGTATGAATATTTGAATGGATGTCATATTGAAGAGGGAACATGGCTTCAGAGACGAGGACTCGGGGCAGTGGTTTCAAACTTCAGGAAAAGAGATTCCATTTGAACATTAGGACGAACTTCCTGAGGGTGAGAGCTGTTTGGCAGTGGGATATACTGCCATGGAGGGTGGTGGAGTCTCCTTCTTTGGAGGTTTTTAAGCAGAGGCTGGATGGCCATCTGTCGGGAGTCCTGTGATGGAGGTTCCTGCATGGCAGGGAGTTGGACTGGATGGCCCTTGAGGTCTCTTCCAACTCTATGATTCTATGGTCCAATATCTTGGCATGTGTAGGAAAATATGGCCTGGCAAAACCCCTTTTGATTTCAGCACTCTCTGCTGCAAATTCTTTCTCCCCAGGACGTCGGGGATTCAAGGCTGCGCTTTCTGACTTCAGGGCGCCCATGAATTGTGTCACTGTGTCTGTGCTCATCCCACATGCTAAAGGGAGCCTTTAATCAGGAGTCTTGTTGTGCAGGAGTTAAACTGCTGTGCTGCAGCTAAAACTGTGCTCCTGACTTGGGGTTCATTCCCAGGTTGGTGGCTCAAAGTTCACTCAGCCTTCCATCCTTCTGATGTCGGTGGAATGAGTGCCCATATTTTTGGAGGGGTGGCGGCAGCAATGTGTAGCCTGCATAGTTGAATTGTAAACCGCCCAGAGAGTGCTTTAAGCGCTATGGGACAGTATATAAGCAGAACACTTTGCCTTTTAAATCAGCAATCATCTGCCACTGTTGAGGATGACTTCCCCCCCTGCACAAGCAGTGCCAGGCAGCAGAATTCCAGCCACTTGGGATCATGGCTGCAGCTGTTCAAAATACCTCAGCTTGCTGTGTGAAAGGCTCTTAGGTCTGAGGCAAACAGCCCTTGACTAGAGCATGGAAATGGTCAGTCTGAGGAGCCCCACCAAGGCCGGTTATTTGACGCCCTGGAGAATAACGGAGCCAGCCAGTGTAGGCAGTAAGCAATTACTAGTTAAAATATTTTATTTATTTTATTTTATTTAAAACATTTCTATCCCGTCCTTCTCGCCAAAGCTAAAAACAAGAAACAGACAACTATTTTTAAAAAGAATTAAAGATTATATCAAAATAGTATTATTATTTTTAACCTGCCTTTCTATTTAACAAGAACCCAAGGCAACATATCACAATTAAAAGGCAGTGTTTAAGATTAGTAACAATGAGCATATATAACACTAAAAGGGTCCATGAATACAATGTGTGTTGTGTCATTACAGTCGTGACCGACTCTTCGTGATCCCATGTCCATGGGGTTTGGAATACTGGAGTGGTTTGCCAGTTCCTACTCCACAATGAATACAATACCAAATACCTAATGTTCTCAATTGTTAGTTTTAATGTTGCCTTCTGATGCTGTAAGATGTCCCTCAATTTCCCGTTTCTCAAAATGAATGTACCTTAATTGTAGTAGACTGTATGATTGTCTCTCCTTACTGTAAGCAGCCTTGGGGTCCTTTTCCAAGGAGAAAGGTGGGGTAAAAATACTCAAAAATAAATAAATAAATCCCAAAACAAACAAATAAACAAAAACCCCATAAGCAACACCAAAACCCATTCAAAGCAGCTAGATTTAACCAACTATTTTAAAAAAAATCCACTCAGGCAGCCAGCTTGCCTGAAGAGAAAGGTCTTTGCCTGCTTGTAGATGGACAGCAAAGACGGGGCCCGACTGGCCTCCAGTGGGAGGGAGTTCCGCAGTCTGGGAGCAACCACCGGGAAGGCCCTCTCTCATTATACCCACCAAATACGCCTGTGAAGGTGGCAGATCGTAGGGAAAGCCTTCTCCTGGTGACCTTCAACACTTAAGCAAGCTCAAAGGGAGAAGCAGTCCTTAAAAGAGAGCTTTAAAGGGCTTTTATAGGTTAGAACCATCACTCTCAACGGGACCCAGAAATGGGACCAGCAGCTACACGGACTCTCTTCTACTGAAGCGGGCTTTTTATTCAGTACAAGGACAGTCCAAATCTGGCACCCTTTTCACAGCAAGACTGCAGCTCAGCAGTACAGCCAATACTTGGCGTCCACATCCTGCCATCTCCCTGCAGTGCTGCAAATGTCCGCTTCCTGGAAAGCTTGCACAGCAGCTGTGAGTCAGTTGTTATTAAGTCCATACTTCTGCGCACGCGTAGTAGCCACGCTCTGTTCACCGGGCCGGGTTCTTCCTGCCCCCATCCCAGACATCTGGGAATGAGTAGGAGCTACAGGAATGTAGAAAAACATGTCAAATGGGATATTGGGATCAGATGTGAACTTCTTGCAAACTTCCCCTCGCTTGCCTGCCTTCTCCCTGTCTTTCTCCGTCTCTGTTTTCTCACTCACAAAAACATGTTTCTCTATCCACGTGGCTGTGAAGTCTTTGGACCACACTGGCAGGAAATCTCGGGAGGCAACAGCCAGGAACAGCATGGGCGGAAGTGTAGGGGACTTTGAAATCAATATTTAGATTGCAGGAGTCTTCTTAAAAAAAAAAAATTAAGACACAGACAGCTCCTCCTCCCGCCAGGAGTTCCAAACTGCTATATTTCCCGCCTGGTGGCACCCCATCTGTCAGACGGCCCCAAATGATATCCGCACCCCAGTCTCAATCTGAAACTCAGGCCCATTCCAGATGAACAGCCTGAAATCCAGTAATAAATTGCAACCCAAGTAGGTTCAGTGAATGAATTGAACGTACAGAAGAACTGTACCACCCTGAGTTCCTTTGGGGAAATTGTGCAGTATATAAATATAAATATGAATGAATGAATGAATGAATGAATGAATGAATGAATGAATGAATGAATACATAAACTGACTCACCAAATCACCCAATTCAGTGGCCCACTCACATTTGTGACCGACCGATGGGTCTCAGCCTCCGAGTCAAATAATGGCAGATCGCCCTCTTGTTCCCCATTAATCCCTTTAGGAAAATGCCAGATATCATGATAATTTTTACATATTGCAGACACCCCCCACCCCGATTCTAGGCAACAAATTATAGGCACTTTCCTTACACATGCTTACAGAGTTCTCCATCTGAAGACCAAATCTGTGACCGCCTGCTGCTGTGCGTACCTTAGCACAAGAATAGGACGGCTTCCATTTCTGGACCCTTGCAAAAAACACATCAAGATATTCTGGCCCCGGCTGATATCCTTGAGGCACAGGAAGCAGGGTGAACTAAAATCAATTTACGTATTTAATTTTTTTTTAAAAAAACACCAAACTGATTAAAAGCATGATCTCAATTTCCAAAAATCAAATTTTTTATTTGAATCTTCAAACATTCACTTTCAAAAATTCAAATTATTATTTAGATCGGTTTGTTGAACGAGACGTTAAAAGACTGAACTCGCTACCTGCTTCACAATATGTTCATGTTAATTTCACAACTTGACAGTTGAGCATTGTTGCTGTTGCTGCTGCTGCTGCTTATCTGGCTGTTTATACGTACTTAGATGTACTTATATATACTTATATATACTTATATTAGATACCAAGTATTATTTTTAAGAATGGTTTAATCTATCCTCTTGCATACAGCCTGATTAGCTATAAAGCAATAAAGTACACACACACACACACACACACACACACACACACACACACACACCAATTTTGCAAGCTACAAAATATTTAGTGTCGAGCTACTATTGCCACCTTCTCCGCAGTACTAACAAGAGTTAGCCTGAACGTCACTGCGGTTTATGAAAGGTCTTCTTCCACTTCTGCAGTTGTCCAGTAGTTGCCATTTGTGAGTTTTTTCCCGAATTCCTCTTACCCCTGGAACAATCAAATCTCTTTTGCAAATCTGACCGTTAGTTCCCAAAGAAGAATTTTGTTAGCTTGGTGTCCACCATGTTCACCAAAGCTCTGAAAGGGCCCTTTAAGAGCTGCAAATACCAGTATCGAAGTGCTGAGGCAGCAAAAGCACCCGAGTGGCAATGAGAACGCCCTCTCCTTCCACTTCTGCTGGCACTAACATCCTTGAAAAAACACGCCGGGGGAAACTTCCAGGCAGCGAGATAAGTTCACAGATGAGTCATCACAACCCATATTCTAACTGAATAAGTCCCATGAGTGGCACTTGAGGCCACACCCTAGCTGGCTGCGCATGTGTTCAGACCTGCTCAGACTTTTATCAGGAAAAAAAGTGAAGATGACACAAGACTGGAAACTGAAGGAGAACTCGGGGACTGAATATTGATACAAGAACAATGAAAATTTCAAGAGCAGCGTCGTGTCTATAATGCTGGGCTGAGAACTGGGGGAAATTGAGGTTTTGTTGCCCGCACAGAACGATGAAACTCACCGAATTTAGGCCAGGAATTTCCTCACCGCGAGGACAGAAGTGGTGAAGAGAAAAAATACCCTTTGACCTCCTCGTTCAAGGAAAGGCCAGGAAAACAGATTCAATTTAAACATTAGGAAGAACTTCCTGATGGTTATTGCTGTTCGGCAGTGGAAGATGCTGCCACAAAGGAGGGTGGTGGAGTCTCCTTCTTTTGAGGTTTTTAAGCAGAGGCTAGGTGGCCAGCTGTCCGGAGCCCTGTGATGGGGGTTCCTGCATGGCAGGGGGTTGGTCTCAATGCCCCTTGAGGTCTCTTCCAACTCTATGATTCTAGAGAGCCTTGTGGCGCAGTGCTTAAATGCCTGCACTGCAAGTAAAACTGTGTTCACGACCTGGGCTTCAATCCCAGGTAGCAGGTTCATGGTTGACTCAGCCTTCCATCCTTCCAAGGTCGGTAAAATGAGTACCCAACTTGCCGGGAAGGGGGGTGTAGCCTGCATATTGTAATTAAAAACTGTAAACCACCCAGAGACTACTTGAAGTGGTATGGGGAGGTATATAAGCAGACCCACCACTTTGCTTTTGAAATAAAAACAGAAGAGTCTTTCCTCAAATGGACTTCTTACGAACATGTAAAATATGCCAACTCCATCCTTTCCCAAGCTGTAGGCATGATGGCAATCGAGAGACCAACTTGTATGGAAGTTAGTAGCTTTCAGGAAGTTGAATTAATTATTTCCCCTACCCAATTCTCATTAAATTTAGAATTCATTTTGTTGCGGTTTTTCAGTAACCTCAGCTCAGTGAAGTAGACCTCAGTTCCTGGATGCTGATATTGTAATAAATCACTTTGACTGTAATATGCAGTACAGTGTTTTGTTTTCTCTTAGTGTTACTACCCCCTCTGGAATCTCGTTTGCAAAAAAAAATATTGGTGTTGTCATTTTTTACTTCTTCCCAAAGGGGTGGTTCTCTAGGGGCGTTTATACACGACCCCTAAGCTCCGCTGCAAATGGCTCCCAGCTCCGGAGCTTAAAAATGTTTCCCCACCAGCTCCGGAGCTAACAGAAAATTAAGTGCGACCATGCCCACCTAAGCACGTCCCAGCGCACTTTTCAGGTACCTGCTCTGGGAGAGTGAAAAATTTTGATGCGGAGAGTGCCGGGCTCTCCTCGCTTCTTTTTGTTTTTGTTTTTTTGCCTCCGGCCCCTTTAAGAGGAACCAGGAAGTGACGGGGGGTCGGAGCAACTTCCACCGGCACTCCGGAGGTAAGAGTGCATTCTTTTCTCCCTTTTTTTCCTCCCTCCCCTCACGCAGACAGAACAAGGGAGTGCGGAGGGGGTGGGAACGCAGGGAGAGCGACAAACCCTCAAGATCTCTGGTCCGAATTTAAGGGACCAGCGGATCTTAGGGGTCGTGTAAAAAGGCCCTAGGGTGGCTCTACTGCAACTGGCGGGGCGATCAAGGGAACCAGCGACTCTGCACAAGGTGGTACGTTTGCCTGCTAAAAATGTTCTGTGGCGCTCAGCAGCTTGCATCATTCTCAAGCCACAAGCTGTTCCAGGAAAAGATGTTATCACCGTCATTTGCCTGCAAGGGTAGAAAAATGAGGAAGAGACGGGACTTGCCCTGGTGCCAAACCCAGGTTACTAGCAAACTCATTTGCCCGGCTGATTATTCAAACCTGGAACGACACAATGCTTTCCCTTTCCCTGTACGTCCTGGCAGAACAGCCAGAATTATTCTGCATTTATGCATTCACGTTTCTATCTCCCGCCTCCTTGCAGACCTCCGCTGGGCAGCAACATTTGTGAATATAAAATAGCTTACTGAAGAATACCAAGTAATCTGGTGAATTTTCACGGCTCACTGGGGAACACAACCTGCAGTTCTCTGAGAACTTTTTAACTGTTTTAATTCTTTGATTGGAAGCCGCCAGAGACCTTTGGGTAGTGGGCGGCATATAAGCTGTAAAAATAAATAAATAAATAAATAAATAAATAAATAAATAAATAAATAAATAAAACTTTTCTGATTGTTCTAACTACTTCCTCACTCCCTCAGATGGTGTGTCTGTCTGTCTGCCTGTCAGTCTGTGTCTCTGTGTGTATCTCAATGACAAACAATACAACTGCAACCAATAGTAACGCAAGGACAAATTATGTTAACAAATAAAATAAAAGACCACCTACTAATACGGGTTAAAATAAAAACCATAATCAATAACAACAATGACAATATCAAAAGCAAAGGTTTTAGATTACAAGGCAAGAGGGAAGGATGAATTTAAGTCCTGATACTGTCATTGTAGTGAGAAGATGTTTCATTAGCAACATAATATCTTGTAATAACATCTGGTAACGTCAACTAATATTACTGTTCCTATTATTACAATTCAGCTGTATCCAACTGTGACGTTAATTTAAGTAATCATTAACAGGATATTTTTAAAACCTACTGCCCATTAAATAAGTAATGGATTATTGCTTAAGGCCCTCTAAAATGGCCCCCATAGTTCCCATATCTAATCCACTATAGCTTTTCTCTCCAGGTAAGGATCCACACAGAATTGCAGCACTTGAAAACTCAAGACGGAAAAACAGGAGACCTGCTGTTTACTGGGCCGGCAAGCGCAAGAGATGGCCATCAGGCTCCAACCAGGTCTTTGGAGCTGCCAACGGCTGCTGGGCTGTGTAGTCCCTTTTACCTCTGATTAGAGACGGGCACGAAATGAACAATTTTTCGTTTCCGTTTCCGTTTTTTCATTTTGTTACGTAATGAAACGACAAACGAATTTTGTCTCTAAAATGAAATGAAACGAACAGAAACACTGGAAATTTTGTCGTGCGTTTCGTTTCCGTTACTGCAATATGAGTGAATTGCTTAAAATCCTTTAAAAAATCACAAAAAATTGAAATAAATGGTAACAAAATGGTAACGAAATGAACGAAAACGAAAACGATTTTTTTGCAAAAATTCACGAAAAACAGAAACGAACCGAAACAGACCCTCCAAACGACAAACGAAATGCCATTTTTTTAATTCGTGCCCATCTCTACCTCTGATTGCTGGCTGATGGGAGCTGGCATGGAACCTCCGAAGTCCATGGATTGTCCAGTCCTGATTTCACTCCACCAGGAAGCCCCACACGGAGCCTCGTGGCACAGTGGTTAAACTTTCAAGGGTCGGTCCATCTCGTATCTGGCAGTCCTTTTTCCCTGCTGTCTTCTGCCTTTCCCACCAACTTTTCCAGGGAATTTGGCCTTCTCGTGATGGCCCAAAGCAGGGCAGCCTCTGTCTAAACCTCCTGAGACAGTTCGAGCTTAATTTCCACTTTTGTTTCTCCATCTGGCAGTCCACGGTATTTCCACCAGCACCACATTTCAAATGAAGCCTTTTTTTAAAAAAAAAGCCCTGCTTGCATCATACAAACTCAAGGCCATTGCTTCCTTTCATTAAATCAATCTACGTCATTGTTAGGGCTTCACCTTTTCGCCTTCAAATTTTTCTACCACGACTGCCTTGTTTGGCGAGTCTCATTTTCTGTTATTGTTGTTCAGTCATGTCCGACTCTTCGTGACCCCATGGACCAGAGCACGCCAGGTCCTTCTGTCTTCCATTGCTTCCAGGAGTTTGGTCAAATCCATGCTGGTTGCATCGATAACACCGTCCAACTATCTCATTCTCCATCGTCCCCTTTTCCTTTTGCCTTCAATCTTTCCCAACATCAGGGACTTTTCCAAGGAGTCCTCTCTCCTCATGAGATGGCCAAAGTATTGGAGCCTCAGCTTCATCTGTCTAAATCAGGCATGTCCAAACTTCGGACCTCATGATATTTTGGACCACAACTCCCAGAAACCCAAGCCTGTATTTTCAATGGCAAAGGACTGTGGGAGTTGTGGTCCAAAACATCTGGAGGGCTGAAGTTTGGAAATGCCTGGTCAAAATCATAATAACTCAAATTCAGTCATTTTAAATCCCACTGGGATTTAAGACTGGATTCGATCTAGAACCCCTTGCGTTTGTCATTCTGGCGGCCCAAGGAACCCTTACACTTGATGGTCTGTTCTCGTTCCTTCATTGGTCTCCTTTGCAGCCTCCTGATTTCTCAGCTCCAGTCTCGATTGCAATGGAAAACTGAATGACAGTATATGGTTCTGTAAGGTGGTTACAGTGTGGCCCTCCAGATGTTATTAAGAACATAAGAACATAAGAAGAGCCATGCTGGATCAGGCCAAAGGCCCATCTAGTCCAGCTTCCTGTATCTCACAGTGGCCCCACCAGATGCGTTTGGGAGCGCATGAGACTAGATATGTCTCCTGATACCACTCCCCTGCATCTGGCCCTTGAAGTACCGTGGTTTTAAGCCTGGAGATTACACATCTCCATCATGGTTTGTAACCTGTGATGGACTTTTCCTCCAGGAATCTGTCCAATCCCCTTTTGAAGGCATCCAGGCCAGATGCCATCACCACATCCTGTGGCAGGGAGTTCCATAGACTTACAACGCGCTGGGTGAAAAAATATTTTCTTTTGTCTGTTCTTACTCTCCCAGCCCCTCAATTTGAGTGTATGTCCCCTAGTTCTGGTATTTTGTGAGAGGGAGAAGAGCTTCCCTCTATCCACTTTATTGAGCTCCATCAAAGGAGAACTGGCTGCATCTGGAAGGCTGCACTCAGCCCACCCCAGAAGCTGAACCACCCGTTCTCCGTGACTCCCAATCTAATTATCCCAGAAGCCAAGGGATTTAAAACAAAAATGCTCCAGAAGACGTCCAAGTTCACACCTAATCCCAAGGGAAACACCAAACCGGGAAGCAGGTACGTTGGCCAAGAAACACACTGGAACAACGGGGAATAAATTTGCCCAAGGGACATGGCGGAAGGAGGACAAGGCCGAACTAAGCACAGAGAGCAAGCATACAGTCACGGGAGAAGTCTGTGTGGGAGAAGCAGTGCCCCAGCACAAGAGCCGGTCGGTCTACAGAGTGAAATTCAGTGGGGTCCAGGCAGTGCTTAAAATGGTCCTTAATCTTATCTTTAGTGCAATCTATTTTTTATATCTTGCAACCAAGAACAAAGAGCTATTTTTCATCTCCGTGGATCGTCCCCAAGAGACCACACGCCCCGCCAAGCCCTGCACCAGAAAGATATGGGCCGGCGTTTAACGGATCTTGTAAAGTACAGATTAAGAATCATAATAAAATAATGCAGGGCATGAGTAAAATGGATAGAGGGGCGCTCTTCTCCCTCTCACAAAATACCAGAACTAGGGGACATCCACTCAAACTGAGGGTTGGGAGAATGAGAGCAGACAAAAGAAAATATTTTTTTCACCCAGCATGTTGTTAGTCTGACGTTAATGGGATTACCACTGTAATAATCAGTTTTCTGAATTATTCTTATTAATTAACTTTTAGAGGGTACTTTCAAGGTGGTAGTGGTGGCTATTTTTAGTAACGATCATTTATTTTTGTAAATATATGATGTGGACACCCACTCAAATTGAGGGTTGGAATAGTGAGAACAGACAAAAGAACATACTTATTTATCCAGCGTGTTGTTATTCTGTGGAACTCCCTGCCACAGGAGGTGGTGATGGCACCTGGCCTGGATGCCTTCAAAAGGGGATTGGACAGATTCCTGGAGGAAAAGTCCATCACAGGTTACAAACCATGAAGGAGTTGTGTCATTTCCAGGCTTAAAACCAGAGTACTTCAACGGCCAGAGACAGGGGAGTGGTATCAGGAGACAGAGATCTAGTCTCATGCACTCCCAGACGCATCTGGTGGGGCCACTGTGAGATACAGGAAGCTGGACTAGATGGGCCCTTGGCCTGACTCTTCTTAGAATCACAGAATCATAGAGTTGGAAGAGACCTCGAGGACCATCCAGTCCAACCCCCTGCCATGCAGGAACCCCCATCACAGTATGCCCCACAGTTGGCCACCCAGCCTCCGTTTAAAAACCTCCAAAGGAGAATCCGCCACCCTCCTTTGTGGCAGCTTATTCCACTGCTGAACAGCTCTAACCATCATGAAGTTCTTCCTAATGTTGAAACAGAATCTCTTTTCCTACAGTTTGAAACCATTGCCCCAAGTCCTTGTCTCTGAAGCCATAGAAAACAAACCTGTTCCCTCTTCAATATGAAGTAGAAACACAAGCAGACAGGGTATTTGTACACCCTGTGGGAAAATCGGGCGGTTGAAAATAAATAAATAAATAAATAAATAAATAAATAAATAAATAAATAAATAAATAAATAAATAAATGTTTGTGGTGGTGTGCTCTAACTTGTTCCTGATTCCTTGCGGAATCCTTTCGCTTTGTCTGTTGGCCGTGTTTCTTATAGGTCAGCGTACGAGCCGGAATTACATTGAGGTATCTGGACGCCAAACCACGTTCAGATTGGATTCCCTTTAAAACAAATCAACCAGATGTTTGTGAGATGCCTCCTTCTTTCCAGCGTGGAAGGGAGATATCTGAGTCTGTGAAGGGTTGGGTTCAAGTTGATTTCTTTCCTAATATGTACCAAGCTCCTCTAATAAGGCATCTATCAAAAGACTTTCTATCATCTGAAATCTATCTGACTGGGAAACAAATGCAAGATACTCAGCATGAATAAAACTATTGATGCCTTGAGGAAGTGTTCCCCCCCCCCAAGCGGTATAGATATTAAACAAAACAGGAACCTGCTCACCGCCTTAGGGTAGACTATTGGCTACGTTGTCCTTGAAAGACCACAAAAGATCTCCAAATTTGCAAAAGCGTTGCTATTGCTTTAAAGGTAACACGGGGCCGGCGTGGCTGCAAGGAAACACTGTTTTACCTTCCTGCTTTTTACCTATTTATCTACTGTACTTGCCTTTACATGCTTTTGAATTGCTAGGCTGGCAGAAGCTGGGTTTAACCAGGAAGTCACGCGCTGGTGGACACAGGAACAAGAGAGCACGAGCTCCAGATCTGGTCGCCAAAGTTTTCGCGGATCTTAGTCGTGAGAACACAGCTTAGTTAGCTTATAATTCCTAGGGGAATTTTTGTAACAGCACTTGACGATGAACAGCATCATAAGCAATGACAATCATGACAATGAAGATGGGCTGTCAAGTTAAGTCTAACTTATGGTGACCCTTCTCTAGGTAGAGAACATGCAGAAGTGGTTGGCCATCCCCTTTTTCTGGGAGTGCTGTGGGACTGTGCAACTGGCCCAAGGCCACCCAAGCTGGCTTTTCTGGAGTGCACAATGGGAATTCAAACTCCCAAATTCTGGCTTCTACAATTTGTGCTCTGCCATTTATCTCAAGCCCAAAGTTACCTTCTTGTGGAAGGATGAGTCAGGCTTGTTCCACTGCTTCCATTAGACAGTGAAGCATTGGTTAAGGGTTCTGTTCAAATGGTTTTAAACCATTCTAGTCCAAACTTTGTCCCTCCAGATGTTTTGGACCACAACTCCCAGAATTCCAAGCCTGTACTGCCAGTGCCTAAGGACATCTGGAGGGACAAAGTTTGGCCACCACTAGTTTAAACATTATTATTCATTTCAGTGCTGTTTCCAATATTAGGCCTTGAAGGACGTTAGCTTGGCTTAGGGAACTGGGAATGTTTAGCCTCTCTAAAAGAAGGCTGAGGAGGCATATGATAGCGATGTTTAAATATTTGAAAGGATGCCATATTGAAGAGGGAGCAGGTTTGTTTTCCATGGCTTCAGAGACTAGGACTCGGGGCAATGGTTTCAAACTACAGGAAAAGAGATTCCATTTGAACATTAGGAATAACTTCATGACAGTTAGAGCTGTTCGGCAGTGGAATATGCTGCCACAAAGGGTGGTGGAATCTCCTTCTTTGGAAGTTTTTAAGCAGAGGCTGGATGACCATCTGTCGGAAATACTGTGATGGGGGTTCCTGAATGGCAGGGGGTTGGACTTGGATGGGCCTTGAGGTATCTTCCAACTCTATGATTCTATCCCCAGAGTAAAAGCAGCTAGGATTATCTTTTCACTGCCTTAACAAACTGGTCCCCGGCTCCTCAGGCTGGACCAATGTTTGCACTGCCTATCAGCTTATAAAAGTATTTATTTGATCTATATACCACTGCCATGTTTCCTGAAAGCCACTCTGGGAGATTAGCCACGATTTAAAACACAGAGATACAAAATAGGAAGTATGAGATAGTAACCCAACTGGAAGACACAATAAAATGTAAAATGGGAAAAGTAATTAAACAATTCGAAAATCGGACCCTCAAAAGGGGGTGGTGCAATCCTAAGGTAAGCACTCAGAAATCCAAAGCAAAGATGGATTAAGAAGAATTGTCCAGCAACTTAATTAACCATCAACAGTCCCTGGGAAAGGACTGTCTAAACGTCCACGTTTGTAATTGACTTTTAAATGCCTGCAAGTGAGAGGGAAGGGCTAGCAGATTTCATGGGGCAACTGGTTCCAGAGACGGGGTGCAACCACCAGGAAGGCGGTGTCGTTTTTGACATTGCCCGGGCCTCCCTCGGCGTCGGCATCCTCAAATGACTTGGATGAATGAGTGGTACAAGCAGCTCTTTGTGGGAGATGCCGTTCTGACAGATATCGGGACGTCCTAAACCGTTTAAGAAGTTATATCTCCTAAAGAACAGCTTTGTTGATTGTCGCACTGCCGCCACGAGCTGGCACGCTATGGGGCCGGCGCCGCGTCTTTGGCTTTGGGTACAGACTGACTTCACACCCTGTTGGGTGATGGGCTCAACAGAAAACGGGCCACAGGTCTGTGGCCATCTTCTCCCGTTGAAAGATAGGGGGAATTTGTGTTCGCGAATAAGGCTGTACTTGGAAGGTTTCCCGAACAACTACTCACAAAATACCAGAACGAGGGGACATACACTCAAAATGAGGGTTGGGAGAGTGAGAACATGCAAAAGTAAATAGGTTTTTTTTTAATCCAGCGTGTGGTTAGTCTGTGGAACTCCCTGCCACAGGAGGTGGTGATGGCATCTGGCCTGGATGCCTTCAAAAGGGGATTGGATAAATTCCTGGAGGAAAAGTCCATCCCAGGTGACAAACCATGATGGAGATATGTGTCATCTCCAGGCTTAAAACCTGGCTCCTTCAAGGGCCAGATGCAGGGGAGTGGGATCAGGAGACAGAGATCTAGTCTCGTGCACTTCCCAGATGCATCTGGGGGGCCCACTGTGAGATACAGGAAGATGGACTAGATGGGCCTTTGGCCTGATCCAGCAGGGCTCCTCTTATGTTCTCATCTTCTCTGTTGTCGTTGTCACTGAGTGTGTGTGCTGAGGAGATACTGCTTAGGAGAACGGTCTGGGGCTTTAAGGATTTAGAACTGTGTTTATAAATACAGGTTACGGTGCAGCTTCTTAGCTCCATTCTTATTATCTCTACATCATCTTATTCGCTGAACTTCTTGCAATGCCCATTTATGTTTAACTATTACAGTCTGAGCAACAGCTCTTCAAATTATGGCTTCAGGTGTGCCTGACAGTCTGTGAGGTCTGCTGCCCCTTCCCTAGCAGATACGGTGGTCTTGGGGTCCCCTGAGCATAAATCCATTGGCTCCAGGTTAATGGCCAGGTCTTCCTTATGTGGCTGGGTGCCTTCAACAACCGTAGCCTGCCCTCCCACTGGCACTAGTCACCTGGAAACAGCCCATCATGTCCCAGCCTCTGTGCAAGTCACCAAGGCCAAGGCAGAGTCCTCATGCCAAAAGGGGCCAAGACTGGTAGAGGTGGCTAGTGGCCAGCGTTGATCTCTCTCACGCGCGTGGTCCTCCAAAACATTTTGGAGAACAAACATTTCACTTGGATGTCCCCTTCATCAACACAGCTGAAAAACCACCCCAATGCATGCAATTCCCAGCTGGAGTAAGAGATGGATACACAGCCAATGGGCATCAGTTCTCCCCTGTCTGTATGTCTTTTCTAGAACTACAGATAGATTGGCAAGCTTCCTTCCCACTTCCCAGCGTGTGGTTAGTCTGTGGAATTCCCTGCCACAAGATGTGGTGATGGCATCTGGCCGGGATGCCTTCAAAAGGGGATTGGACAGATTCCTGGAGGACAAGTCCATCCCAGGTGACAAGCCACGATGGAGATGTGTCATCTCCAGGCTTAAAACCAGGGTACTTCAAGGGCCAGATGCAGGGGAGTAGTATCAGGAGACAGATATCTAGTCTCATGCACTCCCAGAGGCATTTGGTAGGGCCACTGTAAGATACTGGAAGCTGGACTCGATGGGCCTTTGGCCTGATCCAGCATGGCTCTTCTTATGTTCTTATCTTCTTCTTTTGGCATCATACAATCTGGCCACAGGCCAAATTGAGGTGATATCATATGGTTTTCCCGTAAGAGCTGCCTGCAAACCTTAGAGGCACAGGAGCTAGTTTTAGGGGTTCTGTAAGGGCCTTTTCACACGATCCCTAAGATCCGCTGGCCACTTAAATTCGGACCAGAGATCTTAGGGGTTTGTCGCTGTTCCTGCGTTCCCACCCCCTCCGCACTCCTGGCTGCTGGCTGCATGAGGGGAGGGAGAAAAAAAGGAAGAAAAGAATGCCGGCTCACCTCCGTTCTGCCGTCCCGGCACTGCATTCAGATCTCTTAAAGGGGCGGGGGGCAAAAAAAGAACAAACAGAAGCAAGGAGAGCCGGGCAGTCACTACGTTATATCCGCATCAGGAATTTTCACCTCCAGAGAGTAAGTACCTGAAAAGTGCGCTGGGACGCACTTAGGTGGGCGTGGTCGCACTTAATTTTCTGTAAACTCCGGAGCTGGTGGGGAAACAATTTTAAGCTCCGGAGCTTAGAGCCATTTGCGGCGGAGTTTAGGGGTCGTGTACAAAGGGCCCATAAAAGCTTACGTATCGCCCCCTCCTGTTTCCCTTTGCTCTCTCTCTCTCAATGGCTCCAATAGCCACAGACTCAGCACTAGACCACTGTTACTCTAGACCAGTGGTTCTCCACCTGTGGGTCCCCAGATGTTCCTGGACTGCAACTCCCACGAGTCTTCATCACTAGCTGAGCTGGCCAGGATTTCTGGGAGTTGCAGTCCAGGAACATCTAGGGACCCACAGGTTGAGAACCACTGCTTTAGACTATAAATACCAAATGATTTTATCTCGGTAAGGCAGAGAGCAGAACCAGCCATTTGCTGCTTGAGGCCAAAAAGAAAAAAACAACAGTGCCCTGCCTTGATTTTGTGCACAGAAAAGGACTGTTTTGACAAACTGAAATTGACATGGCACTAGGGTGGGGTCCTCCCCGCACACACCTGAGATAAACAGGGGCTCAGGACGTGCGGCTGCAACACCCAGTACTTTTCTACCACCAAATCGCCAGCCATTGTTTACTCAACATAGGAATCATAATAAATATGGGTCAAGGCCATACCTCCCCACACACGTTTCCCCAGCAGATACCCTTCTTTCAGATCCACTGGTCTCTAGGCATGCCCAGAGAACACATGAGAGGCCGCCGTCTCCATAGGTGCAGCACAGGGCTGTGGAACTCCTTGCCACAAGATCCGAGGTTGGTCTTCCCTGCTGTCCTTCCTCCTTCAGGCAACTTTTGGAGGGATTGAACAGGCTCACAAGCGAGAACCTTCCTTTTAAAATGTCACCTTGGGTCCCCAAATGCCAGGAAAGGTGTGACATACATGCAATAAATAATAAATAATAAATAATAATAAATTTGTCCATACGCAATGCCTTCATCTCCTGCCTTCCAGCCATGCTTAAGCTCCCCACATTGAACGCCCCCCCACCAGCTTGTAAAGGCAGTCTGCCTGAGATCCAAATGATCTCCGTTATTTTTTTGTGAGTTCACCAGGGTAGAATATCCCATTGACAGCAAGAGCAGCATGAGATGTGGAACCCCCTGGCAGTTCACAATTCAAGATGACAATATTGGTTTTCAGATGGGTTTTGTATGACAAGGTATTGGAAAGGTTGATTTTTAAGGCTCCGTCTCCCAGGAACCACCTCTGCGATCCCCCGTCACGTGGTCCAAACCTTACTTTTCCCATCTTTATTGACTTTGGTGGGCCACAAGTCACATACCCTGAACCGGAGAGTTCGCCCTACTTATTATCTTGGCTGATCGGACATGGTTCCCACAAGCCCTCACGGCAAAAAAAACACGCCAGACACTTATGAAGTCGGAGCAAATCACGGCGCAGACAAACTGTTTTCACAAAATGAAACGCCATCGCAAGTATTAGGCAGAGCGAGGCATCGGCCCCGGCAGCAAATGGTAGAGCTGCATGAGGGGTCCTGGCCAGATGTTAGGCCACAAGGTCACATGGACTTACAGGCGTGTCCAAACTTTGGCCCTCCAGATGTTTTGGACCACAACTCCCAGAATTCCAAGCCTGCATGACCAATGACAAAGGACTGTGGGAGTTGTGGTCCAAACATCTGGAGGGCCAAAGTTTGGACACACCAGGACTACATGATCCATAAGATGCCTTGTGAACCATAAGATATCCTTCTGCTGTTCAACATTTTTATTAATCACTTGGATGAGCGAGTGCAGGGCGTCCTTATCAAATGTGCGGATGACACAAAACAGGGTGGAACAGCTAATATATTAGAAGACAGGAGGAAAATTCCAGAATATCTTCACAGGCTTGAGCACTGGGCTGAAATCAACAGAATGAAATTTAAGAGGGATTAAGTGCAAAGTTCTACACCGAGGCAGGCGGGGGGGGGGGAATACAAATGCATAGTTACAAGATGGGGGATATCAGATCAATAACGTTACGAGTGGGGAAGATTTTGAGCCAGCAGGGCAGTGTGGATGCAAAAAATATAAGCCAAATGCTCTGTTAGGATGCATAAAAGGAAATACAGTCTCTCTTGATTATCCGTGGTTGCAGGATGCCTAATAATGGCTCAAGTTACAGGAAGCCAGATTTAGGCAAAAGACCAGGAAAAACTTCTTAACTGTTCGAGCAGTACAACAGTGGCACCAATGACACTCTGGAGGTGGTGAGCGCACCAACACTGGGGGCATTCAAGAGAAAATCGGATAACCATTTGTGAGATCTGCTTTGATTTGAATTCCTGCATTGAGTGGAGGGTGTGTGTTTGTGGACTCAAAAGGCCTTTTACAGACCTCTTCCAATTCAATTCTAAGGGAGTAAGTGTTATAGGGTCATAAAGACTCATAAAATGACTTGCTAGCCCGCTGTCTGCGTTCGGAGCTTGGAAAAGTAAGCCAACAGCAGTGAACGGCATGGCATTTAGAAATGAGGAGCAGGGAAAGAATCCAGACTATTGCCTCAGGCGGCAAAATATCTTGCATTGCCTCTGTAAGGGAAGATAGAGGAACTGGGACAGCTTGCAACTAAGTTACGCCAAGGTCTGGGAGAGTTACTTAATAGAAACAAAACAGCCTGTTCAGCTTTTTTTGTTTTGCCTCACATGTAACTTTCCAAGTGACTATTCATTTATATAACAATCAACTAAACCTGCCTGTTCTAAACACTCGCTCTGTTATAAGTTAGCTTTGCCACAGCAACATGAGAAAGGCTGCAAAACATACACATATGGTGGAGATTAAGTTTAACAAAGCCACCATAACATATTGTTCCTTGCTTTTTTCCCCTCCAAGGAATAAGTTTGACTGTATACTCTGAGGTAAAAAACAAAGCAGGGCCTTTTCCGAGATCTCAGAATTTATACATTTTTATGCAACCTATTGGCATTTCTGCTGTATGTTGGTGCAAATCTGCCGTCCCAAATGAAAACTTGACCAACCTAAGAAGAATTGGGACTTCCCTGCCGTGCCAGGGATGAGAAACGGGTGGCTCTTTAGATGCCATCAAACAACAAACTCCCATCATCCCTAACCAGCATTATTAATGTGTGTGTGTGGGGGGGATAATGGGACTTACAGACCTTATCTTCCCAACTCAACACTCAGAGACCGCAAGTCACAGACAGGGTTTCACTAATTTTGCTGTGTTTTTCAAGACACTCGCGTGAAGGAATTTCTTTTGGCTTTGCGTTGTACCACCCCAGTTCTGAATCCTGACCAATGCTCAATTTATTTATTTATTTTACAGCCTCCCCCCTCTCTTTATACGATCCAAGTGTGCCCTATTTTTTCATTCTGAAAGCATGGGCACCAAAGTAGGTGTAAAGAGAAGGTAGATTCAGGCCTGCTGGTAAATTTAACGCACAGCCAAAACACGAGTGCCTGAGGGCTCCTCTCTTTCCCTCTCTTTCCCTCTCCTGTTATTTCATTGAAATTAGAAACCTCTAAGGCCAGGCCTGTTTCCTTTCTGGTATTTTTAAGCTTCTTTGAGAAATAACTGGGGTTTTGATGAATAACCCCCTCTACGAATTCTTCCAATCTCCTTTGAAACCTTCTTGATACCACTTGACAGACGGGCTCTCTGTAGAATAAGGAACTGGGCACTTCTGTCCTGAAATCTCCAGAGCACCCCTTTGACTGGATCACTCTAATTATTATTATTATTATAATCACACAGAGTACAGTATTAATCAAAAGATCTATTTTTAAAGAATAAAGTGATATATTTGAAAGACACATAGAGCCCAATTCAGAAATTGCTTTATTATCAAAATTTGTTAAGATGGATGACTTTAAAACTAGAGGGTTGATCACTAATCTCTTGACAGTGGCGCTAGATTAATTATAGTTAGGAATTGGAAGGGGAATTATGAACTATGGATGGATGAATGGTATAATGAAGCATGGAATATTGGCTTGAATTATAAATTGACCTGTAATTTAAAGATTAAGAAAGGGGAATTAAGGAGAGATATTTTTATGATATATGGGGTAGGTTTATTGAATATGTGCTTGTAAAAAATAAAGGTAATGTTCTAGTGCAGTGGTTCTCAACCTGTGGGTCCCCAGGTGTTCCTGGACTGCAACTCCCAGAAGTCTTCATCACTAGCTGAGCAGGCCAGGATTTCTGGGAGTTGCAGTCAAGGAACATCTTGGGACCTACAGGTTGAGAACCACTGATCTAGTGCAACAATCAGTTCAGTTCTGGAAGGGAGGATAATAAGGGACAATATTTTTAAGAGGTCCTGTTGGCTGAGGGGAGCACTGTTGTTTAGTTTTATTTTAATTTTTTATATATATGTATTTTGTATTGTTTTGTAAAAAATGTAATAATATTCAGTAAAAAAGCAAAAAATGTAGGGTCGTCCAATAATTTATGTTCTTTAGATTCAGCACAGAAATGAGACAGTTTAATTTTTTTTAAATCAAACCTTTATCTATTTTGTTACACACACACACACACACACACACACACAGACACACACACACAGACACACACAGACACACACACACACACACACACACACACACACACACACACACACACACACACACACATCTTATCACATAACTCCTTGGAATCTTTTCCACACACACCCTTCCATTTTTTAAAAAGGCCCATATAACGTTCCATTTTCTCATTTTGATTTCAAGCTTGCGATGCTTGATGGGGTTCCCTCTGATTTTTCTGGATATTGTTGGATCATGACTCCCATAAGCCCCAGATTGTTGGCTGGCCTGAGCTGGCAGGAGCTGGGATCTTTTTTCTGTTTGGCTGCCCACCCCGTCAATGCATGGGTGGCACTATTTACAAGCCTGCTGGAAAGCACGACACGTTTAAAGCCCTCCGCGGTTTGGGACCACGTTCTTTGTCGGAGTTTTGGCCAGGATGTCACCTATTAAAGGCAGGGCCTTCTCTGTTGTGGCACCGGCCTTGTGGAACCAGCTTGAAGAGAAGTTATACCTGGGTCACTCTCTGATCTCATTTAGAAGGCAGTTCAATACATTCCTTTTCAATTAAGCCTTTCATGCAAACTCTGGTTGACAGTCTGTTTGCCTCCTATTATTGGGAAACTGTCGTTGGTGCCGTGTGGTTTTTATACTACAAGTGGTGCCTCTTAAGACAAATTTAATTTGTTCTAAGGGTCCATTTGTTTTAAGAAAATTTTGTCTTACGAAATGCAGTTTCCCATTGGAATGCACTGAAAATGGATTAATCCGTTCCAGAGACTACGGGTCACTTCCTTTTATGAAAATTTTGTCTTACAAAACGCAGTTTCCCATAGGAATGCATTGGGAATGGATTAATCCATTCCAGTGGCTGGAATAAAAACTGCCCCCCCCCCCCGGGTACATGTGGAACATTTTTTTCTCTTGCGAAGCAACCATAGGAAATTTTTTGTCATGCAAATCATGCCTAGTCCTGGAAATTTTTTCTTCTTTTGAGTTTTTTTTTGTCTTACAAGGCATTTGACTTAAGAGGTACTACTATATTTGTGTTTAACCTTCTCTCTATTGATCATGTCACCTGTGTTTCACCTGTTGTCAAACTGCCCCGAATAGTGCATTTGTACTAATAGGGCACTTTGTTTGTTTACAATTATTTTGTATATCTGTGTTTCAAATTGCTATTAACCTCCAAGAGTGGCCTTCGGGCCAGACGGTGGTGGTATATATATATCAAACAAATCTTGCACATTATTGGTTGAGAATTCATGTTGTTTTTAAAGCAAAGCAAAGAAAAGTGTTCTGCTTATATACTGCCCCATACTACTTCAAGTACTCTCTGGGTGGATTACAGTTTTTTAATTACAGTAATGCAGGCTACACATTGCCCCCCCACCAGGAAGCTGGGTACTCATTTTACCGACCTCGGAAGGATGGAAGGCTGAGTGAACCTTGAGCCTGCTACCTGGGATTGAACCCCAGGTTGTGAGCACAGTTTTACCTGCAGGACAGGCATTTAACCACTGCGCCACTTACCTTTGCACTTGCTCTGCGTGCAGAAATATTCAAGGTTTAACTTGTGCTAGGGGTTAGGGTCCCATTGCACATAGCAAATAGCTGCTATTGATCACCATGGGCTACCCACCGGATACACCGACAGACCCACTCTATACAAGTAGCTTCCTCCAGCTTCTAAAGACAGATTTCAAACTGGTAAGCGGCTCCCAATCCTAGACTACTGGAGTTGGGGGGGAGGGGGCACCTCTAAGACAGGCATGTCCAAACGTTGGCCCTCCAGATGTTTTGGACCGCAACTCCTACAGTCCTTTGCCATTGGCAATCTAAGGTTAGAATTCTGGGAGTTGTGGTCCAAAACATCAGGAGGGTCAAAGTTTGGACATGCCTGCTCTAAGACCATCAAGTCCCACCCCCTACTCCAGGACAGGCAGGAACCCAAACCAAAGGAGATCTGCCAGGCACTTGTCCAAAATTGCTCCTGAATGCCTCCAGTTTCAGAGCCCTTGCCCCCCTCCCAAGGTCATTGGGTTCTATTGTCGTACTGGTCTAACAGTTAAGAAGTTTTCCCTGACAGTCAGACTAAATCTGGCTTCCCGTACCTGGAGCCCATTATTACATTTCCTCCACCCCAGGGATGATCAAGGACAGATCCTGCCCCTCCTCTGTAGGACGACTTGTAGGATTTGAAGAGTGCCATTCTCTCTCCCCACTGCCTTCTTTTATCCAGGATAAACATGCCCCCTTTTTTTAACTCCTAGTGTTCCCAGTCTCCTGACCACACCTGAAAATGACCTTTTGTTAACGCCCAAGGAGGCTGCAGTACCAGTTATTCTACAAGGCGGGAGGAATCAATATGCCAGGAAATTTTAACAGCTCATCATTATTTTAGAATGGCTGAGCTGGAAGGGAATCTATAGACAAACGGTGGAGAACCTTTCAGAGATCGGGTGCCCAAACTACGATTCAAAACCCACTCATTTCCCGCAAAGTGCCAGTATAAGCAACTTAGGGCGTTTATACACGACCCCTAAACTCCGGGGCAAATGGCTCCCAGCTCCGGAGCTTAAAATGTTTCCCCACCAGCTCCGGAGTTTACAGGAAATTAAGTGCGACCACGCCCACTTTAGCGCGTCCCAGCGCACCTTTCAAGTACCTGCTCTCTGGAGGTGAAAATTCTTTGATGCGGTGTAACGATAGTGAGAGCGGGGCTCTCCTCGCTTCTGTTTGTTGTTTTTTGGCTCCCGCCCCTTTAAGAACTACTTAAGACACTGGAATGTTGCCGCGGCAAGAGCGAGAGGCAGAACGGAGGTGAGCCACGACTCTTTTCTTCCTGTTTTTTCTCCCTCCCCTCACGCAGCCAGCAGCCAGGAAGTGCGGAGGGGGTGGGAACGCAGGAACAGCGACAAACCCCTAAGATCTCTGGTCCGAATTTAAGTGGCCAGCAGATCTTAGGGGTCGTGTGAAAAGGCCCTTAAACTGAATCCAGTTGGGCTGTGAAGGGACGATATTGGGTGCCCACAGAAAGGACCTTTGGCACCTGTGCCATTGGTTCGCCAACACTGCTGTAGACCACCAAGTCTAGACCTTATCAGAGATACCACTCCTGTCCTTATCTTCATGACTAGAGATGGGCACGAAACGAGCAATTTTTTGTTTTCGTTTTCGTTTTTTCATTTCGTTACTAAACGAAACAAAAAATGAATTTTGTCTCCAAAATGAAACGAAACTAACCGAAACAACAGAAATTTTGTCGTGCGTTTCGTTTTCGTTGCGGCAAATACATTGAACTGTAATGAATGCTAACGAAACAGCAATTTTTCATTTTCATTTTCATTTTTTCATTTCGTTACGTAACGAAACGAAAACGAAATTTTTGCAAAAAATTCACGAAAAACGAAAACGAACCGAAACGGACCCCCTAAACGACAAACGAAACACCATTTTTTTGAGTCGTGCCCATCTCTATTCATGACTATGATCGGCCACGCTTCCATAAACTCCATTCAGCGGAATATTAGCCCTGTCTAGCATGTATATTTTATTGAAACAGCGACGCCTTGGACATGTTGTGAGAATGGATGATGGCCGGATCCCAAAAGATCTTCTGTATGGAGAACTAGCGCAGGGAAGGCGCCCCAGAGGGAGACCACAACTGCGGCATAAGGATATCTGTAAGAGGGACCTGAAGGCCTTGGGAATGGACCTCAACAGATGGGAAACCCTGACCTCCGATCGCACTGCCTGGAGGCAAGAGATACAGCATGGTCTACATAAATTCGAAGAGGCATTTGTCCAACAGGCAGAGGAAAAGAGGCAGGCACGGAAAGAACGAAACCCAGGGATTGGGCAAGAAACAGAATATATCTACCCCCAGTGCGGTAGAGACTGCCATTCCCGAATTGGTTTATTTAGTCACACTAGGTGTTGTTTCTAGCAGTGTTGTTTTTCCCAGAATTCCAAGCCTGTATTGCCAATGACAAAGGACTGTGGGAGTTGTGGTCCAAAACATTGGGAGGGCCGAAGTTTGGCCACCACTGGTTTTTAGGATCTCTACTCCAGGCATGATACCATAGTCTTTCGAGAATGAAAGATGCCAATGAATGATGGAATATTAGCCCACAAACTTGGCCACGAACATCCAACCCCCTTCCTTTGCTTTTCCTTCAGCTGGGTATCCAATGGGAGAGACTGCCCCTGAAGCTTGAGGTTCCACTGCATTTACAAATATACGTCTATTACAGCCGGCACTGGCAGTCAATTGCTATCTTTTCCTAGCACATGGTGTAGATCAGATCTAAAAACCGAGAGAAAACAGCTTCCTTCTGTCACTCTTCCTTGCCTATTCATTCTTTTGGAGAGACCCTTATGGGTTGGACAAAGGGCCTTTTCACACGACCCCTAAGATCCGCTGGTCTCTTAAATTCGGACCAGAGATCTTGGGGGTTCGTTTCTGTTCCTGCGTCCCCACCCCTCAGCACTTCCTGCTCCTGTCGGCGTGAGGGGAGGGAGGGAAAAAAAGGACAAAAGAAGCCTTTACTAACGGTCGAAGTTGCCACGAGCCCCGTTACTTCCTGGTTCCTTCTCAAGGGGCTCTTAAAGGGGCGGGAGGCAAAAAAACAACAGACAAGCGAGGAGAGCCCGGCACTCTTATCCGCATCAAGGAATTTTCATCTGCTGAGAGCAAGTACATGAAAGGTGCGCTGGGTCGCGCTTATGGGAGCGTGGTCGCACTTAATTTTCTCTAAACTCCGGAGCTGGTGGGGAAACATTTCTAAGCTCCGGAGCTGGGAGCCATTTGCAGCGCAGCTTAGGGGTCGTGTATAAACGCCCAAACTCAACAGAACAGGGGGATCCCCGTTACAAGCGTTTACCTATCCCTTGCAGGAGTGAAACTGGACAAGAGAGAAGGAAGTTGCAGGGTTGGAACTTTTGCCACCACAAAAATAAAATAAAATAAAATAAACTCAGCTACGGGAGACAGAGCGTGTGTCCAAACGCCTACGGCTGCAACACGCTGCCAATGTTGTTCTATAGAAGCTGGCAGTACTGTATATATATATTATATATATTTAAAATAAAGTAATGTTTCACTTCTAAATAGAGAATATATAGCTTGCACCCAGGTCTCTCTTCATTCCTCCGGGACCCTGTGTCTTGTTGGGGTGAGCAGAGGTTCAGGATGCCTCCTTAGCAGTAATGAAAGTAGAAACCTAATACGAATTTTTGCTGATGGCTCAGAGGAACCACACACAAGCTTGGCGCAGGTTCCAGAAGGGAGGCCTGAGCCCTAGTGGTTGGTGTTGCACCAGAATGAGGACTTAACAAAAGTGAAACCAAAAGGGATTTTTTGTTTGTTTGTTTGTTTGTTTGTTTAGGAGGCTTAATTCGGATCTAATCCAAAATCAGACCAGGCACAGGCTGGTGGAGGCACTGCAAATGGTGGTGGTAGCCGCTTCCCCCATGGATCGCTGGGCGGTGTTTTCAGAGAGAGCCGCTCCGGGACGGAGTGTGAACCGCTAGGACCGGGTTGTAAGTCGGATTCTCAAGGAGATTTTGGCTTCTCCCTTGCGTGGGGAGGGGAGGCTGGTTCAAGGAGCTCCCTGCAACCCAGAGCGCCCCGATTTGCATTCCTGGTTCCCTTTTTTCCCCTGGAGAACCCAAACTCTCGGGAGATCGGGATCGCTCCCCCAAGCACGGAAAGAAAACGGCGGAAGAGGCGAGCCAAGCAAACGAAGAGCGAATTCGGGGTTTGTGACCAACGCCGGCGCCCCGGGGGTTGTGTAACAAGGGCAGGCACCGCTAAGGCAGCAGCGCCAGGCCCTTTTTCTCCCCCCCCCCCCAAAAAAACGCCAGTTCCCAAAGGTCTCTGCAAACCCCCTTGGCCCAAGACGAGCGCCTCTTCCCCCCCCCCCCACCTCCAAAAATACAAACCAAGGCTCACCTGTCACGAAGGGCAATCTCCTTCGCGGGCTCAGAGCGCAAGAGGTCCGGGCGATCTCCGCGGGAGAGCACTGGGGGAAGCCCAAGGCGACTGACTCGAGGGCGGATCCGATCCCCCCCCCCCGTCCTCCTCCACTCCACCCGGGCAGCAGCTGCCGAAGCGCGGCTCCTCCCTGCCAGACTCCTCCCCGCCACCGCTTGCCAAAACCGGGTGAGGCGAGGCGAGGCGAGGCGGCGCCCCGGACGGGAAAGCCCGGCTGCCCTGGGCGCACAGGAGAGAGGGAGGAGGGCGCGCCCTTCTTCTCCAGCTGCTCTCCTTCCCTCCCTGGGAGCGTAGGGAGGATCGGGCCCAGGGGGCTGGTAGTCCGAGGCGAGAACTCGCCCCTCGTTCTTGCGGGGGCCAAGAGGCGTCCTGACGACTCTCCTTGGCACCCTCTCGCCGCATTGCAACAGCCGCGCCTGGGCGCGCCGACTTGGCGATGCCCGGGCAGTTTTGTTTCGGCTGCTAAGGCGAGGGCAGGGGAAGCAGGTTTCCTCTGGCGGAGGGGTGGGATGGGGGGGGGGCTGTCTCTGGCAACCCAAAGGCCGCCGCTCCTGCCCATTGCACCAGAGGGTCTCCAAGGCTTCCGTCCATAATGCCTCCTCGCCCCTCCAACCCTGCAGCTTCAGCATGCTGCCAACGTGATCTGGCAAACCAAGGAATCGCCTTAGAAATAGATATTTGGAAGGAACTCGTGAATGCCTCGTGTCCTGCTTGGTTTAAAAAGGAGGCGCCCGTTTTCTGCTGGGTCTTATTGTCCTGGGTCCGGCCCCAACAAAACGGCAGGGAATGGATGAGGTTCCTAAACCCATCATAATCACTGTCTCCAATATGTGCGTGCAGGATCACCAGCTGAATTATTGGAGATAGCGATCCATTCAAGGAATCCACAAGCGCCTTCCTCAACTCAAAATGTTAGTTCAGCCACAGCCTCCTGCTGCATCTAAAGGGACCCACGGTTTACCAGCATTTATGGTCTGGATTAACGCCTGCTTCTTGGGAGGAGAGTGATGGCAAACCTAGGCAGCGTCTTAAAGAGCAGAGACATCACTTTGCCAACTAAGGTCAGGATAGTCAAAGCTATGGTTTTTCCAGTAGTGAGTGATGTATGGAAGTGAGAGCTGGACTATAAAGAAGGCTGATCGCCGCAGAATTGATACTTTTGAGCTGTGGTGCTGGAGGAGAGTCTTGAGAGTCCCCTGGACTGCAAGGAGATCAAACCTATCCATCCTGAAAATCAACCCCGAATGTTCACTGGAAGGACAGATTTTGAAGCTGAGGCTCCAGTACTTTGGCCACCTCATAAGGAGAGAGGACTCCTTGGAAAAGTCCCTGATGTTGGGAAATATGGAAGTCAAAAGGAAAAGGTGATGGCAGAGAATGAGATGGTTGGACGGTGTCATCAATGCAACCAATATGGATTTCACCAAACTCCGGGAGGCAGTGGAGGATAGGAAGGCCTGGCGAGCTCTGGTCCATGGGGTCATGAAGAGCCAGATACGACTGAACGACACCCATTCAACTCACCACAGGTTATTTATTTACTTAAAATATTTTTACCCTGCTTTTCTCCTTAAAAGGTCACAAGGTGGCTTACAACAATAACATGTTAATATTTTAATTGCCAACTCTCTGGTTGAAGTAGATCTCTTCTTATTCAGAAGGGTTTGGTCATAATTAAAAGCACCCTCCTCCCCGCCCACTTTCCCAGCTTGGCATTATGAATACCAGAGTTTCATGAACTTTCGCTAATGAATATAGTCTTAATTGCAAGGGACTGCACATTATTGTCTCTCCTTACTGTAAGCTACCTTGGGTCCTTTTTTTCCAAGGAGAAAGGTGGGGTTAAAATACTCAAAAATCAATCAATCAATCAATCAATCAATCAATCAATCAATCAATCAATCAATAATGGTATCCACAGCCTCAGGTTCATGTATTGATGTATACATGTGGTGGGTGACATGGGGTCTGCAGATAGCAATCAGACATGAATGCTGGCAGGGGCATGGCCACCACTGCCTGTTGACCACCCATGTTATGTACAACATCTTGCCACCTGATGTTGGGTGCGGTCATGTTAGTAGTGGGGCTGCTTCCAACTTACGGGGACCCTGTACAATTAGCTGGGTTTCTCTGCATGGTATAGTCATGGATAGAGTGATGGAGACATGGGTTTGCATCCCTGCTCAGGTGAGGTGTTAAAAGCTCTCAAGCCAATTCCATCTCCTTCCTCCCAACTGTATACCTGTTACCTGGAAGGTTGAGTCATGGCAACTGGACTTCTTTTTCTTGAGAGATTGAAATGCTTTCGCTTCTCATCCAAACAGCTTCGTCAGGCTGAAGAAAGCTAGTTGCGAGTCCTCCATCTTATAGTCTGCTTTGACCTCTTGTCACCCTGGTCTGAAATAGGCTCATAAGATGAACAATGGCCTGAATAGGCTCCTTAGGTAGAAAACAGTATCCATAGCCTTAAGGTGAACAATGGCCTAAGGTGCTGAAACCTATAAAGTATGGGTCGTTAGCTATGGCCTTGTTGGTGAAGGCTTTTTGATTTGTCTGGGTCCTGTTGAAAGCACAGCCTGATAAGTAGCAGAGAGACTGGACGTCTGAGAACCTACACAGGCATACACCTGTTACCTTTGGACAAGGTGGCCTTTCCCCAAACTCCACCTCAAGTTCAGTCCCCCCCCCCCAAAAACCACGAGGGTTACACACAGGGATGGCCGATCTTTCACTATTAGAGTCTCCTCTCCGATACCAAGCGTCGGGCTTCCATCACCAATTAACCAAGTGCTATCAAGCTGATTCTGACCGATGGCAACCCTTTTCTCAAAGAATACTCAGAAGGGGGTTCCCCTTCCCTTCTTCTGGGGGGGGGTGCCCTGGGACTGAGCAGCTTTCTCAATGCTCCCACCACCGCTGCTGCCAGGTTGGCTGGCATCAAGACCCAGTGGGGGAATCGAACTCTCAATCTCTGGTTCCCCAGTGAACTATCCAGCGAGATTCCATCAGCCAGGGGAGTCCTCAAGAAGTTCCCTGTTTCAGAAGCAGACCTCTACCAAAGGACCGCCTCTGGCTTCGGTTTTTCTCTGCCTTACCTTGTCAAGTAAAACGAGGCTACAGGCGATACTTTTATAGGCCACAAAATAAAATATAAAAAACATTGCATGTTTTCGAGAGCAACACTCTTCTTCAAAGCTGGTCCCAAAGTTCAAACATGGCTAAAGATGTGCTTTGCCAGGAGGTTATTCTTAAAAGTTCTTGGCTAGATGATGTATGCCCGGTAAGGAGTCTTCTTAGCGGCAGGTAGGCGGAGGACAGCGGTAGAAGCTGCTTAAGCATTGGGTTTCACACCCTCGTTCTTCAAAACATGGGTCATAGAATCATAGAATCATAGGGCGCTTTTACACGACTCCTAAGATCCGCTAGCCACTTAAATTCGGACCAGAGATCTTAGGGGCTTGTCGCTCTTCCTGCTTCCCCACCCCTCCGCACTTCCTGGCTGCTGGCTGCGTGAGGGGAGGGAGAAAAAAAGGAAGAAAAGAAAGCCGCTCACCTCCGTTCTGCCGTCCCGGCACTACATTCAGATCTCTGGTGGGGGGCAAAAAAAGAACAAACAGAAGCAAGGAGAGCCAGGCAGTCACTACTGTTATATCCGCATCAGGAATTTTCACCTCCAGAGAGCAGGTACCTGAAAAGTGCGCTGGGACAGCGCGGTGGGTAAACATTTTTAAGCTCCGGAGCTGGGAGCCATTTGCCCCGGAGTTTAGGGGTCGTGTATAAACGCCCATAGAGTTGGAAGAGACCTCAAGGGCCATCCAGTCCAACCCCTTGCTATGCAGGAACCCCCATCACAGTATTTCTGACGGATGGCCACCCAGCCTCTGCTTAAGAATCTCCACAGAAGGAGATTCCACCACCCTCCTTTGTGGCAGCATATTTCATTGCTGAACAGCTCTAACCATCAGGAAGTTATTCCTAATGTTTAAATGGAATCTCTTTTCCTGTAGTTTGAAACCACTGCCCCGTGTCCTAGTCTCTGAAGCCATAGAAAACAAACCAGTCCCTTCTTCAATGTGACACCCCCACCCCCACCCCCACACTCATTCACTCACCCCTCATCTCCATTTGGCTCTACGAGACATACAAGTCCCTGTCGGCCGGGGGTGGGTGGGTGGAGAGAAACGGGTTGATGTAGAGGACCCAGGTGCTTCATTCTTGGATTGGGGTAAAACGTAGTATAAGCCCACTAGGTTTGCCAACGGGAACCAGGTTTAATTAAAGTGATATTACCTAGTGGTTGCAGTCTTGGCCTTTGGTGTTGAGAGCCCATGTGCCTCATTCCAGGTACCTTCTCTCTCTCTCTCTCTCTCTCTCTCTCTCTCTCTCTCTCACACACACACACACACACACACACACACACACACACACACTTTTCTGTTCCACCCTCTTGTGAAATTTAAACATGATATCAGGGAGATTCCGCCCCCGCCCCCCTACCGCCCCAAAGGAAGCTGAGTTGGGAAGAGTCTTCTTTGGCTGAAAGGCAGAATTTAAAAATGCACAATAAATAAATGAAAGGCCGTGGATGAATCAGAATCAGATGCCATTCAATGTTCTAAACATTAGCCTATTTCTCCTAGATATTTTTATTTAGGAGTCTGTCCAGCCAGTGAATATGGCATTGTTGAAGTCATACTGAACAGCCCATTTTTTTCTTTTTTCTTTTTTTAAATACATACAAATACAGCATTGTGTGTTCTCTCTATGAACAGGAAGATAAAGTGCATAATAAGTAGATCACTGCAGATGGAGAGATGAAAAAACAGGAGCATCCAACAAGCACCACTCCGAGGAGGCAAGTAACGTCTGTGTGGGGAAGAGCCTTCGTCACTATTGGATGTTAGCCCAGGAATCGGCAGTCTTTGCCCGTTCCGTCTGCCTCCATGTTGGGTTCCTGCAGAACTGCCAGCCAAAAAAGATTTAGCATGAAATCATCTCTTGCAGAGAAGCTACACATATGATTTAAAAATAACAATAATCCCACTATTGTAGGATAAAGCAATAAATTATGAATCTGTGGAGGTGGCCTGATGCGAGGCAGGGTAACTGCTGAGTCTATGGAACACACATATAAAAAATTCAAAAAAGGAAGGAAGGAAGGAAGGAAGGAAGGAAGGAAGGAAGGAAGGAAAGAAGGCAAGTAGCACACCACCTTCTAACAAATCATCTGATATGCGGCAAGCACTGCCTGTTCCTCTCCTGGTAGCTAGACATGGGTAAGGTGGTTGGGGCAAGGTCCCAAATACTGTGCTGACATAGGACAGAATGCCAACAAAACCTCTCCCCATACACACCGCTGCAGAAGGCACAGGCTCCTCTTTAGAAAAATCTACTACTCCTAACGGTGGACGGGGACAATATTCTAGAAGTCTTTTGCTAAACCTATTTAACATTAACTAAAAGGGTTATAGCACCACTGCTCTAGTGAAGGAGGCCCAGCAGAGTATATACTTCCTCAGGCTCTTAAAGAAAAACAATCTGAGCGAGAGACTGCCGGTGTCCTTCTACCGATGTTCAACAGAGAGCATTCTTACATACTGCATCTGTGCTTGGTTCTCCAGCTGCACAGCCACAGAGAGGAAAGCTCTCCCGAAGGTCAGAATAACCACAGCCCAGAAGATCACCACTCACCCTCTCCCATCTCTGTAAGAACTATACAGTTCCCGTTGCCTTAAAAAGGCAAATAACATCTTACGGGATTCATCTCATCCCGGACATAGTCTGCTTGCATTACTGCCTTCAGGCAAGAGATACAGAGTAACAAAAGCAAGAACAAACAGATTAAAAACCAGTTTCTATCCCTAGAGCCATAACCAGCTTAAATGCTGCGACCAAAGAGTACGACCTTGGGGGGGGGGTTTGTGATGGTTGTGATGGATATGTATGAGTGCTTTTAATTATCTTTACCTTTTAATTTTTTTTATCTTTTTAATTGCACCTGGGATAATATTCAATTTTGTTGTACTATGTAAAATGACAATAAAGTATCTATCTATCTATCTATCTATCTATCTATCTATCTATCTATCTATCTATCTATCTATCTATCTATCTATCTATCTATCTATCTATCTATCTATCTAATCCTTTCCTCCTTCTATCTATCTATCTATCTATCTATCTATCTATCTATCTATCTATCTATCTATCTATCTATCTATCTATCTATCTATCTAATATAACCATAGTAATCTTAGATTGTCACACGCCATGCTAGACTCATCACCTTAGAACTTGGATAACTACAGGACAACATTTTAGGAACCTTTTATTAAACCTACCGTACTCCTGTTAAAAGTGTTCCACTATCTCATGAACACATGGACTGCTAGAACTTGGGTGTTCTGTGCCATCAGGTCGGAACTAACTTAACAGTGACCCTAATAAGGTTCTCAAGTGAGATATTTAAAGAGTGATTCTACCTACTGAGCTTCCTGGGATGACTGGGGATTCGAACCCACTCCCAATGTACGTCACTCTCTCCACTACACCACATTGGGAATTCCTAGAATTTACCATTTACAATTTTGGTTCTTAAATTTTTGCATGTCCTCACCCTGGAGAACAAACCAATTTAGATTTAAGGTCTGCATTTCAATTAAAATGTGCATGCAACAGAGAGGAGCATTTAATACTTTAAGAGTTCCCTAAAGGGGGTGTGGTGGCTCAGCGGGCTACAGCGCTGAAACTGTCGGCTGCAAAGTCGACAGCTCGGCAGTTCGAATCCCGGTTGCCACATAGCAGAGCGAGCTCCAGCCAACCTAGCAGTTCAAAAGCATGTAAATGCAAGTAGATAAATAGGCACCGCTGTTAAAAGCAGGAAGGTAAAACATTGTTCTGTGTACAGAAATGCACTCAGCCATGCCGGCCACATGGCCACAGACATGCACAACACTGGCTCTTTGGCTTGGAAATGGAGATGGGCACTGCCCCTAGAGTTAGACAAAACAAGCACGCATGTGCGGGGGGGGGGGAATCTTTTCCTTTACCTAAAGGTGAACGGTGAGTACTGTTAGTAATTACTCAGCACACTATAGTCCATTGCCAGATCTACCATCCGAAGAGGACAGCCGTTCACATCCTGGGTCAGCGGTGCGTCGGAGGTACAGCTGCCAGAGGGAGTTATTTCTGCATCTTCTTCTACTAAGTCGCAGGCACAGAGAAGGCAAACTGGGGGTGTCACGCCTGGCCCTCTAGGAAACAAGTCATCTTCGGCTTTCAAGTAACTCCTCAGCGCCCCACTGTGGTGGTCAGCTCGCTCGCGGGACCAGGACCAGTGAGACGGCTTCCTCAACATGATCTAGATAACAAGAAGTTTGATTGTCACACACACAAAAAAGGATAATTCAGACCACTGTTGTGAATTTTTCAAGCCGTTTGGACGTGTTCTGGAAGTTTTTCTTCCTGACGTTTCGCCAGACTCTGTGGCCGGCATCTTAAAACTTACACCAGCTATCCGACCCCAGCCATGAAAGCCTTCGAGAATACATAATTCAGACCACCACATGCAGCGAATGCTTTAGCAAAAAGGAATTTCTAAGTATTTCTAGCCGGGTGTTTTGCAAACCTCATTGGGACCCTCTGGCTGGGTGTTGTGCACAACTCTCCAACAATGAAACTAGGTTTTGTTTTCAAGATATGCTCTTAGGCATGATCCTACCATCAAAATTAAGCAACCACCCACTAGAAGACTGAAGGGAGATTTGATAACATATTTCAAATCCTTGAAAGGTGGTCCTGCAAAAAAGGGGCAGGATCTTTTCTTGATCCTTCCAGAGTGCAGGATACATAATAATTGGCTCAAGCTACAATAAACCAGGTTTTGGCTGAAGATTTGGAAAAACTTCTTAACTGTTAGAGCGGCACAACTATGGAGCCAATTACCTTGGGAGGTGGTCCGTGCTCCAATGCTGGAGGCATTTGAGGGAATAATACTGGACAACCATCTGTCAGATCTGTTTTGATCTGGATTCCGGCACTGAGCAAGGGGTAGACTTGCAGGCCTTTTAGCCTCCGTTGCAACTCGATTATTCTACGCTTCTAGTTTATTTTGCCCATCTTATTCAACACCTGGTGCCCACAAAGACGATTCTTGCAAGTCACCCACAGGGCCTTCCATTCTCTGCTATTAAGCAGACTGAAGAAGCTGGTTCAGGAAGCAGATGCAGGGTGACGGTGGTGAACAATAACGTTAAGCTGCTGGAGGACAGATTTATGTTCACCGTGCAACCTGGTTTTCACCTTTCAGCAGCCCAGAAATGACTCTGTGGCATTCCTCAGTTGCAAGGCTAATGGTCTTAAACATATACATGAACATATATGTGAACATATACAATGGTGCCTCAACTTACGAATTTAATCTGTTCTGAATGCATGCTCTTAAGTCAAACCTATCTAAAAATTGAAAAAAATAACTAAAAAATGAAAAAAATTACTTGTAAGTTGAGCAGACCATATCTAAAATTTGTAAGGCAGCAGCTAAAATGGCAACAGTTTTCTGCTCTTAATTCAAATTGCTCTTAAGTTGAGCTGCTCTTAATTCGGGGTACCACCGTACATGAATACAGGCAAAGACCTTTCTCTTCAGGCAAGCTTTCCCTGAATGATGGACTACCATGTGTATATTATATGAATCTATGGGTTCACATAGACTTTGTGTTTATGACATAACCGTGTTGCTTTGATGTAATGTTGTCTATTAATGCTGTAAGTCAGCTATGTCCAAATTCAGGCCCGGGGACCAAATGCGGCCCGTTTCCAAATTTCGAGCAGCCCGCAGCCTCTTCTCCCCATAAGCTCAGCCTGCCATGCATCCCCACCAGCTGGTACCTCCCCATATCGGATGGAGATGTCAGTTTGCAGTATTATGGTTTTTCATTGCTGCACCATCCTCCCCACCTCCTTGAGACTTGTCCAAAGTCTGGCCCGGGGGCCAAATGTGGCTGAATGGTCAGCCCCCACACATGTTCACCTCACCAAATCTGGCCCTCCTTCTTTCAGAAAGTTTAGACACCCCTGCTGTAAGTCGATGTCCCTCAATTCCTTGTTCTCAAATACTTGAACATGTCTTAATTGTACTGGACTGTATATTATCCCTCGTTCCTGTAAGCCGCCTTGGGTCCTTTGTCCAAGGAGAAAGGCAAAGTAAAAATACTCTAAAAACCAATAAATAAAATAAATATAGATGTAAAACAAAGGCACAAGTTTGGTTTTCTTTTGCCTCAGTTGCAAAATGTCTTGGCTAGCCTTTTAAGGAGGGCAAAAGCATTTTAAATCAGCAAATCGGAGGATGACCACCTCTTATAACCATTCTCGGCCCAGGACTGCATCAGGGTCAAGGTGACACACAAGAAAGTAGCTACATCCCCTCACCTCATCACAGCATCGCCGGCTCACAAATGCTTTGTACTTCATTTTCGCCCAAAAGCCATCCCGCATTTTCAAAAAGTCTGGGATCAGCTTCTTCCAATTGTCCCCGAGGGCCCAGGGGAAGATCTCATATTTGTAGTCTTCCACGTCTTCTTCCATGTCATTCGCTAGGTATCTGCCGGGAGGACCAAGGCAGTAAAGGGGGGGGTCAACCCGTGAGTGTCTTCGGTATTCCTTTACAGGGCAACATGGGCGGGCATCCCAAGTAACAGGAAAAGGGTAACTGGAGATATACAGCCTGTCCTGTGGCCCTTCCCACAACCCTTCCTGGGCAAGTATCCATTAGAAATCCAACACACACACACACACACACACACACACACACACACACACACACACACACACACACACACACACACACACACACACACACACACAAAATTAACCAAAAAACGTTCTGAGAAACTTACAGAGCAACGAAGAAATTAATCCGTGTATATTCTCTCACAGGTAGGCCGGCACGTTGGAAGTACATCATAGTCATAGCTATAAGATACTGAAAGAGGGGATTCATTTGAATAAACTCCATTCTGGACCACAACCATCACATAAAAAGGCTTTGAAAACACACCTTTTTAAGGAGGCATTTGGCGACCTTTTTACTTAAGTGTTTTTTGTTTTGTTTTGGCTTGTTCGTTTTTTTGCCGCCCGCGTCATCTTTTCTGGAGGGTATTGTCCCTCCCCATTTTTTGGAATTTTTCTTTGATTTCTTGTTTTCTCCTTGTCGTTTTATTTATTTATTTATTTATTTATTTATTTATTTATTTATTTATTTATTTATTAAACTTGTATCCCGCCCATCTTCCCCAAGGGAACTCTGGGCGGCTTACAGCAATAAAAAACAGATATAGACAACAAACAAAAAAGGAGGTGATGAATCAAGATGGCGGCAAAACCCAGGGCAAAAAAACAAAACAAAAACACAAAAACAAAACAACAACAACAAACAAACACCAGACTAACAGAGGGAGTCGCCAAAAGCCTCTCTAAAGAGGTAGGTCTTCAAAGCCTTCTTAAAGGCGGGCAGGGACTCCAACAGGCGCAGCTCACTATTGTTAGCTGCCCAGAGTTCCGTTTTGGAAGATGGGCAGGATATAAGTGTAACAAATAAATAAATAATAAATATAAAAGGGGACGGAACAGGAAAAAGACAGAAGACACAGATGCCACCTGGAAGAAGGGAACACTTAACTCTCGGCACGAATCATGCTGCATAGGTACACCTATAAAAGCTGAACAGCATACGGTAGTTTTTAAAAAGAACCTAAGAAGAGCCCTGCTGGATCAAGCCAAAGGACCATCTAGTCCAGCTTCCTGGATCTCACAGTGGCCCCACCAGATGCCTCTGGGAGCGCACAAGACTAGATCTCTGTCTCCTGGTACCACTCCCCTGCCTTCTGCCCTTTGAAGTACCCTGGTTTTAAGCCTGGAGATGACACATCTCCCTCATGGTTTGTAACCTGTGATGGACTTTTCCTCCAGGAATCTGTCCAATCCCTTTTTGAAGGCATCCAGGCCAGATGCCATCACCACATCCTGTGGCAGGGAGTTCCACGGACTAACAACACGCTGAATAAATAAGTATGTTCTTTTGTCTGTTCTCACTCTTCCAACCCTCAATCTGAGTGGATGTCCACATCATATATTTACAAAAATAAATGATCGTTACTAAAAATGGCCACCACTACCACCTTGAAAGTACCCTCCAAAAGTTAATTAATCAGAATAATTTGGAAAACTGATTACTATCGTGGTAATTACATTAACGTCAACAGTGTTTAACAATTTCAATCACAACTCCTAAAAGTGTTACTATTTTTTTCACTGAATTAGATATAACACATTAGTTTTAACAGCTTAACTCCCTTGATATTTTAACAGTAATTTTAGGTTTAAGCATGTGATTTAAAAAAACCTTTACCTTATCTGAGATTCTGTAGCACGTGTCCATTGACAGGAAATCTTGAACTAAACCATCTTCTGTTAAAAAAGAAAGCAAAGCAATTTTCTGCATTTTTTCATGGCATTTCAGGCAAAAATCAAAGAAAAACAAAACAAAACAAAACAAAACAAAACAAAAGACACAAAACGTGGCACCTTAAAAACCAACTTTCATATTTTAATGTAACTTTTCGTGGACTACATGTCCACTTCATCAGAACTACAGCAGCAGAATGAGGTGTGCAATATAATATGGGATGGGATACTGTATATATCTCATACCAGATATTCATTGGCTATAGTAAATAGAGTGGGAGGGGGATAGGGGAGGGGGTTGAGGAGGAGGGGGAGGAAGAGGAGGGAGAGTTGATTAGTAGAAATGGTGAGAAGATTAAATGGTGAGAAGATTGGGACAGGGTTTCTACAGCTGTATAATTTTATGGCTCAGGCCAGGCTCTATTTATCATATCATATCATATCATATCAGAGAGATTGTGGAATGGGGGGGGAGAGAACGGGAGTTTTTAACTTTAGAATCCATGAAAAAATGGAAAGGTAGAGTTTTTACCTTACTTAGAGTCTGAGATGGACCTTTGTACAAACTGCTGTGCTCTGTTGCTGTTAAATTTGTTTTTAGTATTGATTTTCATTACCATTTTAATATAAAACGTAGTTCTTTTTAAATCTTTGTATACTTTCTGCCTTAGGCTTTTAAATGACTTTTCAATTATGTACGCCATCTTGGGTATTTTAAAGGAGAAAGATGGGGTAAATATTTTCAATAACTAAAATGAATGCGTATTTTGCAGTTAAAAATACAAAGACAATGAATTAAATATTGTGAACTTCAGTGCTCTTACACGTTACCCCAAAATCTGTTGACGGAATCAACTGCCTGACTTATCCTGCCTATCCACCCTCAGCCAGCAGGATAGGAAAAAGCCTAAAGAATCATTCAGATCAGTTTATGATTTCTTAAAACCATGACAAGCTTGAATGCCTAAGGCAGGCCTCCTGCTCCTTTCATTCTGAGAGGCTCCCGTTCTACACATGGGAAACAGCAACAAAAAGAGAAAGCAGCACCGGCACCCCGACACTTGTGTAATTGAAACAGAGATGGGCACGAATCGATTCGTCCTGCTTTGCCCACATTGGTACATTCAGCACCATCGGCGCTGAGCGTCCCTTCCTCCCACCCAATCCCGGGCGGACAGCCCACTCACAATCCAGTGCGCTCTGCCTAAATCAGGGGTCCTCAACCTAAGGCCCCGGGGCCGGATGCGGCCCCCCAAGGTCCTGAATCCGGCCCCTGGGACCAATTGCAACTCCCCCACCTACCCCCTGTTTTGTGAGCAAGCCAGCCTCCGCAGCTGCTTTTGGACTAGGATCCGGCCCCCAGTGGTGTCTGGGTGGTGGTAGACCGGCCCACTGTTAGAAAACTTTGAGGACCCCTGGCCTAAATCCTCCTCCTTGGGCAGCTGTCCAAGCAGGAGCTCAGGCTTCCCTTCCCCGCTTCCTCCAGGAGCTGACCAATCAATGGCTGAGCAGCAAGAATCCCTGTCCCACCTCGTCGTCTGAGTGGCCGGCTGCCGGAGGAGGCGGGGAAAGGAAGCTCGCGCTCTTTGACAGACTGGAAAGCAGTCCAAGGAGGAGGACCCGGGCGGTGTGCGCTGCATTGTGAGTGGGGCAGCCTGCCAGGGGATGGAGGAAGAAGACAAATGTTGACGAACCAAGCTGGATCGTTTTGTGCCCATCTCTACATTTGTGTGGCAGCTACGGCTTGCCGTAAGACGCTGCCCATATCTGAACCCTAGATTCCCAGAGCCCTTGTAGCTCACGGTTTAATATTTGTTATTTTCATTGTTATATAAATTTAACATTTTAATATTTCAATTGTTATACATAAGAATATTATCCTTTGTATTCCTGTTTTTATCCACAATTTTAAATATTTAGCATATCTAGTTTATTAGTATATCTATCTATAAATTTTATTCCTGTGTGGTTTGCAAGATTACTAATTTTTGACTGGACCTTGCCGCTCAAAGGTATTATTTGTATCACCCCTGGTTTTAGATTGCATATATAGTACTTTGGTCTAAGACTGTAAATAAAGATTATAAAGATTATACAGTACATTGAAATAGTGGAAATTCTCTCCACCCCAATGTCAGACTTTGGGGCTTGATTGATTGATTGATTGATTGATTGATTGATTGATTGATTGATTGATTGCATTTCTTGACTGCACCGACTTTCCCACAGGAACTCTGGCCAGTTCACAAAACAGAAGAAGATAAACAGATAAAAGCAAAACAAAACAGGCAAACACAGGTAATCCCGGCAAGAGGGACGACCGGGATGGGGGTGGGTGGGTGGGCAAATCGGGACTTATAAGCAAATGTGTTGCCAAAACAAGAGGGCCGTCGGAGGATCTCACCCAGCAGGTTGAAGAAAGCCTCTTGCTCTTCTCTACACAGAAGGGAGGACGGCTCCTGTGGTTCGGTCAAGGCTGCTCTGGAAGGCTCTCTCTCAGGCCCTGGCGCACCACCGCTGGGTACCTTGACCTCCTGCGTACTGCAACACCGCTGCCTGAGGCTCTCTGGCTTCACCCCTCGGGTGACCGCAGGAGGGACACAAGCAATTTGCTTGCCTTTCATCTTTCTTTTCGAAGGAGACCAGGCACAACGGCGACCTTTTGGGGAAGGAGAGAAGCGGACACCCATGTTTCAGGTCAGCCGGGAAGTGTTAAAATGGAAGCCGCTTTCGTACAGAACTTACGATGCAGAGGCCACGGTGGTCCTCAAGCCCTGGCAGGTCTAGGCAGCATCGCTCGAGTTGTGCCTCACAGCACAACAGATTTCCACCTTTGGAAGTCCTATTTTCCCATTTAACTCTATCAGACCACTGGCCCATTAATGTCTACCTAAGGAGGGTTCTGGGCAGGGGGTTCAACGGCATCCAGACTTGCCCTTCCTTTTAAGAACCTGCATGTTGTTCCGTGTGCCCGAGAACCAGGACTGAATTATCTTGGCAGCAATTACACACCCTCCTTCCCACCTCTAGACCAGTGTTGGCAAACCTATGGCACGGGTGCCAAAGGTGGCACTCGGAGCCCTTTCTGTGGGCATCCGACATCGCCCCTTCACAGGTTAAATTGCTGTATTGGCACTTTGCGAAACAAAATTAGTGGGTTTTGAACCGCAGCTTGGGCACTCGGTCTCTAAAAGGTTCACCATCACTGTTCTAGAGCCTTTGTACACGACCCCTAAACTCCGCTGCAAATGGCTGCCAGCTCCGGAGCTTACAATTGTTTCCCCACCAGCTCCGGAGTTTGCAGAAAATTAAGTGCGACCACGCCCACCTAAGCGCATCCCAGCGCACTTTTCATGTACCTGCTCTCGGAGGGTGAAAATCCCTGATGCGGATTTAAGGGAGTGAGTGCCGGGCTCTCCTTGCTTCTGTTTGTTGTTGTTTTTTTGCCTCCCGCCCCTTTAAGAGAAGGAATCAGGACAACAACGGGGCTCCGGGTGGCTTCGGAGGTGAGCTTGCATTTTTTCCTCTCTTTTTTTCTCCCTCCCCTCACGCAGACAGGAGCAAGGAAGTGCGGAGGGGGTGGGGACGCAGGAAGAGCAACGAACCCCCAAGATCTCTGGTCTGAATTTAAGTGGCCAGCGGATCTTAGGGGTCGTGTGAAAAGGCCCCTAGACAGCTTGCATACAGGTTGGCCAGAGCTGAGGAACACATCTTCCAGTTTGGGCTGTGTTAACAATGTGCTAGCAAATAACACTTGCAAGCGTTGTACTTTTCCAGCGATAAGACAACCCCCCATGTATAAGACGACCCACCCCCACATTTCCAATCCAAAATTATACTCTCACAACCGCACAGTTCTCTCGACTTACTTCCGTATATTTTAGTCTTACTTCCCTCGATTTTTAGTCCAACAGTTTTAGACAAAAATACAGTCACATAAAAATACTGTAAATCATTAAATCAAGGGGGACAGATCTGAGAATCACGTATGACTGAAAAAGCAAAAGCAAAAAGCAAAAAGTTCTGCTTCTATATCGCCCCATACCACTTCAGGTAGTCTTTGGGAGGTTTACAGTTTTAATTACACTATGAGGCTACACATTGCCCCCCCCCCAAGCAAGCTGGGTACTCATTTTACCGACCTCGGAAGGATGGAAGGCTGAGTCAACAATGAACCTGCTACCGGGGATTGAACCCCAGGTCGTGAGCACAGTTTTAGCTGCAATACAGGCATTGAACCACTGCGCCACGAGGCTCCACATAATGGGGTGGCACTGCTTTTAGCAAGTCCTATAATTCATTAGCTGTTGCTTATGGGCCAGGATAAGGGCACAGGTGGAGATGTAAAATTTCCAGAAACTTTAGAGAACTGTTTTTTGTCCACTTTTTCTCCACACACACACGCCATAGCTTTAACATTTCTGGAAATTTTACATCTCTGGACACAGCTAAAACCTGATCACACTGGGTCTGAATAGCAAAGAGAGGTGGCCACCACTCACTCCCCTCTCTGTGGGAAGAGAATTTTTTGGCTGCAGTATTGGACCAGGACCTAGCAAAGCTCAATTTCAGATTCTGGCTAAACCGTGTACTTCATGACTGGGTGACTCTCTCACACTAACCTACCTCACAGGGCTGTTTTGTGAGAATAAAGTACAGGCGAGGAGGACCAGGTATGGGCAGCCTTGAGCTCACTAGATGGAAGGCAAGATGGAAACATAGTAAATCAAGTTATGACTGCGTTCAGACAGACAGCTACTAATACTATGACATAAAACTATAGGAAAAGGATTTCCATTTGGACATTAGGAAGAACTTCCTGAGGGTTAGAGCTGTCCGGCAGTGGAAGATGCTGCCACAGAGGGTGTTGGAGTCTCCTTCTCTACAGGTTTTTAAGCAGAGGCTGGATGGATGTATGTCAGGAGTCCTGTGATGGGGGTTCCTGCATGGAAAGGAGTTGGGCTGGATGTCCCTTGAGGTCCCATCCAACTCTCTGATTCTCTGAAAAGGCCCTGTGTGGTTACAGTACCCTACTCTTTGGAGGAGCTTCTGGTAAGGAAAAAAAAAGATGAATAAAGCAAATGGAAGGGCTTTACAAAGTGATGACGCCCGGGTCTGGGCTGCCTGTAAGGGTGCAAATGAGAAACATCCCCTGGAAAACATCCCAGAGCACTCACGTCAGGTGTCTTTAGTGAACTAACAATGTGGCTCAAACCGCATAGTCTGATAACAAGCATATGTTGAAATCTACAATACCATCCTGTTGGAGAGAGTTATTAGGGTGCAATTTAGATGGGAAAATAGCCTGCGCTTTGGATCGCTTGTGGCGCACGGTTTGGTGCAAGTGGTTCCCCAGAAATCAGACAATCATAAACTAGCCGAACTCCACTTGGTGGCCAAGACGGATCTTTTGAGCCCATCAAAAGATCTAGAGCTAATCCAGTATGCACGGAACGGAGACCGTAAGGGAGAAAGCTCCCAGTAAAGAGACCAGTTCCAGCACAAACATACAGAGTTCCTTTAGCACCCTCCAATTCCATCCGTTTTAGGGTGGCTTGGAGGAGGCTTTTATAACTCCATTGCCCTGTTTCATTCACCAAATTTTTATGCTTTACCACTCAGCTCTTTGGGGGGGAAAAAGACGGAATAGCTACAAAGTCCCTTCAAGCGTTTAGTGGAAGAAAGACTTTCTTGAAAAGAGCCCTTAAGCGTCAAATACCAAAAACTCTCTAAAAAAACCTGCAGTGAATTATGTAAATATATTTACAGGCAAAGTCAAATAAATACAAAACAAAAGACACAAAACACGTGGCACCTTAAAGTTAGTCTTTCAGGTGCCACGTGTTTTTGTGTCTTTTGCTTTGCTTTGTTTTTGTCTGGAATTACTGAAAAGACTAACAGGGCTACCCTCTCCAACACAAAGAGATGTTTCTGAATGTTAGAAAAAACAATTATGATGCCACATGCTGGGTCACGAATATTCAGTGATGCCATTCTGCCAGGCTGAGCAGTAGGTGTTATTTGCAGAATAACTACCGTTTCCCAACCTGTCCCAAATGCTCTATCACAATCTAACACAATCCCTCCACCATTACACATTTCTGGAACTAAATTCCAGGTTGATAAATCAATTTAAAACTAGTCCTAGGTTTACTCTTTAAGCACCCCAAGGTATTTTAGCATTTCCTAAAGGTAATGTAGTGCACCCATACCCTTCTCTACAGCATCAGTATCCTCTGATCCACTTATCCAGTCTAAAAAAAATAACAAAAATTTCAAACAGGAAAAAAAGTCCCCCAAACAGGAAAGTTTTACAATTTTTGGAAATGGTGTATTTCCAACGAAGTGACCAGCATTGGCCACTACAGGGAGCCAGAGACCATGCTATGTACTGTACAGTAATCCTTAATCTTAAAGCGTTCATTAAAATCTGAATTCTTTATCTGGGAGTTGAGTCATGGCTACTGGACTTCTTTTTTGAGAGATAGAAACGTTTCGCTGTTCATCCAAACAGCTTCAGCGAAACGTTTCTATCTCTCAAAAAAGAAGTCCAGTAGCCATGACTCAACTCCCAGATAAACGCACCTGGATGACTGAGAATCTTCACAGACAGATTAAAATCTGAAGTTTTTTTTAAAAGCATCCGCGGAAAGCGGGGCTTGGAGCCCATCTCCCGCGGATACGTGAGTCCTATTGCAAATTTGTGTTACACCCCCTCACCACCAATAAAAAAAGCGCACTTCAAAACGCTCTGCAGCGTTTAAAGAAGCAAATATATAAACTTCTTCTTTTTTTGCAAATGCAAACAAGGCGCCAGGTGGGCCAAGAGACCTCTTGCAACTTAAGTCTTATTATTCATTTGGTTGTGCCTGGGCGTTCATTAAGCGTATCGCGCCTAATTAAGGCGTGGTTCCTCCAAAAAAAAAAGGAGGGGCAAAAAACATTATTAACAGGGAGTTGGGTTGGTGAGGTAAACGCCCCCTTTCCCGCCAAAAAGCAACCCCCTCCCGCTGCCCCCCCTCTCGTGCCCCCTCCCGCACCTGAGCAGAGCGGGTGGAAAAAAACCAACACAAAACAAACCAAAAAAAAAAGCCTCCCAGCAAACCGGAGCCACTCGTGGGCGGAGCCTCTGGCGACCGCACGGGACACGCCCCCTTTTTCAAGGTCTGCTTTTTTATAGGCTCAGCGGCGCTCCCGCTCCACCAACCGCTGCTCAGGAAAGGTCGGTAGGTGGGGTTAGGAAAGGCGGGGGCGGAGCAAAGGGATGGGTAGGTGGCTCGGGCGCAGTCGGTGACATGCGCAGTTGGACACTTTGAATTCCTTCCCCCCCCCCCCCGCCCGCTGCTGTTTAGGTGGGAAGTTTGTGTTTGTTTTGGGGTTGTGCGCTTGTTGTTGTTGTTGTTGTTGTTGTGAGGTGCCGCGGAGGGGGCTCCGGTTTCATGACGATCCTGTGAAGGGACACATCCCAAAATGGCCCGGACTCAGTCAGCCGCCCCTGCTCAGGCCACTTGCAGACTCAAGCCCGTGGCTTCCTTTTAGGGACTGAGTTCGTCGCACATTTGCTGCTCCTCTTTTCCTGCTGCCTTCCACCATTCTTCTGCATTGTGGTCCTTTATTATTATTATTATTTGTTTCCCCTCCAGGGGAATTCTGTCTTCTTCGGACGTGCCCCAAAGAGAACAGCTTCAGTTTCAACATTTTCACTTATGATCAAAAGGTATATTCTAATACTGGGACCACTTGGCGGCTAATTTTTTTTTGGTAATAAATAAATAAATAAATAAATAAAGGCCTGTCTTGTGGATTACAGTTAAAATAAATCTGATTGGATTTACCGGTGCTTCTTTTGGAGTGGGCACAAACAGGAGGTACATTGCTGCACTTGCAAGTGCGCATAATTTGGAAAACAAAGTACTGTACAATCCCCTTGCCCACAAGGAAGAAACGTGGGATGCCTATGGCTTGGGACCGGACTACCTGGCAGAGCGTATCACTCAGCGATCAACCTCGGCCCGTCCCGTTCGGCAGGCGCGAGCGCACTTGCTTCGGGTCGCCACTCCTCGTGAAGCCCGGAGGACGAGTACTCGGACCCGGGCTTTCTCGGTGGCGGCCCCTAGCCTCTGGAACTCCATCCCCAGTGAAGTGCGCTCTGCAGAGTCCCTGCTGGCCTTCCGGAAGGCGTTAAAGACCTACCTTTTCCGGGAGGCCTTCGGCGATTCTTACTGAGGTTTTTTTTTGTCTTTTTCCAGCCATTGCAGCCTGTTTTTACTTATCACTGCTTAGTGATCGAGGTGCCATAAGGTTTTAAGGTTTTAATTTTGTTTACTGTTACTATTATTTGTCTTGTCTGCTTTATTGTAATTTGTATGGCTATTGCCGCCTGTAAGCCGCTTAGAGTACACAATGTAGATAAGCGGGGTATAAATGCAACAAATAAATAAATAAATAAATAAATAACAATAATAAATCAAATCAACGTGCGTTCCTTCTCTGTGAGTAAATTGCACCGAACACAGTGGGACTGCCTCTTGTTTATTTAGATACTCCACCTTGTTTTCCTAGAAACTTAATGTAGTTTATATAAACCTTATATTGTGTTATGTTGCCTTACTGATTTTGTGATCTAATCTCGTCCGCCATTGGCTTATCTTATGTACCTTTACTTTTTATGAATGCTGCTGTCTTAGTTATGTTCTCATTTGTAATATTTTTGTTTACTTATTATATCCTTGTATCTGTATTCTGTAACTGTTTTATGCTGTAAACCGCCCAGAGTGGCTTCCTGCCATATGGGCAGTATATAATTAATAATAATAATAATAATAATAATAATAATAATAATAATAATAATAATAATAATAATAATAATAAATGTTTTCATCCACACAGTTCTGTTTATGGATCCCCCCCTCTCTCAAGGAGGTAAGTACTGTACAGTATATTAATCTGCTATAGGGAAGAAAATAACCAAATTCCATGGCACCCGTGCGACCAAAATTTCATATTTCACTAACTTTTCTCCGCAGCACTCTCAGCTTCTGGTTTGTTTGTTTTTTGCAAGGATGCTTCCTACTTCAAATGGGGCCAGATGTGCTATAGCAAAATGGGTTGGTTTCAAATCTTGGCTCAGTCGTGGAAACTCAGTAAATAAGGGACCGGAGCTGCTAAACCTCACTTCTTTAACACCATCGAAAGTCCTTTTTGGGTTTCTTAGAAGTCTGTTCCGATTTTGACAGCACAGAATTCACGCGCGTGTTATTCTGTTGCAGCGAAAATCAACCGAGTTCTTTTGACACTTTTAGTTCTGAAAAGTTTTGGCGTAACTTTTTGCAGGCTTGAGCCCCACTTCTGCAGATGTTTTCAGGCGCCGGATAGGTTCTTCCCGTGGAAGCAAATTGCATAAGCCAAGATCCGTTGCTTCCGATCGGGCAAGCGTTTATGCAAACTAAATAAAATTCAATTAATCTACATTAAAACTAAAGTAGAGCTTTAATCCTTCTAAAGCCCCTGCGCGTTCCAAGTCAGCCCCGCCCCTCCCCGCCGAACTCGGCAACAATTTTCTGATTGGACGGCTCTCCGGACTTTCGACCAATCGCGAAGAGCCACGGGACCCTCTGTTTTCCTATCGGGCCTTAAGACGACAACACGGAGCCGAGCCGTTTGGACCGTACCATAGGAAACCGAGAAAGAGGGGGGGAGAGAGAGGAGGGGGAGAAAAATTGAGAGGAGAAGGAAACGGAACCCAATTTTGAAGGAGGTGGCGGAAATGGATACCTCTTATTTTCAAAAGACTTTTTTTTTAAAGAAGAACGAGCGAGGCTCTGCTTGGGTGAGAAGGCAAAAACAAACAAACAACCAACTCCCGTCAGACATTCTTGGTACATCCCAACCGGAAGTGAGGTGTCTCTTGAGCGCCTGGACTTCCGGCCGAGGGGGGAAAGAAGAGACGAAGTGAGGGAGCCTGAGGAGGGGAAGCGGCTTCCGGGGCCAGCGGTGTCGGGTGAGTTATGGGGGGGCGAAGTGGGGGCGCTTGTTAATTTGGGGAGGGGGGGTCTCTTTGTGGGGGGACGAAGGAGGAGGGGGCGGGGCCTAAGCGGAGGAGGCCCCCCCTTGGTGGTTGCCATGGGGATGGGCGGCGGGGTGTGGGGGGGAAGACACGCACACGCAGCTCGGTGCCAGCCCGAAACGTGTGACACGGAACAGACGGCCGCGGCGCGCGTTCACACGTGCACACGTGAGGCCGACCTCAAAGGCGGCGGCGGCGGCGGCAGCAGCAGCAGCGGACGGCGTTGGCTCTCTGTTGCCGTTATAAACGGTTCCCCCCCCCCTCCGTCCTCACGGGGCGGGCGGGGAAGGGCGGCCACTCGGCCAGGCCCTCGGGGACGCCATCATCCTCATCATCCTCTATGAACGGCGGTGCTGGAAGAGAGCCTCCCCTCCCCCTCTTGTTCATCGAGACCAGCCCCTGCCGAGGAGGCGCTGGGGGGAGTCGAACTCCCAACCTCTCTCTCTCTCTCTCTCTCTCTCTCTCTCTCTCTCTCTCTCTCTCTCTCCCAATCTCCAAATTAAATGCATGGGCCTTCTGCACTAACCCCCCCTCCCCCTCCCCTGCAAGGCAGGGGCCATGGGCCTCGATAAAGCCACATTGAGGAGAGGTCTGAATGTGTGTGTCTGTGAGAGCCGTGACATGTCTTTGGAAGGAGTGGGACAATAAAAACCACCTCCCTCCTTTCATTTCGGAGGCAGCCTGAGAACATCCAAGCTCCGAGCCTCAACTAAGAAACTGCCTGGCTCCCCACCACCACCACCACATTACCAAGGAAAAGTCCATCCCATGATGGAGATGTGTGTAATCTCCAGGCTTAAAACCGGGGTACTTCAAGGGCCAGATGCAGGGGAGTGGTAGCAGGAGACAGAGATCTAGTCTCGTGTGCTCCGACGCATCTGGTGGGGCCACTGTGAGATACAGGAAGCTGGACTAGATGGGCCATTGGCCTGAACCAGCAGGGCTCTTCTTATGTTCTTGTGTTCTTATGACCTTCCATCTAAGTAATAACTCCTGGCAAAATCCATCTTTTGCCGTGTTATAACTTATTAGTACTGCTCTGAGGAAGGGGGTCCCCCCCCCCCAAATATTAGCTATCTTTTTGTTAATTTTCTAATACCCTAAAGGTATCACCTGTTCCACTTTTGTATTTTTCTCTCTCTTTCTCTCGCTCTCTCGTTTCATTCCCCCTATCTATTTGACTGGCGAAATGGGGCATGCCATTCTGATCTCTGTTGGCTGTCAGAAGGAAACAAAAAAAATGCAAACGGCTCTAGCGCTTTCAGGTTCTATTTCAGCATGAGCTTTTGGGGGACCCAAAAACTCCACTTCCTATAGAATTATAGAATCGTGGAGTTGCAAGTGGGGCCAGTAAGTTGATTGAGCCCAGCCCCCCCCCTTTGCTCAAGGCAGGAATGCAAATAAAGCAGATCTGTTGGCTGTCTAACTTTCAAGGCCGGATTCTCTCCAGCGTCAAAGTGCTCAGCCCCTCATTCTCCTACTGCTCTAATAGTTAGGGAATATTTCCAGATATTTGTCCGAAATCTGGCTTCCTGTAGCTTGAGCCCATCAGTAGGTATCCTGAACTCTGGGCTGATTGAAAACAGATCCTCCCCCTTCTCTTTAGGCCTGCCTTTTAAGTCCTTGGAAAATGCTCTCTTATCTCCCTTCAGTCTTCTTTTCTCCAAGCTTAAACATGCCCAGTTCCTTCCACCTTTCCCTCCATAGGGCATGTTGACTTTTCTGACCCACTTTACTTCAGGTTCATTTCGGTCTGGGAAAGCTCACGCTGAAATTGTTTAGCCTTTGTGTGTGTGTGTGCGTGTGTTGTGTCGTTACAGTCCAGATGTTTTGGACAGTGACTCCCACAGTCCTTTGCCATTTATGATGCCAACTTGGCCCGCTGGGGGCTCCTGGGTTTTTAACTGTTTACTCTATGTTTTGTTGTTTTATATTTGATTGCAATTTTTTGTCTATTTGGCGCATGTCGCTCACTGTAAGCCGCTTAGAGTTCCGCAAGGAAGATAAGCGGGGTATAAATATAATAAATAAATAAATAAAAATAAATAAATTGGCAATCTAAGCTTAGAATTCTGGGAGTTGTGGTCCAAAACATCAGGAGGGCTGAAGTTTGGACTTTTTAATTTATTATTTATTTGCTTGATTTGAATATTTCTACCCCGCCTTTCTCCTTGCCAAAGGATCCGAGGCAGGTTACAATATCGAAGGACAATAAGCAACCCAGAACATGTAAGACATATCCAACATATGTTCAACTTTTATTTTGCCAAAGTTAAGTTGTGTGTTCCTAAAACTGAACTCAGGATAGTCAAAGCTATGGTTTTCCCAGTAGCGATGTATGGAAGTGAAAGCTGGACTATAAAGAAGGCTGATCGCCACAGAATTGATGCTTTTGAGATTTGGTGCTGGAGGAGAGATTTTGAACCTGAGGCTCCAGTACTTTGGCCACCTCATGAGGAGAGAGGACTCCTTGGAAAAGTCCCTGATGTTGAGAAAGATGGAAGGCAAAAGGAAAAGAGGACGGCAGAGAATGAGATGGTTGGACGGTGTCATCAATGCAACCAATATGGATTTGACCAAACTCCGGGAGGCAGTGGAAGATAGGAAGGCCTGGCAAGCTCTGGTCCTTGGGTTCACGAAGAGTCGGACACGACTGAACAACAACAACAAAACTGAACAGAGGGAAGAAGGAACCAGTTCTACCTTTTTGTTGCTCTTTTGCTGTTGCTGACTAGAAATTGTGTTTGGCTATTGAACGAAAAAATAAGAAAGAGCCTTGTAGAAACTTCTAACATGACTACATTTTGGCATATGTTTTTGTAGACTTCAGCCTCTTCACCATGCTGCAGTGCATAAAAGTTGATGCAAAAAAAAGGAAGCTTTAAGATGCAACATGTGTGTTTTTGTTACTCCTGTGTTCTTCTGTATGTGTCTTAAGAGTGGACCTACCCCTTGAGATTTCTGTGGTCCCTTAAAGCAGTGAGACATCAGAATGAGTTTCCATAGATGCCAGTATATTGCTTGTGTTTGCCAAGTGCTTCATGTGGATTGTTTTGTTGTAATAAGGATGACATCTTGCCGGGTTAGTCATTTCATTTTCCATGCCTGCAAACTGATGTGAGGCTGAGTCTCAGGAAGATCTGCATGTTTTAGGTTGCTTTAAACCAGGGATGTCCAACTTTGAACAGCCCTGGAGCTCCCGAACATCCCTGTAGTTTACTTTCAGACATGCATGCGCGCACGTACACACACTTCGCCAGTAATTGAGACATACAAAGTAATGCAGGGTGTGAGTAAAGTGGATAGAGGGACGCTCTTCTCCCTCTCACAAAATACCAGAATGAGGGGATATCCACTCAAATGGAGGGCTGGAAAAGTAAGAACAGACAAAAGAAAATATTTTTCACCCAGTGCGTTGTTACTCTGTGGAACTCCCTGCCACAGGGTGTGGTGATGTCATCTGGCCTGGATGCCTTCAAAAGGGGATTGGTCAGATTCCTGGAGAAGAAGTCCATCACAGGTTACAAACCATGATGGAGATGTGTCATCTCCAGGCTTAAAACCAGGGTACATCAAGGGTTAGATGCGAGGGTGGTGGTGGTGGTATCAGGAGACAGATATCTAGTCTCGTGCACTCCCGGATGCGTTTGGCAGGGCCACTGTGAGATACAGGAAGCTGGACTAGATGGTCCTTTGGCCTGATCCAGCAGGGCTCTTCTTATGTTCTTATTAGCCCTAAAGAGGAGCCGAGTGAGGGAGTGGGGTGTTGCGGCAGCAGATAAGGGAACAAATCTAGACCAAACGTACGGGCAGGTGGGCCAATTCTCCCACCCCCGAACCCTCCGTCAAGGCCAGTGGAGACCTCGCAGGCTACTTCAAACAGCCCCATGGGTTACTGGTCATCCGCAGTTGACGTGTTGAGCAGGCCTGCTTTAAACTATGAGTAGAAAAATTTGGCACCTCATATGCTTTGGATTTCAGCTCTAAGAAGCACCAATCAAAGAATCAAGGGCTGGAAGAGAACTCGAGGGCCATCCAGTCATCCATATAAAGTCACATAGTTGGTAATCCTTCATTCAGCGAAAGTTTGCCTGAAGAGGAAGGTCTTTGCCTGCTTCCAGCAAGATAGCAGAGATGGGGCAGTCCTGGCCTCCAGCAGGAGGGAGTTCCAAAGTCTGGGAGCAGCAACAGAGAAGGCCCTTCCCTTTGTTCTTCTGAGATGCACCCTTGCAAGGTGGCGTCTCACCTTATCTTTGTTTTAAATGTTTATCATTTAATTTGATGCACTTCTTTATGTCCCATTTGTTTCGGTTGTTCTCCGTGAACTGCCCGAACTGACCACTGGTCAGATAGATGGGAGGGAGGGGGTGTAAAAATCAAATAAACAAATTCTAGATGACATTTTTGAAGTGGGACCAAAGGGAGCTGAATGCAGCAGAGGCGGCAGGCAGGCGTTTGGGCTGTTCTACAGTACTTTTCTGCTTTTCGTCAGCTGGCTTCGTGCCTCACTTGTAAGCTGTTTGCTCTTGTTTGAAAGACCAGGGCTTCCACTAGGACGAGGACGAGTAACACAGTAGTACCTACTATGGCATGATCGTAACGACCCTTATTTCGTCAGATGCAGCTTAGGGGAAGGGGCAGCCGTCCCTGTGGAAGTGACATTCATGGGGAGTCCCGTGTGCCATTTTGCCTGTTGCCTCAGGCAGCAAAAAGCCTAGTGTTGGCTGACGCTAGAACAGGCCGGAACCTCAGTGCTGATTTCTTTCGGCATGAACTTCCTCTTCTGTTAGTTTCTTAATGCATCCCTGCGTACTTTTGGCACCGGCTTTTCTGCCAGGTGTCACGGTCCGCGCAGGCCGCTTTAGGCATCACAGTTCTTTTTTTAATCGTTTCTGTTTATTTTTATAGAGTCTCACAACGCAGCTAACTGTACCTATTTTTAAGGGAGCTGTGCGTGCAGAGTTTGGAGCGATAATCGAAACTTTTTACGTGAGCATCCACGCTTCAAGAAACATCCTGCGCATGTTCTTCCTTCTTCTTTCTGCTCCCAGTTTGCCAAGCCTTGGACTTCCGTTTTACATTGCCACTCTATGGATCATAGAATCATTGATCTGGAATGGATCGGTAGGGCCATAGGTTCCAAGAATCCCAAATCAAAGCCAATCTCACAGATTGTCATACTGCTCTAAAAAGTTAAGAAGTGTTTCCTTGTTTTTTAGCCTAAATCTGGCTTCCTGTACAGTACTTTGAGCCCGCTGTTACATATCCTGTCCTCTAGGGTGACCAAGAACAGATCCTTTCCCCCTACTCTGTAGGGCAGTGTTTCAAGGATTTGAAAAGTGCTATCCTATCTCTCAGCGCCGTCGTCTTTTCCCGAGGCTAAACATGCCCAGTTCTTTCACTCTTGTCTCTTCGGGTTTAGATTTTATGCCCTTCTGCTTATATATATTTATATAACAGGGACAAGGAGCACTGTTGTGCTTTTAAGACTTAAAGTGGATTCAGCGTGCGCGCTCACGGGGTATGATCTGCTTCGCTGAACAATGGCATCTCTATCTGTGCCATGAAATCCTTGGTCTGTAAGCTCCTCCTTTAAAGATGTACGTGTGGGCGAACCCGGATCCAATTCTTCTCTTTCTTTCCATATTGGCTCATAGAGTTTATTGCTTCTGCTAAAGGGGTTGAAGAGCCTTGGTTTGCTTTTTGCTCCCACTATCTCTCAGCCATTGGCTGGGGTGGGGTCTTGAAACTGGGGGGAAAAAAACCACAGGGATTCCCAGCTCCATTCCTTGGTGTCTTTTCAGTCCGTAGCGAGGAGCAGTCATCAAAATTATCAGGTTTTTTTGAAAGGAGAGGTATGATTCTTCCTAGTAGAGAAAAGATGAAATCCTTGTGTTAATGGTGAGCAACAGTGCCTTACTCAGCAAGGTTAAACTACTAGTCAGATAAACCAGGTAGTCCAAATCTCTTGGGAGGACAAAGAATGTAGCCGGCTTGAAGCAGTCCGGGAAAGGAAACAATAGGTGGATTCTAGATTTCTGTCAAGGAACTGCCCCAATTGTGGGACTTTGACACACTTTTTTTTTTAGCCCGAGTTCTCAAGGTGGCAGTGAAGATAAAATGGGAGAAGGTGCCATGTGTCCTAGTCTGTGGGATGCAGGTGAAAGGCAAGATGGGTGACCCGAGTCCTTCCAAGTTCAGTCAACGCTCGGTGCATTACAGGTGGTGGAGGAGGGAGGGAATTGCACCCATCCCTGACTAAGTAAAAGCTTGTTAAAGACGCAGAAATTATAGTGTGCATTTTATTCCAGATGGAAATCTTGACACATTTCAATTTCACCTATTCACACCCCTTCAAGGGTATGACTGCTGCTGTTTTCTTAGCTCTTTTTAGATTGTTGTTTGCTAGAGGCCAGGACTGCCTCATCTCTGTTGTCTTTCCGGAAACAGGCAAAAGACCTTTTTCTGCAAGCAAGCTTTCCCTGAATGAGAGTCTACCTACTATGTGTCTTTTATATGAATCTACAGGATCACATAGACTTTGTGTTTAGAACTACAGTGGTGCCTCAACTTACGAATTTAATACGTTCCGAATGCGTACTCTTAAGTCGAACTACTCTTAAGTCGGGGTACCTTTCTAAAAAATTAAAAAAACAAGTTAAAAAATGAAAAAATATTTGTAAGTGGAGCAGACCGCATCTAAAATTTGTAAGGCAGCATTTAAAACGCCAACAGTTTTCCGCTCTTAAGTTGAATTGCTCTTAAGTCAAGCTGCTCTTAAGTCGGGGCACCACTGTACTAATAACCTTATGGGTTTACATTGACACTATGTTTTCAATGTTAGTTTCCATCACTCATAACTTTACATGGAACTTTACTCCCCTTTAACTGCTCGCGTTCTCTTGCAGCTTTAATGTAATATTGTCTATTAATGCTGTAAGGTGTTCCTCAATTCCTTTTTCTCAGTACTTGAACATGTCTTAATTGTACTGGACTGTATTAGCCCCCACTCTGTAAGCTGCCTCGAGTCCTTTTTTCCAAGGAGAAAGGTGGGATAAAAATACTGTAAAATAAACAAAAATAAAAATAAAGTTGCTAGGTCTGCACCCAGCTCCTGGGTATTACTGACAACAAAAGTGCAAGATTCACGCCCTTGAAAAGGCTGAAAAAACAAACAAAGCAAAAACATATCAGGCTTTTAATTTGAAATAAAGTGCATACTATAATTTTTTGCATTCTGGGAGCCGAGTGTCTTACTGCATTAAATAACCATAAAGAATCTTCAGTGGAGATATTTTAAAGTTGAGTTTGGATTGACCACTTATCCAGATTAAACTTTAGCTGTGGGTTTCCTGTCCTGGTAGGAAGCTAAAGTAGAAAGCTATCAGGTGCACTTCCTTTTAAATGTCTTTTGCTGGTCATGGGCCATAATAAGAATAATAAACTAAACTGAACCATGGAAACTAGGTACCTTCCTGGCTCTACACTTCTGTGATTTTGTTTTCGAAATGGCCAAACCATCTTGAGTTTGATTATTGAATATCTTTAGGGGCAGCCTTGGTTCTGAACTGTTTGGCACTTGAAGCCGTCAGGCACAGCTGAAACTAAAAACAGAGTCTTGGCTCACTCTGAAATGGAATTGCGTGCCAGCTTGAAAGCAGGGCAGATTTATTTTCCTCAACTGGGTTCACGTTTCAGTTGGACCGATTGCCGTACCTAGAGTTGAGAAGAAGAATCTGTGGACTACATGGCCTCCAAATCCCAGTTGACCAGATTCCGGAATGAGATCTCATGACAGTCACTCGCTATCACTGTTTCTGAGTAGAATCTTGAGTTTTTGAACATCTTCCAAGGATAATGGGAGAAGTCCCGTATCTTGGGGAAGTACCTTTCAAAGCAGCCGCTCTAAACGATAGGTTCAGAAGTTCCTTTGCATGCAGACCACCAAAATAATCTTATGGTGCGTTCCACATTGTCTTGGCTCCCACCTCATGGCCGCCATGTTCCTACAATAGTCACAGTTCAGTTACTGTGCATAAGCAGGGCTGGCAGGTGGAGTTGGTTGTGTTAAGGGAACAAATTCAGCATTTAGACACTCCAACGATTATTTTTCTTGGTTTCAAACCCTGGAGGTTGAACATTGTGAGGGTCTTGCTTGTTAAAATCTTGACGGATGATCTTGTAGGCGCCCATATTATTTGTTCATCTCTCTTTGAAGGCACAGCACGCAGTCTAAACTTGGAAAGCTGGCCCTTATAAAATCTACACAGAGGATTCAGAATTTCATCCACACACACGTGACCACTTTTACAGTATGCAGCAGTACCTTTTTTTTTGATACTGATATCAATAAAAAACCCCAGCCTGATCTCACACGTCATTATGGAATGATGTTTACGAATGAACCTTCTGCTATTCTTTCCTGATCGCAGTAGCTGCTCCTCTGACTCGAATAAATGTAATAGATAAATGATTTTCATACCAGCGTTAATGGACTCTTGAGAAACAGTGTTATCCAACCTGGGGGCTAGGGTCCCCCAAGGAAGTTTCAACGTGTTTTCTGGGAGGGGGGGTTGCAGGGGGTCTTATATGGGCTGTAGCCCCTGTTAAATATGGTTTTTCTTGGCCTTCCAAAGCAAGATATTAAAGTTATCGTGCATACATATGTATGAGAAAGAAGTCCTTTGGAGGAGAAAGAAGCCTCTGTTTTCTGAGGATGACTTTACCCCATTAAAAATAGTTTTGTTGACGTTTGTCTTTTTTTATGTAATTTGTATATGTTTTTTAAAAAAAATAAAAAAAGAAATTAAAAAATCAAAAAAAAAAGAAAAGGAAAAAAATGAAAGGAAAAATAAATAAATAAATAGAATAGTTTTGTTTTGTTTTTGCAGATGTTCCCAAGGGTTATCCAACCTGGGGGATAACCCTCGGGAACATTTGCAAAATGTACGTTACCTGGCTATTTAAAAGGGGGAACACAACTCAAAAAAAGGTTAGACACCACTGGTCTAGAACCTCATGTACTACATATAATGATTTTTTTTGTTATTTTTCCATTTCCCTTACGGATCCTGTTGTGACTTTTAAAGCATCATTGAAAATATGTTTTAAAAGAGCTGGCATATTGTTCATTATTACCATTGATGTTTGTTTATACTCCACCCTTTCTCGCTTAGGAAGACTAGCAACTTACTTAAGCCTCACATTTAAATAATAAACATCAAAGATTGCAAAAAGCAGCCATGCTTTTTTTTCACCATTTTTAGAGGGATCAGTCTTGTAAAATAATCTCACAAGTTCAGAATGGTGCTTTATTCTGCCTGCCTTGGGGGTGGGGTGGGGGTCAGAATTTTGTTTTCCTTACCAGGGCTGTGGAGTCGGAGTCGAGGAGTTGGAGTCGGAGGAAATTTTGGGTACCTGGAGTCGGAGTCGTCAAACAATGCACCAACGCTGACTCTGACTCCTACTAAATTTATGATGTTTTCTACCCTGTACATAAATTTCTTCCTGTAGGGAAATGCAATCTGTAAGCAGCTTTTATGTATATCTTACAAGCTGCACAGTCTCACAGCGCCCCTGAGAAGAAGGGAACGGTAAACCACTTCTGAATATTCCATACCCAGAAAACCCTGGAAGGTTTGCCATAAATCCAAATCTGTATGACAGCATATGAATATTAATTTGTCTTAAGTTAATTTTAGGTGCTGTGCATCACTTCTTGTCGTTAAAAGAGATATACAGACGAGAAGAGCCAAAACACTTGAAGCTCTTGGCAACTACATTAATATCTTGGTTTAAGAGTAACTTGGTATAAGAGGATTTTGCAAGACAAGCAAACATTTCTTCTACAATTTTGCCTTGATCAACAAGCAATGCCTTGATATACAAGCACTGAAGCAGGTTACATGATCACAAGTGAGCCATGGTGACTCTCCCTCCCTGTCCTTGCTGGATTGTGGGTGATTGTCTGGAATGTTCCATCTCAGGCAGCTAGTCCAAATGTATATAGGGCTACAAAATGCACTGTACAAATCGTTGGGGTTAGGGACCCACCCGACCCGCGATGACTGAAAATCCGTGATATGCGTGTAAAATACATTTGCATATTAATACAGAGGAGTCGGAGTCGGGGAGTCGGAGTCGGAAGTACAAAAAAACTTAGGAGTCGGAGTCGGAGTCGGAACATATATCTACCGACTCCACAGCCCTGTTCCTTATTGTAGATTCTGCAGGTCCAGTCTAGCACCGAAAGACATTACAAAAGCTGTTGGCTTGGAAAAGAAGGGGGCTGCAAATGAAATGTGTGTGTCTGTATGTTTTAAAGATATGTTTGTATGAAGAATTTATGCTTGACTGCTGTTTGCTTGCCTTAGCAAAGCTATGCTGGCCCCATACCGGGGGGGGGGGGAATTACTCTTGAGACTTCCCAAATTGCCTGGTTAACATAGTCAGAATATTACGAGACGCGTAGTCCCACAAACGTAATGCATCATCAGCACAGCCGCAGAGGGTTTTGCGTGCAGGTGGCTGAGAATGGATGCACTGGACCGTTTGAATGCAAATCGGGCGGCTTGTCACGTTCTAAGAGTGTTTTCTCCACCCCGGTGTCCGTTGACACCTCTAACCCAGCTGTCTTCTGGCTGCTTTTTGCACAGTTTGCTGGCCGCCGGTGCTGGTGGGGAGATGTTTCGCACCGCAATCATGATGGCCGGCAGCCTGGCGCTGACCTCCGCGGTGATCGCTCACGCCTATTACCTCAAGCATCAGTTTTACCCAACTGTCGTGTACCTGACCAAATCCAGTCCGAGCATGGCGGTAAGTATGCGGGCCGCTCAGGAGCATAACGTGGGGTTTTTATGAAGTTCTGGTTGTTGCTTCACATGGATTTCGACTCCGTTTACAGCAGCACGATCAAAGAGTCCAATTTAAAAAAAAAATCAAGCCAACGTAAGAGCGAAGAACCCACTTCAACCCAAGGATTTCGTTTAGTTTAAGAAAATCTCTCTGGGGCTACGGTCTTTCGTGTCACAAGGACAAAGTTATCATGGTGGAACTAAGATTCCCCCTAAGGCAGTGGTTCTCAACCTTTGGGTCCCCAGATGTTCCTGGTCTGCGAATCCCAGAAGCTTCCACCACTCGCTGTGCTAGAAGGGGTTTCTGGGAGTTGCAGTCCAGGAACATCTGGGGACCCACAGGTTGAGAACCACTGCCCTAAGGCATGGAAGCACTCACCTCCACCTACCTGCATACCCATCATTTTTTAAACGGTTGCATTGAAACCATGATGGGGGAGGTTTTTGTGCATGCACAAAAGAGAGCCCCATGAAGCAGGGACAAAAAGGAGAGGTCTGATTGGTTAGGACAGAATCCACCAGCAGGTATAGAGAGAAAGGTAGAGAAATAGAGAGAGATAGAGAGATACACACACATATATTTTAATAATAGAAACTGAGAACAAAGGTAACTTTGAACTGAAGACGTAGCTAGTCATTCTTATGGGTGTACATTATATATATTAAACATTAAACCAAATATTGTATACAGTTATTTTTAAAAAGTGTGTGTGTGTGTGTGTGTGTGTGTGTGTGCTGCTTATGTACCACTCCATAGCGCTTAAAGCACTCTCTGAGTGGTTTACATGTAATTATGCAGGACGCACATCCCCCCTCCCTCCCTGCAGGAAGCTGAGTACTCATTTTAGTGACCCTGGAAGGATGGAAGTCTGAGTGAACCTTGAGCTGGCTACCTGGGATTGAACCCCAGATCGTGAGCACAGTTTCAGCTACAGCACAGCTTGTTAACCACTGCGCTCCTTGCTTGATAACCGCAAGGTTCTTGTATCGGGGTCAGCAGTGTATGTTAAGGTTCTTGCCGGCTTTAGGAGAGACTTTTCAACTTGCCACTTGAGAAAATTTCTGTTCAAAAGCTTGGGAAATCCCCAGTCTGTGGTGTCATGGAAGGGAGAGGAGGTACAGTGGACCCTTCTACAGTATTCCCCTACCTATCGCGGGGGTTAGAGACCTGACCTGACCCGTGATAATTGAAAATCCGCGATATGCGGTTGCAAGTCGAGTCAGGCCTGGGGGGGGGGGCGCTAGCTGGGGGCTCTTGTACCTACCCCCAGTCTGGCCCTACCCCGAACGGGCCTGTGAGAGCCTTCCCAGGCCTTCTGGAGGTCCCAAAAGGGCCTCCCTGCAAACCAGAAATCATTTCTGAGGCCTCTGACTGGCCTAGAAAGGCTCTCAGAGGCCACAAAAATGATCTTCAGCAATCCGGAAGTCATTCCTGGTTTGCAGGGAGGCCCTTTTGGGGCATCCAGAAGGCCCAGGAAGACCCTCAGAGGTCTGTTCGGGGCAGCTTCAATCCTGGGGTAAGTATGGAAGGCTTGAAACAGGACTTTCCCCCCTTACCCTACGGGGCCTTTTTTCACATAATGTGGTCCCACGATATATGAACCGTGAAGGGGCGGGGGACCACTGTATAACAAACAGTTTGTATAACATGAAATCTGTACAACATAAAAAATTCCGGAGATAGGGGAAATTTGCTTAATAGAATCGCCTATGGGGCGAATCCGTACAACATAAAAATGGGATTACTCCGTTTTCAATGCATTCCTATGCGAAATCTGTATAGAGGAAAATTTGCTTAACATAATTCCATTTTGAATGAATTAATTCCTATATACAAGGTACCACTGTAGTACCTTCTGGAGGAGCCTAAAAGCTGTTGTCCTAACTAGGGTAGACGAATGAAATTAGAGGGATTTATGCATTTTGACTTACCTGGGTTTATTGAAGCCAATGTCCAAAATATGGAGAAGGCCCCAGCCTGTTTATTTGTCATGTTGATTGTCAACCCCTTGGTTCAGGGTTGTTGAGCTTCCAGGATCAATCGTCCATTCAAAAAGAGAGGGCATAGCTCTCCATGGTTGCCCAGCTTTAGCATCTGGATCCAGGTTTCCAACCCACTCCCTTCCAACTATTGTCACTTCCTTCGTCCCTGACTTCCTGGCTGGGGCTGATGGGATTTGTAGCCCTTTGGATCTGATATCTTGATGAACGAGTCCACCGGACACTCCCCTCCATGTCTTTCCTTTGCAGGCTTTGGGAAGTCACTGTGGTGGGAACTAGAGATGTCCTTTTTCATTTTGGAAATGGTCAGATTCCGAAACGAAATGCAGGAGCCCAGCTGGCATTCGGAAGCGGAGGAATGAAATCAACCAATACCTTACCATGCTCTGGGGTTGCCCGGGGCTAAACTCCAAGGAGGAGGAAGCCTCTGACGTCATCTTTCCTTCTCCCCGGCACTGGCCAATCAGGAACTGTGCAAAGAAATGCATCATCCCGCCTCCCTGTCTGATTGGCCAGCGCCAGGGAGAAGGAAAGATGATATTTGAGGCTTCTTCCTTGTAGCAGTTTAGCCCTGCGTGACCCCAGACCAAGGCAAGGGATTGGTTGATATGGTTCCTCCGGTTCTGGACACCAGCTGGGCTCCCGTGTTTCATTTTGAAACCTGACCACTTCGAAAATGAAAAGCACATCTCTAGTGGGAACCATCGGAATGTCATTCTGTATTGGCGATGAGTTTAGTTCACAGGCGGTGGCTTGAAATCACATCCCGCCTTTTCCCATTTCTCTCCTTGTTGCGCCAGGTGCTGTACATCCAGGCTTTTGTCTTGGTATTCCTGTTGGGAAAATTCATGGGGAAGGTGTTTTTCGGACAGCTCCGAGCGGCAGAAATGGAGGTGAGCCTTGCTTGAGGGGAAAGTGGGCATTTCTTGGTTGAAAGAGCGAGTGTTGTGAGGATGAGTGTATTAAGTGCTCCAGAAGCTCTTGGCTTTTATACTCTGGCAGCATCTCCAGTTACCATGAAGGCAGCTTTTTTAAAAAAAAATTTAATTTATTTATTCATTTATTTATTTTGCTCCTATTGTTCTGTTCATGCTGGAAGTTTTGAATTGGCCATCTCAGAAGCCAACCCAAGCCCTGAGAGAGAGAGAGAGAGACCGAAACAACTGGGCGGGTTTAGCCTTGAAAAGAGAAGACGGAGGGGAGATAGCAAAATGCATTCGAAATTCATGAAAAAAATATAATCTTACGCCTGCTTCTTGGGAGGAAAGCAATGGCAAACCTAGGTAGCATCCTAAAGAGCAGAGACATCACTTTGCCAACTAAGGTCAGGATAGTCAAAGTTATGGTTTTTCCAGTAGTGATGTATGGAAGTGAGAGCTGGACTATAAAGAAGGCTGATCGCCGCAGAATCGCTGCTTTTGAGCTGTGGCGCTGGAGGAGAGTCTTGAGAGTCCCCTGGACTGCAAGGAGATCAAACCTATCCATCCTGAAAGAAATCAACCCCAAATGTTCACTGGGAGGTCAGATTTTGAAGCTGAGGCTCCAGTACTTTGGCCACCTCATGAGGAGAGAGGAGTCCTTGGAAATGTCCCTGATGTTGGGAAAGATGGAAGGCAAAAGGAAAAGAGGACGGCAGAGAATGAGATGGTTGGACGGTGTCATCGATGCAACCAATATGGATTTGACCAAACTCCGGGAGGCAGTGGAAGATAGGAAGGCCTGCCGAGCTCTGGTCCATGATGGGGTCACGAAGAGTCGGACACGACTGAACGACTGAACAACAACAACAACAAATACAGAGGAGGAGCAGGATTTGTTCTCAGTCATTCCAGAGTGCAGGACGCGACTCCAAGAAGCCAGGTTTTAGCAGAGTATCAGGGGAAAAAACTCTTAACTACTAGAGCAGTATGAGAACAGGACCAGTGACCTCAGGAGGTGGTGAGCACTCCAACGCTGGAGGTGTTCAAGATAAAAAATTGGACCGCCCTCTGTCGGGTCTGCCTTGACTAGGATTCTTGCATTAAGCAGTGAGTTGAATTTGAAAGCCTCGTAGATCTCTTCCAGCCCGGTTATTTCCATGATTCTCAATGTAGGAAGAGAGCTTGGCATCGTTCCTTCTCAAAGAAATCGTGAGCGTACTGATCAATCTGGTTACAGAGGTCTTTGTGACCCTCTCCTTGGTCCGGTGGCCTGGGGGTAGCATGTGTCCTGCTCTGCAACCCTGTGCTGTGGGGTCAGGTTGAGGTGGGCATTGGACACACACACCCGCTCCCGGGAGGTTCCCCTGTTGAGAATTGGTGTTTGGGGGTGGGAATCCCAGAGCTATAATTTCACTTAATAATGAACTTAAGGACTACCAGCAGCGAGCACTTGGACAGTATTACCCAGCCTGTTGTGTGGATGCTTGTGTTTTTAGGGGTGGGTTGGTGAGTGGGAGAGTGTTCGGGGATTTGTGTGTGTGTGTGTGTGTGTGTGTGTGTGTGTGTGTGTGTGTGTGTGTGTGTTGACTCTGGTCTCTGGGTGTCTGAATTTCATTGTATGTGTATGCTACATAAGAGGAGCCCTGCTGGATCAGGCCAAAGGCCCATCTAGTCCAGCTTCCTGTATTTCACAGTGGCCCCACCAGATGCCTCTGGGAGCGCACGAGACTAGATATCTGTCTCCTGATACGACTCCCCTGCATCTGACCCTTGAGGTACCCCAGTTTTAAGCCTGGAGATTACACATCTCCATCATGGTTTGTAACCTGTGATGGACTTTTCCTCCAGGAATCTGTCCAATCCCCTTTTGAAGGCATCCAGGCCAGATGCCATCACCACATCCTGTGGCAGTATGTTGTTATTATTACACAGCTAACTACGCTGGATTTTGTATTACAAATCACTAGTCGAACGCTTCCCAAGCGTTACTCCGTGGAACTACTCCAACAACAACAACTAGTTCTTCTTCTTCTTCTTCTTCTTCTTCTTCTTCTTCTTCTTCTTCTTCTTCTTCTTCTTCTTCTTCTTCTTTTTTCTTTTTATTTTATTTTATTTTTTCTTTTACTTCTTCTTATTACTTCTTCTTATTTTTTATTCGTTGCCTTTTCAGCTCCTCTCTCCTCTTCTCCTAGTGTTCTTCTCCTTCTTGATTCATTCTTTTCTTCTCTCTCTCGACTCTCGTCTTATCTTCACCTTCTCTTCTTCTTCCGTCTTCGACTTCACTCCTCCTTTTTCTTCTCTTCACTCCTTCCTTCTTCTTCCTTCTTTCTCTTTCTTCTTCTTTCTTTCTTCTTCTCTTCTCTTCTTCTCTCTTCTTCTTTTCTTTTCTTCTCTTTTTTTTATATTATTTTTAAGCAGAGTGTTCCACCGCCTGCAAACTGACACACCTCCTGACCTTCCCTAAAAGGATGTTCCGAGGGCACGAGGGCATCCATTGAGGATGTGCAGGGGGGACCAGAATTGGAGAGAGTTTAACCCCTCCTTCCCGCCTCTCCTTCTCTCTCTCTCTTCTCTTCTCTCTCATGCGCACCTGTGCGGGGATGCCGTGACCGAGACTGCTGGCTCCTCAGGACGACTTCACCCGCTTTGTGCCTCTTACCCTCTCCTCCTGAAGTGTTTCCACTGGCTGGCCGAGGACCGGGTGGACTTTGTGAGTAGAGGTCGACGCAGAAAGCCGTCGTCGGCATTTGGGAGGGAGGGAGGGAGGAGGGAGACGAGAAAGCGGGTGCGCTCCTCTGGGCCGTTTGCGACAAGATGAAAGCACAGCAATTCGTGAATTAAATAACCCCCCCCCCCCCAAAAAAAATAACACACAAGCCCACAAGAGACAGAGATTACCGAGTAAAAGGTGGCACGAGGCAGAGCCTAAGCAGCAGAAAAACACATCACATTGAGTTGCCCCAAAACGGCCTCTCTCTAAAGCTTTCTTTTCACAAGGCTTTTAAACATTGGGAGGAAGGGAGCTGAGCAAAGCTCCACCAGCAGTTGATGCCACAGAGAGGGCCCTACTTCTAGTAGCTGAGTCCCTGGCAGAATCACTAGTGCCATTTAGTTCAGCCATATCGGCTCCATCCTGCATTGTCCGGTGGGCGTTTCAGGGATGTTCACATTGACGGACACATCTTCTTATGGTTGCATACTCCCCGCTTTCTTTTTTGTACACAGACATGCATTAACACATTCACCTCTCTGGGCAACATCCAGAAGACACAGTCAGGCTCCCTGATCTGCGGGACCGCCATCCAGCAACTCATTTATCCATGGCCTTGAAATTTCAAAAATGTAAAACGAAAGATCTCCAGAATGTTGCACCATGAAGTTGCGTTCCCGAGGCTTGTTGGGGTTTCCGTTTCGCTTGTCGCCCCGTTACCAATCCTCACCTGCAGTCTACAGTGTCAGGAGCTTTGGGTGGATGGTCCCAGTTGGTTCTCGGTTTCCGTGAGGCAGTTCAGAATAGCTTTCGATGAATACCAGATTAGGCCGCTGGTCACCAGCGTTCTACGAGGACAAGGGGAGGGGCCTTTTAAGAAGAATTCTCTGGGTACCCTGCTCGGAAGAGCTGCATCCATGCCAGGAAGCCCTCACGGTCCCTTGCTGTTGCAGAAACTTGATCAGGATGGAAGGATGATATGTCTTTCATAATGTGTTAAAAAAAAGGTAAAGGTCCCCCCCACCCCACCCCCGCACATGCGTGCTGGTCGTGTACGACTCTAGACTCGATCAGGATGGAAGGATGATGTATCTTTCGTAATGTGTGGAACCTGCCAGATGGGTTTGAGGTTCTGGCAGCCCCCTGAATCGTGATCTCCTCCCTTCCCCTTTAGATGGAGAGGAGTCCTAACATTTCCTGGCTCTTCCATTTCCGCATTGTCTGTAAGTACCAGCCTCCCCTGGAGGGTTTTCCTTGTGTGCTTCCCGTGCCTTTCCCCAACGGCTGCTCTGATTCCCCCCACTTTTGACCCCAGAGTAGCTCTTTCTCTGCATATATATGTCCATCTTTTCCAGCTTCCTGTATCTCATAGTGGCTCCACCAGATGTGTCTGGGAGCGCATGAGACTCGATGTCTGTCTCCTGATCCCACTCCCCTGCATCTGGCCCTTGAAGTACCCTGGTTTTAAGCCTGGAGATGACATATCTCCATCATGGTTTGTAACCTGAGATGGACTTTTCCTACAGGAATCTGTCCAATCCCCTTTTGAAGGCATCCAGGCTAGATGCCATCACCACCTCTTGTGGCAGGGAGTTCCACAGACTAACAACATGCTGAGTAAATTACTGTTTTCTTTTGTCTGTTCTCGTTCTCCCAACCCTCAGTTTGAGTGGATGTCCCGTAGTTCTGGTATTTTGTGAGAGGGAGAAGAGCGTCCCTCTATCCACGTTACTCATGCCCTGCATTATTTTGTATGTCTCAGTTGGGACAGGCTTGGCACAGCCAACGTGTTCTCTCCACCCACCCCCCTTTATTTACCCGGGAGGTTAAGAGAATGCAGCCTGTGGACCGCCTGTGACTTTCTTCTCTTGCACCTTCCTTCCCCTGCTGCTTCATCCTCCCTGGATGGTCTTTCCTCTTTCCTAGCTCTGATGGTTCTGCTGGGCATCCTGGATTTCCTGTTTGTCAGCCATGCCTACCACAGCATCCTCACCAGGGGAGCCTCTGTCCAGCTGGTCTTCGGATTCGAGGTGAGGAAGTGTGGTTGTCTTTAAGAGTCATTAATCCGCTCCAGGAGATCCCTGGGACAGATGCATCTTCTCACAGCCTGGGCACTTGGGAATGGAAGCGCTTACCTCTGGGTAAGGGCTTATTCGGAGGTAGGTCCTTCCCTTCCAAGGTACCCGGGATTCTCCTTCAATCAAAGGCAGGCGAAGGCTGCTCTCCGCACACACACACACACACACACACACACACACACACACACACCCAGAGTGGATTTTGACAGGTCGGACCTGTCAAAGTCACCTGTCCGGCGGGACAGCGGAACACAGCCTTTGACTGCCCTTGATTGAGGGGGGTTGGGACAGCCTTCCTATAAGAATGCATTGAAAACCTCTTAATCTGTTTCCTTCGGAACAGATTAATTGATTTTCTATGCATTCCTATGGGAAACCGCTGTTCGACTTACGAGTTGATTGATCTCCGAACATGCCTTCGGACAGAATTAATGTCGTAAGTCATGGTACCACTGTATCTGGATATTTTTTGTAATCTTTTACCATGCTACGTACAGTGGTCCCCCACCCATTCACAGGTCATATACTGTGGTCTTGCTATATCACAGGACCACGGTATATGAAAAAGCTCCCCCCCTAGGGTAAGGGGGGGGAGGCCTGTTTCAGGCCTCCCTTACTTACCCCATGACTGGCGTTGCCACGAACGGACCTGCGAGGGCCTTCCTGAGCCTTCTGGAGGCCCTCCAGAGGCCTCCCTGCAAACAGGAAGTCACTTCCGGGTTGCCAAAAATCATTTCTGAGGCCTCTGAGGGCCTTTCTAGGCGTGTCGGAGGCCTCAGACATAATATTTGGCGACCGGAAGTGACTTCCGGATTACTGGCGACCAGAAGTGACTTCCGGATTTTGGGGGCCTCCAGAAGGCTCAGGAAGGCCCTCGCAGGTCTGCTTGGGGAAGTGCTAGGCTGGGGATAAGTACAAGAGCCCCCAGCTAGGTGCTCCAGGCCCAACCCAACCTGCACCCCACATACACAGATTTTCAATTATTGCAGGTCAGGGGGTCACTGTATAACATTTGGTATTATCTGTGGCTTTCAATATCGGCGAGAGGCTTGGAATCAGTCCCCAGTGGATACGGAGTCTACTGCCCATACATATCCTTTGGAGGCTTTGGCGCCACATGTCTTTAACTTCAGTAGATTCTCCCTGAGCTGATATGGAAATGAATTCCTTGTGTGTGTTCACAGAAAGGAGCTGCTTGGCCTCCCTTCTGCGCAAAGCAGAGCTAAGAGGCATGTTTGAAACGGTTGATTAAGAGCTAAACTTTGGGCAGACCTTTGCCTGGCGGAAAAGCAAGGATCACCTTTTACAATTGCATGTGCATAAATAAAATATCGCTGAAGAAGGTTCAGAATTCTGGGCCAGCCATCAAATCTTATCCTTTTTTTGCGTGGGGGGGGTGCGTCCTTGCTGCCAGACGGGCAGGCTGAAAGCTGAAGAGGTCAAGACATGAAAAATGCTAGACAGAACTGGGCCGGTGTCTGGAAAGACTTCCACGAGCATTTAATTCCGTTCTGGGAGCTTTGGCCCGTTTCCCACCGTCGAATCCGACATCCAGTGGCCAACCTTTATAGTGCCCATTTGGAGAATGCGACAAACGCCACTGCCCGCCCAGAGATGCAGCTGAAATTCCAACATGTTGGCATTTCCCTCCTTGCGCTGGCTGGGTCTGACAGGCGTCCTGGAGCCGCAGCATCAGAGGGGCTCTTCCGCAGATCCCCTTGGAGATTTCCCCAACCTAGGCAGATGCAAGGGCATCCCTCTCTCCGGGCCCCACAAGCCCTTTCAGGGGAAAGGCCCTGGTTTGTCGGTTTGTGTCGTTTTTGTTGGCTTGCGACCAGCCAAGGGAGGCCCTCCTCGCTCAGAAGGAGCACACACACCCCAGCCCCACGGCTGCCTCTTCCACACAGTGGTCTTGCTTGTTCCCCCAGTATGCCATCTTGATGACGATGGTGCTCACGATCTTCATCAAATACATCCTGCATTCCATCGACCTCCAGAGCGAGAACCCCTGGGACAACAAGGCCGTCTACATGCTGTACACGGAGCTCTTCACAGGTAAATAAATAAACGAATGAATGAATGAATGAATGAATGAATGAATGAATGAATGAATGAATGCAGGCCACCGGGGGCCCTTCCTGCGGCGATCTTTTGCAGGAAACACGCAGGGGAAGCTTCCGCGACCTCCTCCGCTTCACTTCCCGTAAGGTTGAGCGGGGACCGGCCGTGGGGGGGAGGGGGACCCAAGCCTGACAGCCGCTTCCTCCCTCTTTCCCAGGTTTCATCAAGGTCCTCCTGTACGTGGCCTTCATGACGATTATGATCAAGGTCCACACCTTCCCGCTGTTTGCCATCCGGCCCATGTATCTGGCTATGAGGTGAGCTCAAGGAGGGGGGAGGGGTCAGCAGGCGCCCCTGGGTTCGCGACTGGCGGGAGCCCTCTGGCTTGAAAACGGCTCCTAAGCCGTTTTTGAGAATGGCTGCGACTTGTCATTCTCTGTCTGGTTGGGTTGGGGCACCGTCTGTGTAAATTACCTTGGATCTCTTCTAGGTCTTCTAGGGTGTGAGCTGTATCCCCTGTAGATCATATGTAGGTCTTAGCTGTCTATATGCAGCATCGAATGGTGTATTAAGATGTACTTCTAATGCAAGCAAAGCAAAGTGTTCTTCTGCTTATCTACTGCCCCATAGCACTCAAAGCACTCTCTCTAGGTGGTGTACAATTTATTTATGCAGGCTACACATTGCCCCCCCTCCCCCCCACGAGCTGGGTTCTCATTTTAGCAACCTCGGAAGGTTAGAAGACTGAGTAAACCTTGAGCCGGCTACCTGGGATTAAAAACACAGACAGACAGACAGACACACACACACACATACACACACAGAGTGATGCCTCTACTTACGAGTTTAATCCATTCCGAATGCATGCTCTTAAGTTGAAGGAGCCCCGTGGCACAGTGGTTAAATGCCTGTACTGTAGGTTAAACTGTGCTCACAACCTGGGGTTCAATCCCAGGTAGCTGGCTCAAGGTTCACTTAGCCGTTCATCCTTCCGAGGTCGGTAAAATGAGTACCCAGCTTGCTAGGGGAGCAATGCGGAACCTGTGATAGGGACGGAAGAGCATGTCTCAAAATCAAGATGTATTGTAAGCAGACCCCAATATGCTGACAGGGTACAGGGTCAGGTTAACCCAGCAAAACTTGGCATAACAGCTGGGACCCGGCACGATATCTTAACAGCTCGTGGGTGCCAGTCTATGAGGTATCATTTTGCTGAGGGCAACATATGGCAGCTAGCCAGTAATAAGGAACCAGCTTTGAACTAGGAACATAGGGTCAAGTCATTCTAGGCTTTGGAGGCCAAATGGCTATAAGCCAAAGAACATGAGCTGATGAACAAGCACATGTAGGCACGTGTATGCGTACTAAATACGTCAGTCTTGGATCATGCTTACGATACAGAAAACTATATAATCATCATCGAAAACCATTACTCCTTTGTCCAGGACAGCAGGGCCATCTGGCCTGTGCTGTGCCTTGGATCCTTTGTTCCTTAAGCTAACCTATTCTCTGTACTGTATGTGTTCTGTTGTACAGTGGACCCTTGTATAACAAACAGCTTGTATAACATAAAATTTGTACAACATAAATTTTTTTGGAGATAGGGGAAATTTGCTTAACATAATCGCCTATGGGGAGAATCTGTGCAACATAAAAATGGGTTCACTCCGTTTTCAATGCATTCCTATGGGAATTTGTATAAAGGAAAATTTGCTTAACATAATTTCATTTGGAACGAATTAATTCCTTTATACAAGGTACCACTGTATCTCTGTCTGTCTTTAATAAACCTTTTGCTATATAACTAACTCAGCGTGGCAATTTTGATGAACCATCAATGCTGCATTGGCAATCTATCCTGGTGCATTGGCAATTTATAAAGAAAACCTCAATGCCAATTCTTAAGGTAAAATTTTGCATACTGCATACTGTCATTAAATTGTAAAACCACCCAGAGACTACTTGAAGTGGTTTAGGGTGGTATATAACCAGAACACTTTAAAGTAGAGCAGACCCCCCCATCTAAAATTTGTTAGGCAGCAGTTAAAACGCCAATGGTTTTTCGCCCTTAAGTCGAGCCGCTGGTAAGTTGAGGTACCACTGCCAAAGTGTTTCTGACAAGCTTCTACCCCATACAACTGTTCCTATTGACTCGTTTGTGAGGGTTTTGAATAAATCTGATGTCTGCTTGACTTGTCTGTCTGTTGCGGTCTTTCCAGGCAGTTCAAGAAAGCTGTGACCGATGCCATCATGTCCCGCCGAGCCATCCGCAACATGAACACCTTGTAAGTGTTTTCTGTGCTGAGGGTGGGCCTGGGAAGCCCCAGAAGCGCCACCCTTTGCCACGCTGTGTGCTGTTGTTGTCGTGGGAGAGTTCCCCAACCTTTCCAGATACATGGCACCCCTTCCCTGACAGTACCAGCTAGGGAGGACTAAGCAGGCAAACAGAGACGGGTTCAGAGCATGGCAGCACCATCAGCTTTTAAGCCAGGAATGGATTAGTTGGGCTCATGTTTTATGTGAGACTTTTCTGCCATACGGATTATGAACCGCCCCCAAAATTGAAACAAATTTAAATAGGAAGTAGCCAGATATTCTGTCTGGGTTTTGTTTTGAGTTAGGATGCAAGGCTTAAATGCGAATTTGTCATTCCTGAAGGCTTCCAGTGTCGGAAAAGGCAATTGTTTTAATTTAAGAGAATCCATTGCAGCCATGCATGGGCAAAATGCCATTATGCCTCTGTATTTAACCATTTATTAGCACATAGCGCTCTGTGTAAAGTCAGCAAGGCCAAAACCACCTCTGCAAGAAAGTGACACCAGGGCATTCCTCTTCTCCGCCGACTGAGTAAGCAAGGCCCAAGAGCTTAAGTTTGCTGCTTCTCTGGTCAAATCCTAAAACCTTTTACTCGGTAGAGCAGAAGGACCTAGTTGCGGAATTTCCCACCACCACCATACATACAACTTGCAGAGAAAACTTCTCCCCCCCCCCCAAGTTTTAAGAAATAATAGAAAAGCCAAGTTCAAGAGATTCAACGATACAGCAGTTCAGAAAAGTCTGCTGAGAAAGCAGGCAGGTCCAATCAAGACAGCTAACTTCCTGCCCTTGACTTACTGAAGGACTTGAATTCACAAACACGACGCTAGCCAAATTAATGCAGAGTGCCCAACAGGAACAGGGTGGAGTGGGGAAGGTGAGGACACGAACCAGTTGATATCACCAACTTTGATACGTGTAGAACCCGTAGAAAGACCGAAACTCTGGTGCACATGCTGGTCTCATTACACCCTACTCTTTTTGTGGGAAAGTATTTGCGCTCGTGGAGCTCAGAGTATCACATAAAGATGGGCACGAACTGTTGGTTCGTGCCAGTCCAGCCTCTCTCAGCCAGACAAGTAATTGACATTTCCCAGCCCCGCCTCTGCTCACAGGCGCCCACTCAGAGGCAGCACCCGGAGGAGGCGGGGTGGGAAAGCTGGCACGCTACCGCGGAGTGGGCGCCGGCCGGAGGAGGCAGGATTCAGAACCACAGAACACTTGTGGAGGCCACATACGAACCGGCACGAACCACTGAACTGGCCATTCGTGCCCATCTCTAGTTACAGCGGTACCTCGGTTTAAGAATGCCTCGGTTAACAAAAAAAAATTGGTTTAAGAAATGAAATGATTGGAACTGGGGATGCCTCAGTTTAAGAAAATGTGTCAGTAGAACGAGGCATTAAAATTAATGTGTGATGTTTGCATGACGAAAGGAATAGGGATGCCTCAGTTTAAGAAACTTTAAATGGAATGCCCCCGTTTGCCATTTTTTTCTGACCTCTGAAACGGATTGATTGGTTTTCAGTGCAATTCCTATGGGGAATTATTTTAAAGAATTTTTAAAAAGTTTAAGAATTTAAGAATTTAATTTAAGAATTTTTTTTTTTTGCAACACAAAATGTCCCAGAGAGTGAATGACTTCTTAAATAGAGGTGCCACTGTATCAGATTTCTGTCCTCTGTCCTTTCCTTCACCCGTGGAGGTTTCACCCCTTCCCGTGTAACTTTGGGGCGTTCCCTTTCGGCCTCTCAGGTACCCCGACGCCACTCCAGAGGAGCTCCACGCCATGGACAACGTGTGCATTATTTGCCGGGAAGAGATGGTGACAGGAGCGAAGCGCCTCCCTTGCAACCACATATTCCACACCAGGTGAGGAGACGGGGGATCTCTTACATGCGATGCCTTGCTTCTTCCATTTGGCTCGGGAACACGACCGCTAAGGGTGAGCCGCCGTAGCGGTCCCAGCTCTTTCTGGTGAAAGCAGGGGGAGGGTCTCAGTCTCCGGCTTCTGGGAAGGGTGGCCAGGCCTTCCACAAGTGGGTGGGTGTGGAGTCCTGGCAAAATAATATTTTTTTAAAGCTCAAAAGTTCATCTGCTGTCAGCGCAAATGACATTGCATCATCTCGTTCATGGGGGGGGGGGAACAGACCACCCTAACTGCTCGATAGCAAGAAGATCTAGAATTTCTTCTTTTGTGTCAGCCTCAGCAACTGTCAACCGTTGCCTTGTTAAAGTTTTAACATCACTTAAGAGGCAGCAGATAAGAACACAAGAACATCAGAAGATGTTTTTTTTTTCCTTCTCTTTCTTTCCCGCCATCGTTATTACTTATTGTTTGCTGACCACCGGTGTCTCCGATTTTAATTGTCAGGACTCACGCCTTTGGCGTGTGCTGGGATGCACAAGGAGGCACTAGGACTTTTATTCTATACTTGTATTATTGGTTTATTTGATGTCGCTATTGTTGTAGTCTTATTCTCTGTTTGTTGGCATTCGGCCACTTTTGTTCGCCGCTTAGAGTCCTAATTTAGGAGATAAGCGGGATATAAATATAACAATAAATAAATAAATAAATAAATAAATAAGAAGAGCCCTGCTGGATCAGGCCAAAGGCCCATCTAGTCCAGCTTCCTGTATCTCACAGTGGCCCCACCAGATGCCTCTGGGAGCGCACGAGACTAGATCTCTGTCCCCTGATACACTAGGAGTTGTAGTCCACTTTGACTGGTCGTAAGGCGTCACTGCTGTCCAGTGCAGGAGTTCCCAACTGTTTCGAGTTGCCGGTACCTTTTATAATAGCCAAGTCACCTGCAACATCCCCACCACGTTTGCATACCAAGCCATTTTTAATGAGGTCAAGACCTCCCTTCTCAGAAAATTGAGGTTTCTTTTTCTCCCAGAGGGTCTCTTTCCCCATATCCTGGTTCAAATGATCAAGGAAGACTTTTTAAAAAAAAGGATAAAACATGTAATCTGACCCATGAACTCCCGCAAACACTGTGCGACACCGCCCCCGGGGTGGGAATTGTTGGTCTAACGCAGTGGTGGCAGATGTTCTGCGCTCCAGATGTTTTGGACCACAACTCCCAGAATTCCAAGACTGTCTCGCCAGTGGCAAAATGTCTGTGAAGATTCTCAGTCATCCAGGTGAGTTTATCTGGAACTTGAGTCATGGCAACTGGACTTCTCTTTCTGGAGAGATTGAAACGTTTCGCTGCTCATCCAAATGGCTTCGTCAGTCTGAATTTCAATCTCGTCGTCCTGCACAGGACAATGACAATAAAGATTTATCTTTCTATCTAAGGAGGCCAGGGAGGAGGCCAGGGATAGCCCCACCACAATATCAGAGCCACCCCAAAGAAGGCCCTGGCCCCTCATGGGGCACTTCGGGGCCCTCTCGTGGGGTGTCTCACGGGAGGCGCTTAGCTTGGGAATGCCTGGCGGGAGTGATACTGGAGAGAGAACTGGACCCCTGAAAAGCAGTGACTCATCCCGTGCTCTGGCGTTTCTCTTAGCCTGGCTCCCGAGGGTGATGGGAAGGAAGCAACTGCCTTTTCCTGATTCGGTTTGCAGAAATGTTCCCTCGAAACCTATACATTCTGCGCTCGCTCTGACGGGGGTTGCCTTGCCTCTTCCGCAGCTGCCTGCGGTCGTGGTTCCAGCGCCAGCAGACCTGCCCGACGTGCCGGATGGATGTGCTCCGGGCCTCCGTCCCTGCTCAGTCCCAGACGCCCCCGGAGCAGCAGGAAGGGGGCCAACAGCAGCAGCCTCCGCACCAGACCCCCTTGATCCCTCAGCCCCCAAACTGTGAGTCTGCTATGGGAGTCAAGTTCTGCTTATATAGTGTCCTGCTTATATACCACCCCATACCACTTTCAAGTAGTCTCTGGGCAGTTTGCAGTTTAATTACAGTATGCAGGCTACACATTGCCCCCCTTCCCCCAGCAAGCTGGGTACTCATTTTACCGACCTCCGAAGGATGGAAGGCTGAGTCAACCGTGAGCCTACTACCTGGGATTGAACCCCAGGTCATGAGCACAGTTTTACCTGCAGGACAGGCATTGAACCACTGCGCCACGAGGCTCCTGTAGTAACCACGTCCGTCGCCTCAAACAGGTTTCCCGTCAATCAGATCCAGTTGCTTCTGGCGCCAGGAATCCACCCAGCAATACCTTCAATTCCTCAAATTTGTCTAAAGGGGAAGATTTTTTTTAAAAAAAACAGGGTACTGTGGTTCTCCAGCAAATGCCGTAGCCCTTTCAGGAATGGTGCAACTGTTCCTGGCAAGGGGTGTGTGTGAATGAATATAGGATAGGAAGAGAGATAAAAGAAGCAAAATATGATGTCACTTTGAACTGTGTCAGGGCTCAAGATTTAAAGACTAAACTCTGTCGCAGAAGTAGCCGTTAGTATTTCCATGGCAGCAGAAAGTCAGAACGAGGTCTCAGGAGGATGTAGCAAAATTCAAATGCTCTTGATTCTGGTTTAAAATGAGCCCCGAAAGACTCGGCATTTCAAACAGTCTGTTTACATGGTGGGTCATTCTGAGACCTCATCTCTCGTTCTGAGTTCTGATTCTGCAGAATTTCCATGACATCTGGTACGCAGTTAATCATCCTGGGCAGGAACTGTTAATTAAAGTCATCCATCCATCCGTCTGCTTCTCAGGTACCCAAGGTGGTTCAGTCAATTAGAGTCACCGTTAAATGTGTTGTGAGAAGGACTAAAAAGTAACTAAAAAGCAACTGAACATAGCTCAATATTAAAACTGCTGGATTAAAAACACTTAAAATATTCTTTAACCTCTGTTTTGTGGTTGTTTAAAATAACACTTTGATTGTTATTTTCCTAGCAATAATAGACAGATAATTAGACAGATACTTTTATGGCAGAAAAACAAGAAACAGAAATGGGCTGTACCAATGCCAATTAACAGCGTATGGTGTAACGTTATATGTAGCCTTAGTTTATAGAATCATAGAATAACTGAGTTGGAACGGGCCTATAATGGCTGTCAAGACCAACTCCCCTGTTCCAGCGGTGGCGAACCATCAGCAATCCAGATGTTTTGGACCACAACTCCCACAGTCCTTTGTCATTGGCAATACAGGCCTGAAATTCTGGGAGTTGTAGTCCAGGACATCTGGAGTGCCAAAGGTTCGCCACCAGTGCTCTATTTGATGCATAAATCCAAACCAAAGCTAAATCTGACCGGCAGTTGTCTAAATTTCTCTTGAATGCCTTCAGTGCTGGAGCACTCAATACCTCCGGAGGTTGTTGGTTCTGTTGTCGTACTCTTCTAACAGTTAAGAATTTCCCCCCAATCTTCAGCCTAAGTCTTGCTTCCCATAACTTGAGCCCATTATTACAAGTACTGCACTCTGGGACGATCGAGTGCAGATCCTGCCCCTTCCTCTGTATGAGTTATCTTAAGTTGCTTCATCTATTTATTTTCTACTTGCCAGAATCATTTGATGCCCCAGAGTTGGCCTGTTTTTCCCAGAGCACGCTTTAAACGGACATGGGATTTTAAGCTACCTCTGCATGATGGGATGCCCAGAATCTCGTTGATCCTCAGTGCCTTGTCCCTTTTTCGTTTTTGTCTCCTGCAGTTCCCCAAGGCCTCCTGCCCCCTTTCCCCCCGGGGATGTTCCCCCTGTGGCCCCCCATGGCTCCGTTTCCTCCTGTGCCTGGCGTCCAGCCGCCCAACAATGCAGACAGTGCTTCGGTGGCCTCGCCTTCCGCATCTGGAACACAAACCTCAGGTGAGTGGGTGGCCGGCAGCAAGACCTTTCCTTGGCTCGAGATGCTGAGCAAGGCAGTGTGCTCTTTTCCCCCTCCTCTAGGGCGTTATCTTTTCTATTAGGTCCACTGCTGCGCTTAACACACCACCATCTTGATGCCTATTTAGAGGAGAGGTCTCCTTTTTCGAGGAGGGATTCGGCGCAGAGCTGAGCTCCCCGAAGCCGGTACAGTCACCACCACCCCCGCCATGTCGCTGTTCAGGTACCGCGGTCCCACTACATCGCGGGATCGCAGTACCTGCACCGCTGGGGGGGGGCGGAGGGCGATCGGGTCGCTCCACGCCGCCGCCCCCCCGCCCCTCTGAAAAGCCTCAGAGCCGCGCAGGGGGGCGGCGGGGGGCGATCGGGTCACTCCGCACCGCCCCCGGGCCCCTCCGAGAAGCCACAGAGCTGTGCAGGGGGCGGCAGGGAGCGATCGGATCGCTCCCCCCAAGCCCCTCCGAAAAGGCTTGGAGCTGGGGGGGGCGCCAGGGAGTGATCGGATCGCTCCCCGCAGCCCCCCCGGCCCCTCCGAAAAGGCTTGGAGCCGGGCGGGGTGGTGGCGGGGAGCGATGCGATCGCCCCCCCCTGCAGCCCCCCTGCGCAGCTCCGAGGCTTCTGGGGGGCGGCGGGGGGTAATCAGGTCACTCCGTGCCGCCCCGCCCCCCTGGGCCCGTCCAAGAAGTCTTGGGGCCATGCGGGGGGCAGGGGGGCACAATCTCCATTGAAATGCATTGTCAATGGAGTTCAATGGAGAAATTTTCCCCATTAGAAAGCATTGGCATTTCAGATCCCCCTGCCGCTGCTGGCACGCGCTGCCCCAAGACATCTGCGATTGCCCCCCCCCCCCCGCTTCCGCATAGCACGGAATTTCATGGATGGGTCCCTAACCCCCGCGATTGGCGGGGGGTTACTGTATTCGCCGTCAGCTTTGGGAATGCCCTGATTTCTCTTTTCCACCATTCCTGCCTGGGATGCTAGAGATTTGCATTTCCCTAGAGCAGTGGTTCTCAACCTGTGCGTCCCCAGATGTTCTTGGAGTGCAACTCCCTGAAGCTTTCACCACTGCCTGAGCTGGCCAGGATTTCTGTGAGTTGTAATCCAGGAACATCTGGGGACCCCCAGAGGTTGAGAACCACTGCCTTAGAGAATGCATAGGAGCTCTCAGTCTTAAGCCCTCCAGAAGTTCCCCTGGACTGATTCCCTCAGGCTTGGTCTCTTGGTGTTGGCTGGGGGGGCTTCCAGAAGCAGAAGTCTAAACCAGTGCTTCTCAACCTGTGGGTCCCCAGATGTTCCTGGACTGCAACTCCCAGAAGCCTCCACCTGCTGGTAGGGGTTCCTGGGAGTTGCAGTCCAGGGGACCCACAAGTTGAGAACCACGGGTCTAGGTGAACACAGTTTGAAAACTAGCACACAACATTTTCCGAGAGGTGTGGGTGTTAGTTCTTGATTCCAGTGGACATATTTAGGTGCAGACTTGGCTTTATTGGAACGTCTCGAATGGGGATTTGAGACTGACAGCCCTGCCAGAAACGAGGCGTTGGGTAGACAAGTCTCCACCGAAGGCAGACCTGGAAGTGGAGTTAAGGACTTCTGGACTGGCTGTGAACCTGTCCCACCGTTGTGACATCAGGGTCTCCTCCTACAGGTGCCACAAGGCCCAGCAGTGATGCGGCCTCTCCAGCAGATGCTGCTGCTTCCACCGGAACCGGGCCGGGGCTTCCTTTCCCTCCTGCCTGGATGGGAATGCCCTTCCCACCTCTCTTTGGTAAGTCTGGGAGCTACTGTCTAACTGTGATCCCTTGTTTTGGTTTGATTTTAGAAGCAAGTACAGTGGACCCTTGTATAACAAACAGCTTGTAGAACATAAATTTTGTACAGCATAAAAAATTCCGGAGATAGGGGAAATTTGCTTAACATAATCGCCTATGGGGAAAATCCGTACAACATAAAAATAGGATCACTCCGTTTTCAATGCATTCCTATGGGAATTTGTATAAAGGAAAATTTGCTTAACATAATTTCATTTGGAACGAATTAATTCCTTTATACAAGGTACCACTGTAGATGTTATGATTCATCGTGCCCAAGCCATGGCTCAAGTTCCCCCGCTTTGCTAAGATTTCCTTATCTATAGGATCAGTATCCACTGATTCACTTATCCACAGTCTAAAGATATTAAGAGAAAAATCCTAGAAATATACAGTATTTTCCTGTGGATAAGGCTATATTTTTTTCTTAAATTGCTAGACTAAAAATTGAAGGTCATCTTATACATGGAAGTAAGCCAAGGAGAGAACCGCACAGGTGTGGAACTGTAATTTTGGGTTGAAAAAGTGGGGGTCATCTTATAGACAGAAAAATATATTGTGTGTGCATTTATATATAAATAATTGGGGGTGATTAAAAAAATTTTAAAAATCAGTTTTTAAAAACGTTAATCATGATTTTTTAAAAAATATTTTTAAACATTATTGAAATTTATATACCCTGGCTACCACTAAACAATGAAGGATTTTCTGTGGATCAGGAATCCTCACTGTTGTGTGTCTCAAAAGCTGAAATCAAAAGTCCGGAGACGGGGGGGGGGGAATCTATGGTTTTGAGTTTTTTTTAAAAAAATAACATTTTTGATAAGCACACGCTCTGTGAAATTAAGATGCACTAAAAGATAGTGATCAGAATACCTGTCTATTACTTTGTCTTGGGTACATCTTGCTGGTTTCCCACCTCCGTCCACGCCACAACCCTGTGAGGTAGGTCTCAGGCTGAGAGGAAGGTTGCCCCCTGAGGTTTGTGGGTCATCGGGACTCGGGGGTCGAAGTCTAGCTGGATGTGCTGAGCTACGCGGCATTGTCTCTGGTTTTTAGGACACATCGGATCTCGCTCATGGCATAAAGAGGCTCAGAGCCTTGGCACTGGAACCATCCCCATCATTTGGTGATGGAACCCCCATCCCCCACCCCCACCACCTGACTGAAGATGCAGGCAGAATTGCCCGGAGCTGTTTTCTGGATTAAACTTGGTGGGATATAAATCCAAAAATAAATAAACAGACAAGAGAGGGGATGGCTCGTCTGCCTCCCGTGCTCAGCAGCAGCAGCAGAAACCTTTATTGGCATACGACAAAACAGATATGTAGCATGTCATGGTGCATGTCCTTTTTAAAACCAAGGGTTAAGATTCTTTTTAGAATATTCAGGGCGACGACAAAGGCTAAAAACGTGAATTTGTGGCAGACATAAAATAACAATAATGATTAATACCTTTGTTTAAAATGGATATTAGTAAGTATCCTTAGCGCGAGACGTTAATAATCACCGATAAAAACATAGCTACTTTTTGAGTTATAAAAATCAGATTTGGACGCCAGCATATATCAGATTCTATCCTGGTCACGCAGCTCTTTTTACTTCCTTAGGACTTGTTCCAAAAATTTCTCACGTGGCTCATTTTGTAAGGGGCAATGAAAAAAGCACGTGGGCAAGAGTTGCCACACGGCCCAAACCACGAGAGCAGCATCTCGTATCCATGGGTAAACCATTAAGTCTACCAGACCAAACATTTACATCTGGCTAAAGTAATGGCTCCACGATTTCGTGGAGATTTAAGCAACGCTAGATATGGGGCCTGCTGGTTGGGTATAAAAGTGATCTGCCAGGGTAGTAGTGGTGAACATACGCTGTGGGCGACGAGGCTCCACAGTGTCTATTAGAGATGGGCACGAATCAGAAAAATGGCATGTCGTTTGGAGGGTTCGTTTCGGTTCATTTCCTTTTTCGCGAATTTTTGCAAAAAACTTGTTTTCGTTTTCGTTCGTTTGTTACCATTTTGTTACCATTTATTTCAATTTTTTGTGATTTTTTAAGGATTTTAAGCAATTCACTCATATTGCAGTAACGGAAACGAAACACACGACAAAAATTCCAGTGTTTCTGTTCGTTTCGTTTCATTTTAGAGACAAAATTCGTTTGTCGTTTCGTTACGTAACAAAACGAAAAAACGGAAACGAAAAATTGTTCGTTTCGTGCCCATCTCTGGTGTCTATTGTTCTGTGTCTAGCACCCGTCGTCTTAGGGCCCTGAGAGCTGGATCTCGCCTGCCTCCTTTGGTCACACAGTGAGCTCGGGTTCCCATTGTTGCCTTAAGAGAGCCTTAGGTCTCCGTTGTCTTATCAGCCTGCCACAAAAACCTAAAAGCCGCCGAGATCCTGAGTTTTCTCAGCCTGAAGGGTGATGGCTTCTTAGACACCCAGAGGGAACAGCGCTGATAGCGGCGACGTAGTCATTATCGTCGTCTTAGAACTGCGGAGCTGGCAGGGACCCAGCGGGTCATCGTGTCCGGTCCTTGTCAAGAAGTCCCAGGGGGTGGAATCGAACTCCCAAGTCTCAAGCAGAAGCCAGATGTCGGAAGAGAGCAGCTTTCTGCCCTCCCGTGGCCGTTCCTGTCATGCCTTGACAGGCACAACCGGGGGGGAGTTACCTGTGGTTACGGTCCAAACTGCACAGGGCTCCCGCCTTCATGGCTTTCTCTCCCCTCTTCCCCCCCGCAAAGGTTTCCCTCCTATGCCGGTGCCCCCCTCCGGGTTCGCCGGACTCACCGAGGAAGAGCTGCGGTCCATGGAAGGCCACGAGAGGCAGCACTTGGAAGCCCGGCTCCAGTGCCTGCAAAACATCCACACCCTCCTGGACGCGGCCATGCTCCAGATCAACCAGTACCTCACCGTGCTGGCGACCATCGGGTAAGGGATTCTGTTCTCTTTTCTCTGTCTGGCTCGATGTGCAATAAAATTTGGAAACGGAAGTCTGGTTTTGCAGCGGCGATAGTGCTTCAGTGTGCAACCGGGATACGTTAGATTTGGGGGGGGGGGCATACTTTGGTCCTTCTAACCCCCATTCTGCAGGGGATGGTCCCAGGGCTGCACAGATACTGAAATCCGTGGATAATAGCAAATAGTGTTTAGTAAAGGGGGGGGGACATTCAGGAAAAAATATTTTAACATATAGTGGACCCACGTACAACAAATGGCTTGTATAACATAAAATCTGTGCAACATAAAAAATTCTGGAGATAGGGGAAATTTGCTTAACAGAATCGCCTAAAGGGCAACATAAATTTTTTTATTAAAACAAAACAGGGAAGATGGGCGGGATATAAGTTCAACAAATAAATAAATAATAAATTGCACAACATGAAAATGGTTGCCATTAGGGATTACTCTGTTTTCAATGCATTCCTATGGGAAATTTGTATAAAGGAAAATTTGCTTCACAGAAATTCATTTGGAACGAATTAATTCCTTTATAAAAGGTACACATTAACAGAACTTGCCACTAGAGGGTGCCAGATGCCCTGCTATCAATATTTTCAGGTGGCGGATAAGTGAAACCGCAGATATGGGGGTCTTGCAGTAGTGCCTCCGAGGCTGGGCAGCACCATTTGGAGTGTGACATCCTCCTGTCTTAGGGGCTAGCTGCACCCTCTTAGAGGATGCTTTTTTAGTACTCCTCCTCCTCCCCACCCTTGTCTAACGTTTGGGACCCAGTGCCTGTAGTCAGGCCACACAATGGGCTGTTTTCAGAGGACATGTTGGCTTTGGGGGCATTTTAGGACTCCCGGTTCCTTTCGTGCCTTTTCCGTACTTCCCTTACGGTCACGGGCGTTGCCCCTTTGGCTCCCTGAGCACTATGATTCCCACAAAGTGAATGTGGAGCATGGCTTGATTTTTCATGACGGTAGCACCCCCATATCTGCAAGCGATCACTTCCGATTCCTTGGCCCCCTCCCCCAGGGGATGCTGAACAATGGGAGTTATAATTAACACTATTATTTATTTATTTATTTATTTATTTATTTATTTATTTATTTATATAGCTTGTATGCCGCCCACTACCCAGAGGTATCTGGGCAGCTCGCAATCAAAATTACAATAAAATTAAAACAATAAAAATATATAAACACTGTACAATAAATACAATACATTGAAACACAACACCAACATGGCCATTAGGGCCCACAATAACGTGGATTATCAGAGATGGGGATGAACTGAAAAATGAATCACATTTTCTGATTGACTTGCCCGATTTGTCAGAATTCGTCAATTCGTTCTCGTCTTCATTGAATACAAATGGGTGAATTTTTAGCAATTTTCATTCATTTGTTCATTGGGCCATAAAAGCTCCCCACCCACCACCCACCCCGCAAAGGTACCTAGAGACACCAAATTTGGAGAGAAAATTCCCCCGATTCTCCTCTACAGTAGAAGCAGAACGCTTTGCTTTACGATCCCTCCAGGTTTGAACATGGGGGTCTCTTAAAGTTGCACCCCAACGCGTAATTGAGAGAGACGGGGCACAAGCAAATGTTGACGAAGCAGGACGATGCGAGTCGTGCCGGTTTCCAGTTATGAATTGGTTGTTCTCTCCTCCTCACGGATCGCCTCTTGTCTCCGACAGGACGTCCCGGCCAGCACCCCCACCAAGTGCTCCAGGACCCTCAATGTCTTCTCCCGAAACACCAAGTCCTGACCCTGAACCCGGCACCAGCGGCGAAGCCGGTGCCACGACCTTCCGGTCCACGGACAGTACCTCTTCAGCAACAGACACGGCCTCGTCGGGTCAAACAGGTGCTGCTGTTTTATATCCTGCTTTTTTTATCCCCCGCTTTGTAAAGCTGGAAGAAAGCCGTGGGGCCATTGATTGCTGCTGGGGGGGGGCTCATATCAGGAGAGAAGAGGGTGGCGTTATCATGGATAAATTACAGCAAGATTCATGCGAGAAGGCGCTCGGGAGTTGTCGATCGAGAGCTGACTATGAACCAACAAGGAGATGGTCCCTGCAAAAGTGGAAAATGCAATTTTAGCATGCATTAACAGGAGTAGAGTACCTCCAAAACCCAGGAGGTACCAATCCTCCTCCAGTTGACATTTGATAGGCCGTGTTTTGTGTACTGTGTTCTGTTCCGGGCATCGCCCTTTAAGAAAGGTATCAACAAACTGGAACAGTTCCAGAGGAGGGCAACGAGGGCGATCAGGGGACCGGAAATGAAGCCCTAAGAGAGAGAAAAAAACTGCAAGCACTTGGTGGGATAAGCCATAAGAAGACTGATGGGGAGATAGGGGAGCCCTTTTCCCAGTACCTCAAAGGGAGTCCTACAGAGGAGGGGCAGGGTCCGTCCTTGATCTTCTCAGAATGCAGGACACCTAAGAGTGGGCTCAAGCTACCAAAATGCCAGATGTCAGCAGCTTCTCGGGGGTGGGGACTTCTGTACTGTTAGAGCAGTACAACAATGGAACCGGTGGCCTTGAGAGGTGGCAAGCGCTCCAACACTGGAAGCAGCCAAGAGAAATTCAAGATAACCACCCGACCGATACCTGTTGATTTGGATTCCTGCCTTGAGCGGGGTGTGTGTGTGTGTGTGTGTGTGTGTGTGTGTGTGTGTGTGTGTGATGCCAGATGGTGTGGTAGATAATAAATAAATAAATAAATAAATAAATAAATAAATAAATAAATAAATAAATAAATAAATAAATAAATAAATAAATAATAGGCCCCTCTCAACTCACTGGTTCCGCGACAAAAATAATCGACAAACTTCACTTTTAAAGTAAGGTTGAAAGCCCAGATGCCAGAAACATGCGTAAGGGATCAGTCGGTGCCTTTGTTTGTTTTGTTTTTGCATTTGTTTTTGCTTTGTTTTGACTCTGTCTTTTGGGTTTTGTTGTTGGTTTTGTATGTGTGCGTGCGTGCGTGCATTTGCATGTGTTTGCTTTGTTAGCACTTAATCCTCTCTGCGTTTCCAGATCCGTGCCCGGAGGGAGGTGCCGAGGGCAACGCAGAGTCACCGGAAGGCAAGCAGGCGGGAGAGAACTCTTTACCGGAGGAGCCGGACACGGCCGAACTACGGCGGCGGCGCCTTCAAAAGCTAGAACTGCCCTCCGCTTCTTCCCATTGATCCTCCCCGCCAGCCTCGCCCGGTGCCTGAGTTAATTAATTGTCCTGACGGGTGTTCTCTCTCTCCTGTGGCCAACAACGAGGGGGATAAAAAAAAGCTTTGTGCAGCACGAGCCAGGGGATCACGGAGAACGAGAGCCCCGGGTGTCTTAACTTGTGCCTCCAAGTGCCGACGGGAGGCAAGGCTGTCAGTAGGCACGTTTTTAACCAGACTGGAGCGAGCGGGGCGGGGCGGGATGCGTCTCGATCGGACTCTGCCTTGATTTGTACCGTGAAGAAAATACAGCTGTCCACCTGACAGGTGAGACCAAGTCGGTGTTGATCTGGTCCCGTCAGGATCATGGTGGCCCTTCCTGTTCGGCAGCTGTTCATATCTCAGCGTCAGCCAGATGGACGTCTACTCCACAGTAACTGTGGGCTCAGCCGGGGAGTGGCCCCTTTTCTCTCTTTTGGGATGCTGTCTAAACTAAACCAGGAGGGTCACCCGGCCACTGAATGCCATGGCTTGTGGCTTCTTCATAGGTTTCCTTCATTGCTTTTCCTCTTGGCTCAGCCCTTCTCCTTTTCTGATGTTAGGCAGGGCTTCTTTCCGACCTTGGCAGTGGTATCCAGAGGGAGTTGTCAGAACATCAGGTTTCCCTGTTTTAGTGGGTGAATTGCAGCAGGAACAGAAAAAAATGTGCATCTACATCACCGTCCCCTGCTCTCTTATGAGTTTGAGAGAGAGAGGAGAGGCCACAAAGCCTAAGCGTTTGGTGGTTTTTCCTTGTCCGAGAGCTTCTGGACTCATTCTGCGTGTCGCCGCAGCCTGGATCCAGAAGACTCTCGGCCTTCGTCTCTCCACTAGGAGATGTGGCTGGGCAGGGCGTTGCAGTGAACAGGTGAGCGGAGCTTCATTTGTCCTTCCTTTCCCTCTTAAAAACGTGGAATTCCATGGGGGCAGGCAAGGAACCAGGAGGTTGAGACGTTGGTGTGTGGGGTTGGCTTGATCGGATGCAAGAGGAGGATGGGACGTCGTGTCCGTCTTCCAAGAAGGTCACGGGCTAGAGTGAGATTCCCGTTGCCTGGAATACACCGGCAGGTTTTAGCATCTTGATCCCTGGGCCTTTGGCTCTGAGCATCACCTGTGCCTGCCAGCCCATACGTTGAGTGCAAAAATCAATGAAACCCAAATCAAGGGTTGCAAGCACAGAGCCCTCGACATCTGGATCACAATTCTTGGCGGCCCCATCAGTGCCCTTCATGAGGACTGAAGGGGATCTAAACCCGATTTGTTCACTATTTGTCCCAACCTGGGTCACCCACGTGTCCTCGGGCTGCCACTCCCAGGAGCCTTCTGTGCTGCCCGGGGTTTCTGGGAGATGCAGTCCAAGAACACCTGGGTTTGCCCAAGGTTGGGATCACCACCACCCTAGAAGGTGGCCTCTCCCGGTGGCGTCCGACGCCTTCTGCTCTGCTCTGGTCTCCCTCTAAGCCTCCCTGGTTTTCCATTACGCCAGGCGTGTCTGTGGTTTTATGCCCCACTTGCTGGGTTGGTCTCCCGAATGCTCAGAGACAGGAGCTCTCCTTTGAAAAAAATTTGTCCGGGGCGATGCAGTACCTCTTCCTTGTCTCCTAAAAAAGACGAGGAAGGGGAAAGCGTATCTCTTCCCTTAGATGGATTCTGGCACAGCCGTTGCTGCCAGGAGAGAAGCTGACATGATTTCATCTTGTCCATGGTGGGAAAGGGGACGGCTGTACTTGAGTGTACCTCTTCGCTCTCTCAAATGGTGGAAGAAACGCAGGGATCGGAGGCCCCTCGGTGCTGGTATCCCGATGCTTGCTGCCCCTGTGCATAGCATTACTGCCCCACAGAGAGCAGGGGGTAAGAGCCCTCTTACCTGCTGCCCTGCGTACCTAATAGCGGAAGACTCAGTCCTGCCCCTTCGGTCATGCCATGGCCTTTTCACCCTCCTTCAACTCTAACTTGGCATTAAGACACTTTCCTATTCTGATTTTTCATTTTCTTTCTTTTTGGCTTAAGGTTTGTTTAGGCTCAGTCCACCTCGGTTTCTTCAGGAAAACTGGCCACGTTTTGATAACTCCAGGTTAGTCAGGGCATGTATTTTTTAGGTGTACAATCTAAGACAGGCTAGTGAACTGTGAAATGCAGTATTAATGTCGGCAGACTGGCCAGAAGAGGGAGGTGTTGTTTTTTAAAGCTCTCTCCATCAGAAAGAGAAGGAACACAAGAGAGATGATCTGAAGTAACTGATTTCAATAAAAGACTTTGATCAAGGCTTTTCCCCAAGTCCCATCGTTCCTGGTTTTGAAAGACCTCTCTCGGTCTCGTTTTCCCAACCGGACGATAAAATCAAAACGGAGGGGTGCAGTTGCGAGGCAGAAGGTCCCTTGCCCTTGGAGTAATGGCTCTCAGATCGTGAGGGGCTGTTTATACAGACGAATCATTTGAAGGGATAGGAAAAGGTGATTATTTAAGTCAGATGCATCGGTGGTGTGTGAAGCGTTCTCTTCGCGCCCAACTTAGTTGCGGAAACCTCTCTCTTAGGAAGCTGGCCTGGTTATTGAATTGGCCGTATTGAAGGGAGCCCTGCCGTTAATTGCCGACGGCGTGGGTGGCAATTAGCTTGTTTGGCAAGACAGGAGGTATGTCCGAAGCAGGGATGGCCGTTATGTGCCTTGCTCCCTGTGTGGCTGGGCTGCACCTGCCACTAGTCAGGCAATGTAAGTAGCAGGCCTAGGACGTCCCACTGGCATCTGGAAAGTTACGCCATGCCATCCTCCATCCCTACATTACCAAAAACCAGTGCAAAGGTTTGCCAACAACCTCCCTAGCCCAAGTACCAACGGCACACGAGAAAACACCAGCGGAGGTCCAGCGGTTTTGTGATGGCAGCACGTGTGTTTCACGCAGGGGAGGGAACACGTCATGGTTGCTGTGGCCGGAAGCGTCATCCTCTGGAACCCAACGATGGCTGGGTTCCCACAATCATCCCCCTCATCCTCTTTACCAAGAATCCCACTCCGCAGACGGCGCTGCAGCCTTCCGGGATTATTCCTCAAGACCCTTCATTGAGCCAATCTTGGAGAGAAGGAGACGAACCCAAGCCAGAGGCGTCCCGTCTTGTTCTGAGCCAGGATATGACCCAGGGATGTCAAGCGCAGACCAATCCGTAGACTCCCGCACTTTGTTACATGCCTGTCCGGGAACCAGACCTGAGGCCCAACGTCACAGTGTCACAAGCTAGCTACATAACTTCAATCCGACACAAAAATATTGGCAACTAAATAACATCGTTTCCCCCAGTTTTTTTTTAAAGAGCACACGTCTGCCCATCCCAATCCCGATCTTCACGCGAAAGAGATAAAATTGTGTTTTATAAACACGCTCCCTTGCACATCAAGGACTGTTTCTAAGGCCACCACTGCCGTTCGGAACCAAAATCAAGGCCGCCGTAAACATTTCCCGGTCGAAAGGAATGGAATGATTTGGAGGAGAAGCCTGCCACCCTTGTTTGGAGTTTGTTTTTCCAAATCGCTGGTTTGTCGGATCACGATCCGTCGAAGGCCATGGTTTTGTGTTGTCTCTCCTCGGCAGGTTGTCATTGGGCGCTGAAGCAGTGCGGCTAAAACCATGTTACTGGCTTCTACTTTCCTGTTCAGCTGCATGTGACTTGTGGAGGTTTAGGGTTAATTATTTAATTCTTTGTAAATACTGTATAATTTTTAATAGCTTGAATTGTGTATATACAGCAAATAAAAACTTGCATTAAAGATTGTGTTGTTGTTTTTTAAAAAAAACACCTGCAATTGTTTTAGTTTGCATTTAGATGGTTCATTTAGCCTGTCTCCTGAAATCAAATTGCAAACACTTTGATTAAAAACACACTCCTACATCCATCAGCTGTGCGCGCATATATATATATATATATATATATATATATATATGTTTTCGTAGGTTTTCACGGGTATAGGTATGCATGTTGGGGTGGATTCGGGTTTCTTCCCGTGTAGAAATCTGGTTGTTTTGGCGACGTTTCGACGAGGTCTCACTCGTCATCTTCAGGCTGGTGTTCTGGCTTCTTTCTTCTTGAAGCAAAGCGTGATCTCAGTTGAACACCATCACCAAACTAATCCAAAAAGAAACACCACCCAAGAACCAAGAAACAGAAGAGAACAACGGCACTGCCCTCCTCCCTTACATCAAAGGCACCACAGACAAAATCAGCAAAATTCTCCACAAACACAATATCAAGACAGCCTTCTGCACCGAACAAAAAATAGCCAACATTTTAAGAAACCCCAAAGACAAGATTGAGCTAGAAAACCAAGGAGTCTACGAAATACCATGCAAAGTCTGCCCAGCCACATACATCGGACAGACAAACAGGAGAATAAGCGCACGCATCGCAGAACACAAGAACGCAGTCAAAAAAGAAGAAAAATCTTCCTCTCTCTTCCAGCACATAAAAACAACAGGTCATGAAATTGATTTTGAAAGAACCAAACTCATCTCCAAAACTGAACACTTCAACAGTCGAATAATCATGGAAGCCATTGAAATAGAGAAACACCCAAACAACATGAATAAACGTGATGACACCTCCCGCTTGCCTGACATCTGGAAACTAGCCCTGGTCAACAGACGAGCCTCTGTCACAAAGACTGACACCAGGTCCAAAAGGACACAAGATGCCACCACCTTCCATCCACACCAAACACAAACCCAGACCCTTCCCACAGATGAAACGAAACCACCATCCAATAACAAAACCACGACTGCACCACCTACTGCTACACCCCACTCCAGTCACCACATGGAGCACACTTACACACGCCAAAAAAACATTGGGAGACCACAGACACGTAGCCAGACCAAAATGAATTCACAAGACACAGGACCCCACTCCACCAAAGCCCAGGATGCTGCCAGAACGCCCATCACCAAGGTCGTTAAGAAACAAAAGGCTAATAGACACACATCCAGCACCTCACCCATACAGGATGTCTCCAAACAGCCATCTAACCCACCAGCAGTTAATCCCTTAACGATCGCCTCAGCCACACAGCAGATCACAAAAGAACAAATGAACCTACAATCAGCAACAGAGCAAGCAAACCACACCCCCCCAGCAGTATTTATAGAAGGACTTCAACTGAGATCACGCTTTGCTTCAAGAAGAAAGAAGCCAGAACACCAGCCTGAAGATGACGAGTGAGACCTCGTCGAAACGTCGCCAAAACAACCAGATTTCTACACGGGAAGAAACCCGAATCCACCCCAACATGCATATATATATATATATATATATATATATATATTATATATATATATATATATATATATAATATATATATATATATATATAGCATCTGCTGATTCAGTTATCCACAGTCTGAAAATATTTAAAACAGTACAATAAAAATCCCCTATTTTAAAATGAAGTTAAGTCAAGGAGCCAGACACCATGTTATGTAAAGAAGGCTGAGAGAGGATAGGATACCTATGTTTAATTATTTGAAAGGATGCCATATTGAAGAGGGGACTGGTTTGTTTTCCATGGCTTCAGAGACGAAGACTCAGATCAGTGGTTTCAAATTACAGGAAAAGAGATTCCATTTGAACATTAGGAACTTCCTGAAAATCAGAGCTGTTCAACAGTGGAATAAGTTGCCCTATCAGACAAATCTGAAAAAAGGTAGGAGCCATAAACCACTGTTTGTATGTATGTTCTGTTGCTGTCACATCAGAACCATCTCAACTGCAACTCTATCAGGGCTTTCAAGCTACAGTATTTTTTCCCGTGTATAAGACTATATTTTTGTCTAAAATTGTTAGGCTAAACAGTGGGGGTCGTTTTATACAGTACTGTACATGGAAGTAAGCTGAGGAGAGAACTGCACAGTTGCAAAACTGGAATTTTAAGTCGGAAAAGTGGGGGTGGTCTTATACATGGGGGCGTCTTATAGATGAGAACGTGAGGTGAGAAATTTAAGGAGTGGTTTCACCGCTTCTACTCCATGAGTCGGTGTCCGTGGCTGATTTGAGCCCGATTCTTCAGATTCCTACTCCACCCCACTGGGAGCCTTGATATGATCTGGCACTTATTTTGTTTCTGACATGACTCCAGCAAAGCTGTCTTCGAACATCACATTTCCATTACAATAAATCAATTTTACTCCTGTCACCACCCCTTCTTTTTTATATATATAGTTTTCCCTTTTGTATACTATAATGGGGGGGGGATGCTAGTATTATTTATTCGATTTATATACTGCACCATCTGACATAGTGAGATGGACAGTCTGTGTTTAATGACATGTTTTTTATTCTTCAGGATCTTTTTTATTTCCTAATTCAAAACCTAGCCCACTGGTGATCTGAAACAGAGTTTAACTATAGCCCAGATGAGCCGAATAGGAGAAAGAAAAGTTAGGGAGTCCAAGGGGTCATTTGGTGGCCCCCAAAAGGGTGGGTGGGTGATCGAGTGAAAGATTTCAAGAAAAAGAGCTATAATTTGTTTAAAAGCTCAACTTTTTTAGGTTCCTTAAAAGTGATTGTTTTCCCATTCCAAGCCTAAATATAAACTGGGAGGTTTAGAGAGAGAGAGAGAGAGAAACAGCTTTTTGGCTGCCTAATGCCGGACACTACTATAAAGGAGAGGTTACAGCTTCCCCCTTTTAGGGCTTTAATTCCCCACTGCGTAAAAATATTGCTGCAAAACAAATCTATTTAGACTATCAAGAGATTATCTTTATTAAGACCACCAACCAAACCACAGAACAATCAACAAGATCTGAGTGGTTTCACACCGAAGAAAATAAAACAGGAAAAACAGCCGTGCTTCAGAGCTGTGGTACGTTTCGGGAACTCCCAAAGTTGGACCTTCAGGAACTTGATGGTTGGCACTTCACGTGCACTAACTCAGTTTTATGCAACCATGGCCTGGACCACACTTGGAGTTCACACAGTATCTTCTGTAGGGAGACAAGAGAGAAAAATAGGAGGTCAAGACCATCCAGAGCTTATACCGATTGCAAATTCTTGGCTCCCTATCGGAGAGAACAAGTTCTGTCAGAAATTAAGCCAGGCCTTTCTCAAGTACAAGAGGGAGCCTCCAAATTATCGTGGCACCCCTTCCTGAACACTGCTCCAACTTAACAGCTACGGACACACACAATGGTTTGCTGAATGCTAGTTTCTTCTCTTTGGATGCCAATCTGGATAAACAAGCCATGATTGGTAAGCCTTCATTACAGATCTTAGTTTGTTTAAACCATGGTTTGTCATTCGAGCAGAATCTTGGCTCCGCCCTGGTTTGTTCTCCCTCTGCCCAATTTCAAACATACCATAAGCTGGCAAAAAGGATGGGAAAGAAACAGAGCAGAAATTGATGTTGTTCGGCCTCTACAGAGCAAGTCATAGCTAAAGCAACAACATGGGTTTGTCCACGATATGTACCACACAACCTTTAAGGTTTGCTTTGAAAATGGAAACCTCCCCCCCAAATAAAAACAGCTGTTTTTTGCCCTAAAAACCAAGGCAATTGTGTCCCTGGCAGGCACAGCTCTTTAAAACAAGGTGTCCTCTCCATCTTTTTTTTGCTAGTGTTTAAAATTTATAAGAAGTTTGGGTGTTTTTTAAGAAAACAATGTGACTATTGAATATTCATTTATATAGGCCAATATAGACATGGTTGCTGCCAACAGACCAGCCCACTCAGTCGAAAATCACTTATCCAGTCTACTAATTTGCAAGAACACGGTTCTAAAGCTCTGTAGAAAAAACAATGCCTGAGCAGAACAGAAGCTGCCCAATTCAGCTTGTTACCAAACAAACACAGCATAACTGTTACTCTTTAAAGCACAATAATGGCTTCGGACAAACCAACATGGCTGTTTCTTTAGAAGCAAAATGGAATCCAGACACTTTCCCACAATTACTTTGTTGATGAGCTACAGTGAATTATGGCAAACAAATTGGCTGGTTGGAAGGACAAGCAGGATGCTTCAGCGTTAAATCCGGGACACGGGATGGGAAGGGACTCCCTGTATCCACGGTAGCAAAAGCGAACTGGTCATCTTTTCTGAAGAACACAACCATTAGAGAGGAAGCAAGGCCCTCCTCCTTGTTGTTAGTCTGTGGAACTCCCTGCCACAGGAGGTGGTGATGGCATCTGTCCTAGATGCCTTCAAAAGATTCCTGGAGGAAAAGTCCATCACAGGTGACAAACCATGATGGAGATGTGTAATCTCCAGTCTTAAAACGGGGGTACTTCAAGGGCCAGATGCAGGGGAGTGGTATCAGGAGACAGAGATCTAGTGCGCTCCCAGACGCATCTGGTGGGGCCACTGTGAGATACAGGAAGCTGGACTAGATGGGCCTTTGGCCTGATCTAGCAGGGCTCTTCTTATGTTCTTATGAGAATGGCCCAAATTCAAGGTTTGAAATGATTTGTCCTCAGAGAGGCGGTTCCGACGCCATCTTGAACTCCAGCCTTTGGAAGAAAACTACACCCTCAGCCTGAAAAAGATGTGGCCAAGGGAAACAGAAGCAGCCGGATGTGGCAGCCCAGGTAAAATGGAAAGCAGGGTGCCAAGTCCCGGTGCCATGTTGACACTTCCCGCCATTGCTGGAAAGATAAGCAGGCAAGGCCTAATCCCTCCAAAAACATTTCCCGAGACAAGCAGAACCTGTTTCGGGGCAGACACCGCTGGCAGCACGCGTGGCACCAAAAGAAAGCAGCGTCTCAAGACGTGGCCTGCTTTGCCCCAAGGGTTTAAATCGTTGAAAACGCAACAAGATGGAGGAAACCTGTGTGGAGCACCCTGTGTGGAAAATGGTGTCAAAAAGCACCAAGATTGTGGACTTTGAGAGCCTGTTCAGTGGAAACCTTTATCCCAGGGACCCAATGAAGTAGCAAATGGTTGTCAGTATCCAGAGGCCCAGCAAATGATGTTATCTATACATGCCCAGATGTTCCCAGAAGATTGTTCTCAGCTAAGTTTAGTGCTACTAGTTTTTATTTATACAGTAGGTCCCCCTTATCCACTGATTCCGTTATCCACGGTTGGCAGAGGGGAAAAAAATCAATATTTATTTAATATTTATTTCTGCATTTATATACCGCTCCCATTTCCCAGAGTGAGCTCCGGGCGGTTCACACAAACAGATAAAAACAGGACATCAATTTAAAAATGTAAAAATTGCTAGGTAAGAGGCGTAAAAAAAAACCAGCAGCCACAAAACAAGCTGTTGTCACAAACAGCAGCTGTAAAGCAAGCTACTGTCACAAACAGCGGCCATAAAGCAAGCTACTGTCTTAAAACAGCAGTTTGGGGGTGGTTGGGCAGGTGTTCTCTCTTATCCACGGTTTTCATTATGGAACCAATTCCCAGTGGATATCGGGGTCCTACTGTATTGTGCTTCTCTTAATGAGCTTATGTTGATAACAGCTCTAGGAGGTGACTCAGAACAAGAAACGATGACCGGACTAACGTGGCCCAAAAGAGTATCCTGGCCTCACAGGGACAAGAAGTGTGGTTCTTCCAGCTCGTGCTGTGACCTAAGCCAAGGAAAAACCCATCTCTGCCGGACCCAGAAGCATGAGGAGGAAGCAATACCACAATAAACTACACAATATTCCATGCCACCCACACACGCCTTGGAGACTTGGCTTCCGTGTGGGTTCAGCTTCCCAGAACCTATTTCAATACGATACACCGCCCTTCCCTGGGGCACATAAGATAGGATACCATTAGGACTAGGACTGAGTTGTCTGTGAAGATTTTCAGTCACCCAGGCGAGTTTATTTGAAAGTTGAGTCATGGCAACTCGACTTATTTTCTTGAGAGATGGAAACATTTGGCTGATAATCCAAACAGACTGACAAAAGCTGCTTGGATGAGCAACGAAACGTTTCAATCTCTCAAGAAAAGAAGTCCAGTTGCCATGACTCACCTTCCAGATTCCTAGGAGGTGCAGTTCACCAACACCTGGAAAGTCACACCCAGGACTGAAACGTTCATTAAACCGGATCCTAGAGTTCACCAACACAAGGACTACCAGTCTTAGACCACAGTGATTTAAAAAAAACTTGTAATTTCAAATATAAAATAATTTTCATTGCTTCTAGATTAGAGGTTTTGAGACCTTCACCAACAGTGGGAAATTTGTAGAGGATGCATGGAATTAGGGGTGGCAACCCAGCTATAGCTTATTTGTGGTCTCAGTCTATTTCTTTTTTAATGTCTAAGTCAATTGTGTGACTACTCTACGGTGATTTTCTATTGTGATAAACTGCCCAGAGTGGCCTTGTTGCCAGATGAGCTGTCTAGAAATCCAATAAACAAACCTAGGTGAGGCTTTCTGGAGGCCCTCAGGTCCACCTTGACCATTAACCAACCTGGAAAGGACTGATGGTGGTGGCTACCTGGAGACATTTGGAGAGCTACTACTGGCCCATGACCGGGAGCCTTAAACCATAGGTAGAAGACAGGCTTGCTTCCTTATGTCATAGAATCATAGAGTTGGAAGAGACCTCAAGGGCCACAGGTGGCCATCCAGCCTATGCTTAAAAACCTCCCAAGAAGGAGACTCCACCATCCTCCTTCATAGCAGCATCTTCCACTGCCGAACAGCTCTAACTGTCGTGAAGTTCTTCCTAATGTTTAAACTGAATCTCTTTTCCTATAGTTTGAGACCACTGCCCCGCGTCCTAGTCTCTGAAGCCATGGAAAACAAACCGGTCCCTTGTTTGATGTGACATCCTTTCAAGTATTTAAACATTGCTATCATATCCCCTCTCAGCCTTCTTTTTGAATGACACCTGCACATAGGGTGCTGTACAAGAGAAGCAGGAAGAGATCAATGTCGGGTTTCTTTCCTGTGACCAGTTGCTTGTTTTGATGACTTCAAACTGGAAGGTCAACTGCGTGACAAGGAAGAGGCCAATTGCCAGCCTCAACCCGGGAACCTCCTCACTAAATTCTTACACTTACTAATTCTTAAGTACAGGAAGGTGTGGCTCAGAACATTCCTACCAGGAAATATTCAGGGCTTATGCAATGTGTACACCTGTCCAGGTCCGTCTCAGAGCTCCGTGGCTTAGGGTGAAGCAGCCACGTTGCAGGCAGAGGTCACAGCGGTGAATGGGGCTTCTCCAGGCAGGGCCCATGGTTGGCCGTTGGTGGGCCTTGGGGTGCTGGAGCTGTGCCTCCCAGGACCCCCCTCCCCTTCCGTTGAACTGACGGCCACTATGGCTCAACCAAAAAAAGAAAAAGGAAAAAGGAAAAGCAAAGTTGGCTGCTTCGATACTGCTCCATCATGCTTAGAGCACTCTGGCATAATTCAATTATGCAGGGTACACATTGCCCTCTCCACCATGCCCTCCACAAGGTAGGTCATCCATTTACTGACCTCATAAGGATGGAAGGCCGAGTGTACCTCAAGGCAGTTAGTTACCTGGGAGTGAACCCTGGGTCGTGGGCACAGTTTTGGTTGCCGTGCAGCCAGTTTAACCGCTGTGCCACAAAGCTCATCTGAAAGGTCAGGATTTGCCCCGAAAGGTAGAATAAGGAGGGCCTTTCCCTTATTCCCAGTTCACAAGTCAATTTGTCACGGACTGCCATATTCCACAAATCTCTACATCATTCTGCAACATTTGATTGCTGTTGTGAGTTTTTCGGGCTGTTTGGCGATGTTCTGGAAGTTTTTCTTCCTGACGATTCACCAGACTCTGTGGCCAGCATCTTCAGAAGACAAGGAACTCAGGGAACTAGGAGTTCTCTCTGTGCAATGGGGAAGAGGTTTTTTAATACCGCCCATCGGCAGCAGGGCCCATCTGGCCTCATGGCAAATAGATTCCACTCCCAGCCTCTCTCTATCAAGAAAATAGAGTAAAGGCACTGACCAAATTATGAGAGCCCAAACCCAACAGCTAACCTCTGGCCACAGAGACCAATGAAAGCAACGGGATTTATAGAACTGTTGACTTACCTTTCACTAACCAGTTGACAGGTCTACTTTACTGGAGGCCAGCCACTAGATTTAAGCCAAGGTAACTATATATTGTATAGGAGGAGGAGGCTGTTGAGTTCCTCCACCAATGTTTGTCATTGCACCTTCTGCTTGCGACCCCAAGGCCAGTTTAAAGACATAGAAACCAGAGAGGGTGCCACCTTTTTGAACATCTCCACGAGATAAACCCAGAGCCCTGGCACGGTCGCCTGTGGGTTCCTGATCTCACCTCTTGTTCAGCCTCTGGAGGCACGGCGCAGCGCTGCAAGTCCATGTGTTTCAGCCCTGAGTTGCCCCTCTTTTCACATTGGGTCTTCACCAGCTCTACCGTCAGAAAGTACTTCAGACCTGCCACCACCTGGCGGGGATAGGGAGCAAGGAAAGAGAGTTAAATCATGCAAGACTTCGTTTTTTGAACAAGCACATGCCTCCCTGCCCCAAGGTAGATGCAGTCAGAAAGAGCATATTCTGGGTGATATTTTTGTAGTTGAAAGAATGAGTATACAGTAGGACCCTGGTATCCGCTGGGGATTGGTTCCAGGCCTTCTTGTGGATAATGAAAACCGCAGATAAGAGAGAACGCCTGTCCACCCACTCCCAAACTGCTGTTTCCTGACAGTAGCTTGCTTTATGACTGCTGTTTTGAGACGGCAGCTTGCTTTATGGCCGCTGTTTGTGACAGTAGCTTGCTTTACAGCTGCTGTTTGTGACAACAGCTTGCTTTACGGCTTGCTTTGTGGCTGCTGAATTATTTAATTTTTTCCTCTGCCAACCGTGGATAACGGAATCAGTGGATAATGAATCAGTGGATATGGGGGTCCTACTGTAACTGCTTCTTGACACTCGCCATACAAAAGCAAACATGGCATTTTCCAGGAGCTTTTCGACATCTTGTCAACACTTGCAAGAAATCAAAAGAGGCAAAAGAGTTGAGTTCAGTGACTCAGCTGACAGTGAAGTAAACCAGCCGTTCCAGAAGCTGACAAACAACCTTGATTGTTAATTGGTTACCCTTGCCACCCTAGCAGTTCAAAAGCATGTAAATGCAAGGGGATAAATAGGTACCACCATAAAAAGCAACATGGTAAACAGTGTTCCGTGTGCAGAAATGCATTCAGCCATGGCGGCCACATGGCCACGGACTTGCACAACACTGGCTGTTGGGCTTAAGAAGCAGAGGCTGGAGGGCCACCAGTCAGAAATACTGTGATGGGGGTTCCTGCATGGCAGGGGGTTGGGCTGGATGGCCCTTGAGGTCTCTTCCAACTCTATGATTCTCTGATTCTATGAGCACCGCCCCTAAAGTCGGACACGACTGCCACGCAAGTGTGTGTGTGTGGGGGGGTGACATTTACCTTTACCATCTCCTGCCACAAGGGGAAGGTGGTTTTTAGACTCTCTTCCACCTCATTTTGTCTTCACAACCTTATGAGCCTAGGCTGGGGGAAAATAAGACTGACCTAAGGTCACCCAGTGAATTCCATAGCAAGATAGAAGAACCCGGATCCTTCAAGTCTCTCGCTGCCAACCTCTCGAGTTGCCTGAAGATTTAAATATGGAGATTTAATCCCAAGGCTAAACTCAAGCTCTTGGATCCAGCCCGACACTGACACTATGGTGGTACACCCTCCTCTTTTCACAGGGTTGTAGCACATGCTTTGATGGACCAAAGCTCCACCCAACTGAGCTGCCTGTTGGATTCAAGGGCAGACAACTAGCAGCCTCTGAAGGTTTCTCAAGCAGGATTTATGATTGATGAGAGATTGCTGGCTCTCGTGCAAAAAATATGGGGCTAAGATCTGGAAGATCTCAACCCCAGTTCCTTCCAACTCTCTGGGTGAGCTTGAGCCACAAATCGGACCAACACACTTCACCTGGATAATATGAGGGTCCAGTATAAGAACATAAGAAGAGCCCTGCTGGATCAGGCCAAAGGCCCATCTAGTCCAGCTTCCTGTATCTCACTGTGGCCCCACCAGATGCCTCTGGGAGCGCATGAGACTAGATATCTGTCTCCTGATCCCACTCCCCTGCATCTGGCCCTTGAAGTACCCCGGTTTTAAGCCTGGAGATGACACATCTCCATCATGGTTTGTCACCTGTGGTGGACTTTTCTTCCAGGAATCTGTCCAATCCCCTTTTGAAGGCATCCAGGCCAGATGACATCACCACCTCCTTTGGCAGGGAATTCCACAGGCTACCAACATGCTGGGTGAAAAATATTCTTTTGTCTGTTCTCACTCTCCCAGCCCTCAGTTTGAGTGGATGCCCCCTAGTTCTGGTATTTGGTGAGAGGGAGAAGAGCGTGCCTCTATCAACGTTACCCATGCCCTGCATTATTTTGTATGTCTCAATCATATCCCCCCTCAGGCGCCTTTTTTCCAGACTAAAGAGCCCCAAATGTTTTAGCCTTTCCTCATAAGGGAGGTACCCCAGCCCAGTAAGAAAGCTGTGGACACAGTTTTGAACCAACTGGGGACAAGATGGTCCTCCTTACTCCCTTCCAATCTCTATTACAAACAAATATATAGGTTTCATCAGCCCAACACAGTAAAGAGCTTCTGCTTGGTCTATTGCCTCATCAACTCGCCACATCATCATCAACTGTCTCTTCATAACAAAATATAACAGTGTGCTCTCAAATTAATTCTAATTTTTGGTGACTCTCTCCATGGCTTTCTAGGGAGAGCCTAATCAGAGGTGGTTTCCCATTTGCTTCTTCTGGGGGTGCCTTGGAACTGTGCAGAGTGGCCTTTCTCCTTGAAGGAACAGTGAGGAATTGAACTCCGAGCCTGTATCCAGATGCCCATCTCACTGACCTACATCAACAGTTGAAAATCCAAAATGGACTTGTGGCGTTTGGATTTTAAGACTCCTCCGTCTAAGTGGAATCATCACCCAGCAATCACCTGGAAACACTTCCTTAAGACAAAGAATTTAATAGGGAACAAATATATATAAAGTGGGCAGAGGGATTCTCTTCTCCCTCTCACAAAATACCAGAACTAGGGGACATCCACTCAAATTGAGGGCTGGGAGAGTAAGAACAGACAAAAGAAAATATTTTTTCACCCAGCGCGTTGTTAGTCTGTGGAACTCCCTGCCACAGGAGGTGGTGATGTCATCTGGCCTGGATGCCTTCAAAAGGAGACTGGACAGATTCCTGGAGGAAAAGTCCATCACAGGTTACAAACCATGAGGGAGATGTATCATCTCCAAGCTTAAAACCGGGGTACCTCAAGGGCCAGATGCAGAGGAGTGGTATCAGGAGACAGATATCTAGTCTCCTGCGCTCCCAGATGCATCTGGTGGGGCTACTGTGAGATACAGGAAGTTGGACTTGATGGGCCTTTGGCCTGATCCATCATGGCTCTTCTTATGTTCTTATATTAAATTTGCTTTTTTAATATAAGATGCCTGCAGAAATTCATCTAGGTCCCTCACTCCAGTTTTTTAAATGCCAGTTAAAAACCTAGTTCTGTAGGTTAGGTTTCCAGAATTATCAGGTTCAAGGACCGACTGAAAATGCATTCTTCCCCACCTCAGGTTCGCACTCTTTAACAAAAAATAAGCGGGGTGTGGGTGTGTGTCACAGATTTCCTAGCTGTATCGCAAGGCAACCAAGTGTCCTCGGGGCCACCTCTCCGTCCCTTCAAACGGGCCCGTCGCCAGATCGCCACGGAGGCTTCCGAATTATTGCCCAATTAAAATCTCAGTTTGCCCCCGGCGCTTCCTAACCGCCTTCATCATCGCCCCCGGGCTTGACTCGCCCACGGGGGGAGGAGAACCGTGGCCCGAAAGCCAGATCGCAACACGTCCCCCTCCAAACTGCGTTTGTTATTTAAAAGGCACCTGCCTTTGCACCTCGCTGGATCCCGTTTCGGGGAGGGGAAAGGGGCCCATTAAGTCAAATCAGATGCATAAACACACCAGCGGGGAGACGGAGGGGCGGGCAATAATCGTTGCCTTCCTTCCGCCCCCTCCTTCTTCCTTCCCGCCTTCCTTACCTGCGTCTCCGCCTTCACGATCCGAAGGAGCTTGTAATAATAGAGGCTGTTGCTGCCCCGGTTGTAGGCGTCCATGGCGAAGGTGGTGGCCTCCTGAGCCCCCGGGTCGGAGACGGGGACCTCCTGCCGGCCGCCGACCAGCCGCTGGCTTTGCACCGACAGCGCCGAGCACAGCACCAGCAGCAGCAGCAAGGCGCAGCCCAAGCGCACAGGTGAGCTTCCCGGAGCCATGGTGGCAGCACTCTGGAACACCTGCCGCCCGGCCGTCGAATATATAGCCTCCCCACCCCTCGAGGCCACGCCCACGCGGTGGCCTCATCAGCCAATGGTCGAGCAGCCACTTGGCATGAATGGGCAGGTGAGGCCGGCTGCGCAAAGCGACTCCCAGGCTTACAGCCACAGCTCCAGATTCAGAACTTCTCCAGAAGTCATCAGACTTGTCAGGGGGGTGTCCAAACCTTGGCCCTCCAGATGTTTTGGACCACAACTTCCAGAATTCCAATTCTGCAGGGTCAATGACAAAGGGCGGTGGGAGTTGCGGTCCATAACATCTGGAGGGCCAAAGTTTGGACACTAGTGTTGTAAGCTGTGTTCATCGCTGGCCGCAAATCCGCAGGAGATGGCCTCTCATCCAAGGCAGCTCTACTTTTTGTTGATCAGTCCTTCCTTCCTGTCCTACTCTTCGTGACCCTATGGGCCAGAGCACACCAGGCCCTTCTGTCTTCCACTGCCTCCCAGAGTGTGGTCAAATCCATGTTGATTGCGTCTATGACACTGTCCGACCATCTCATTCTCGGCCATTCCCTTTTCCTTTTGCCTTCGATCTTTCTCAACATCAGGGACTTTTCCAAGGAGTCCTCTCTCCTCATGAGGTGGCCAAAGTACTGGAGCCTCAGCTTCAAAATCTGTCCTTCCAATGAACATTTGGGGTTGATTTCTTTCAGGATGGATAGGTCTGATTTCCTTGCAGTCCAGGGGACTCTCAAGACTCTCCTCTCCTCCTGCAATTCAAAGACAAAAAACCTAATAAAACACCTGGCCCGGATGCTTTGCCAGTACGATATTATCAGAAATTTTCAGATATCTTAGCCCAGAGATTGCATCACCTTTTTAATTCTATTCTGGAAGGAGAAGATATTCCAGACACATGGAAATCTGCCAACACAGTTCTGATCCCCAAGGATGGAAAACCAAAAGATGCTATTGAGAATTATAGGCCTATAGCCCTTTTAAATGAGGATTATAAAATCTTTGCAACTATTTTGGCTAATAGATGGCGGAAAATTCTTACTACTTTAATTCACTCAGATCACAGAGGGTTCTTGCCAAATCAACATCTCCAGTCAAACATTAGAACTTTACTTAACTCTTTAGAGTACTATGAAATACATTCCCAAAAGCAGGCAGCCTTTATCTTTTTGGATGCTGAGAAAGCCTTTAACAATGTTTCCTGGTCCTTACTGAAATCTCAATTGGACTACCTACAATGTGGTCATAGAATGCTTAGAGCGGTAGAACAGATATATTCTACTCAAAATGCTCTTGTGAACGGGCTTTCTTCTGACAAGATTACTATACAGAAGGGCACAAGGCAAGGTTGCCCCCTTTCGCCGTGGCTTTTTTTTAATCTTTAGAGATCTTATTGCATGTGATTAGAAACTCAGTGTTGATACAAGGTTTGAACAATCGGGGGGGAAATTTATAAAATACAAGCCTTTGCTGATGATTTACTACTAATTTTGGAAGAACCCACACGGTCTTTGCCAGAGCTTTTAAGAACCCTAAAGGAATATTCAGAAATATGTCTTTTTGATTAATAAAACAAAAACTGTATTGTTGACCAAAAATATTTCTGTGTCTAATATTCGAGGATTAGTGGATCTATCAGGATTCACACATGTGAATAAAGCGAAATATTTAGGCATAGCGGTATCAAATAAATGTTCCACCCTTATTGATAACAATTATACTCCCTTGATTAAATCTGTAAAGGCAGACTTAGGGCCTTTTTACACGACCCCTAAGATCCGCTGGCCACTTAAATTCGGACCAGAGATCTTAGGGGTTCCTCGCTCTTCCTCTGTCCCCACCCCCCTCCGCACTTCCTGGTTGCTGGCTGCCTGAGGGAGGGAGAAAAAAGAAAGAAAAGAATGCCGTCCTACCTCCGTTTTGTTCCCGGCAGCATTCAGATCTCTTAAAGGGGCGGGGCGCAAAAAAAGAACAAACGGAAGCCAGGAGAGCCCCGCACTCACTATCCTTACACCGGATCAAATATTTGTCACCTCCAAAAAGCAGGTACAAGAAAACTGCTGTTTGGTTGCGCTAAAGTGGGCGGGGTCGCACTTAATTGTCTGCAAAGTCCAGAGCTGGTGGGTAGACATTTTTAAGGTCCGGACCTTGCAGCCATTTGCGGCGGAGCTTAGGGGTCGTGTATAAACGCCCTTAGCTACTTGGGCTAGACTTCAGTTGTCATTAATGGGTAGGATAGCTGTCATCAAGATGTCTGTTTTACCAAAGCTGTTCTTTTTATTTCAATGCTTACCTGTCTTATCCAACTTCAAGATTTTGTCTGACTTCGAGAAACGTATTTGTATATTTATTTGGCAAAAGAAAAAAGCTAGAATTAAAAATGCTTATTTGCAAGATAGGACTAATTTTGGAGGCTTTGCATTACCTAATCTGTTTTTGTATTATAGAGCAGCAGCATTGACATGGATACGGGATTGGATCTCCATGACGAACGAAAGAGTTTTAGGCTTAGAAGGCCATGACTTAGACAAAGGGTGGCACCATTATTTATGGTACAGAGGAAATATTCCATCCCTGTTCAAAAGACATTGGGTAAAGAATGCCCTAATTAAAAATTGGCTGTCTGTTAAAGATTTATTCTATCCTAAGGTTCCCAAATTGTTATCTCCAATGGAAGCAATTAGAGGACCAGGTCCAAAGTCATTCAGTAATATTTTAACATATAAACAACTTCTGTATGAGGACCAGTCTCTAAAACCACCAAATCAGTTATCCCTCAAAGGGGTAAATATAGACTGGTGGTCTTATCAACAAATATATTCGCATTATAAGTCTGTGCAGAAGGAAAGTGGCTTTATGGTAAATGATAATGTTTTTGATAAAATATTGACTGCAGGTGAGAAAAAACTGTTGAGTAAACTTTACACTATGCTGTTAGTTGAAAGAACAAGCGACTCACAGGTTAAAGAATATATGGTAAGATGGGCGGAAAACTGTGGGCACTCTATCCACTTAGAAAAATGGAATATGCTATGGCAAACGATCAAGATGCTCAGATCCACCTCTTATAAAGAAAACTGTTACAAAATGTTTTACAGATGGCATCTTAGCCCCCATAGATTATCTAAAATGTATAATTGTTCAGCTAAATGTTGGAAGTGTGAGCAAGAAATCGGTTCTTTCTACCATATATGGTGGACTTGTAAAAAAGCCAAATTATTTTGGCTGGCTGGCAAGAGCGGGTGCTTTGTCAAGCTAATGGATCTTAAGGCTCGGGCCCTCCAAAATTCTTTGCGGAAAAACAAAGCCCTATGCAACCTAAGAGCATTATGGTTAAAAAAAAAGAGAAGTTGCATTGAGTGATGCGTGTCTTTTTAAAAATTTATTGCATTGCTACAGTGTGTCTGTGAGACCCCAGCCCTCCTGCTGATCCCTTCCAGCAGAAAACATCAATATCAGATGGGCTTTCTTTCCCTACCAAGCCTTAACGCAAAGATCCCCTTTGTACTGTGGAACTCCCTGCCACAGGAGGTGGTGATGGCATCAGGCCTGGATTCCTTCAAAAGGGGATTGGACAGATTCCTGGAGGAAAAGTCCATCACAAGTGACAAACCATGAGGGAGATGTGTAATCCCCATGCTTAAAATTGGGGTACTTCAAGGGCCAGATGCAGGGGAGTGGTATCAGGAGACAGATATCTAGTCTCGTGTGCTCCCAGACGCATCTGGTGGGGCCACTGTGAGAGATACAGGAAGCTGGACTAGATGGGCCTTTGGCCTGATCCAGCATGACTCTTCTTACGTTCTAGTAGAAAAATCATTCTCGTATACCAAGAATAATGATGCCTTCTCGACCTTTATACACATACAGTATATTCTATGCTCAAAAGCTGAGCCAGAGAGCAGCCATGTTCCCTCGTTAAGAAGATAGTTGCAAGCGACGATTTCTCCTTCCACAGAAGCAATCTACATCTGCGACCACAAAGGCCGCCTCTGTAAGCAAAATAAAACCTTGGCAGACCCGATGGGGGACTAACCAGATCCGGGAAGCTCCTCGGTCACGAGGAAGCAATTGTGTATCAGAGTTAAGAATTGCCACAACTGTTTCTCTCTAAATGAAAAGGAATAATATTGTCTGGTTGAATGACACCTCAGCCAGAGAGTTGCCCGTTCTGATCCATTTGGCATCACAAGCGAGACACAAAATGTCTTGTGGCCAAACGTGTGCACACACATGTGACCGCAAAGATACACAGAGGATCTTTGTGTTAAGGCTTGGTAGGGAAAGAAAGCCCATCTGATATTGATGTTTTCTGCTGGAGATGTAACTTGTGATCCTATAACAATGTGTCCATTTGAATTGTCAAGCTGAGATGGACCCTGTGTTAAGATGTTGCCTCACGTCTTGCAAAACTGTTTAATCCCTTCTTATTTCCTTTCGGCCTTATAGCAAAGCAAAAGAGGTCTGCTTATTTGTGGCCCCGTAGTGATTAAAGCACTCTCTGGGCAGTTTACAATTTATTTATGCAGGCTACACCTTGTCCAACAACATCTGGAGGGGGAAACACCCTACCCTTTCCATTTTCTGTGTGTGTGTGGGGGGGGTCCTGCATGGCAGGAGGTTGGACTGGATGGCCCTTGAGGTCTCTTCCAGCTCTCTGGTTCTATGATTCCAGCCCTGCCATTGTAAAAATGATGCTAATAATGGCGGTGGGCCTTAATGAATCATAGAATTACAGTTGGAAGAGACCTCAAGGGCCATCCAGTCCAACCCCCTGCCATGCAGAAACCCCTTCACAGTATTTCAGACATATGTCCATCCAGCCTCTGCTTAAAAACCTCCACAGAAGGAGATTCTACCACCCTCCGTGGCAGCATATTCCATTGCTGAATAGCTCTAACTGTCATGAAGTTCTTCCTAATGTTCAAATGGAATCTCTTTTCCTGTAGTTTGAAACCATTGCCCCGAGTCCTAGTCTCTGAAGCCATGGAAAACAATCCTGTTCCCTCTTCAATATGACATCCTTTCAAATATTTAAACATAGCTATCATATCCCCCTTCAGCCTTCTGAGAGGCTAAACATTCCCAGTTCCCTAAGCCGTTCCTCATAAGAGATTTCTTCCAGACCCTCAATCATCCTAGTCGCCCTCCTCTGTACCTGCTCGAGGTTGTCAGAATCCTTTTTAAATTGAGGAGTGCAGAATTGGACACAGGACTCCAGGTGGGGTCTGACCAGAGCAGAATAGAGTGGTACTATCACTTCCCTTGACCTAGACACTATGGTTCTGTTGATGCAACCAAGAATCACATTGGCTTTCCTGGCCGCCGCATCACACTGCTGACTCATGTTCAATTTGTGGTCCACCAAGACTCCCAGATCCCTTTCACAGGTACTATCCTCCAGCCAAGTGTCCCCCATCCTATATCTGTGCAATTAATTCTTTTTACCTAGATGTAGCACCCTAGATTTCCCTCTGTTGAAATCCATTCCGTTAGCTTTGGCCCAGCACTCTAATCTGACAAGGTCCTTTTGGATTTTCACCCTATCTTCTAAGGAATTAGGAACCCCTCAACATATCATCTGGATAGCTCTGTGGTTCAGGTCTGTGGAGGTGGAGAGTTTGAAACCCCACTGTGGATACTTGGCAGGAGGGTGGCTTGATGAGCCATGGGGCCTTTTCCAGGTCTGCAGTTCTGTTGTTGCCCTACAACAAGCAGGTCCAAACTTTGGCCCTCCAGATGCTTTGGACCACAACTCCCACAGTCCTTTGTCATTGGCAATTTAAGCTTAAAATTCTGGGAGTTGTGGTCCAAAACATCAGGAGGGCCCAAGTTTGGGCATGCCTGTCCTACTAGAAAAATCCTTCTTAATATACCAGTGGTGGCAAACCTTTGGCATGCTAGAGGTTTTGGACCACAACTCCCAGAATTCCAAGCCTGTATTGCCAATGGCAAAGGACGGTGGGAGTTGTGGTCCAAAACATCTGGTGTGCTGAACGTTCACCACCACCGTCATATACCAAGAATAATTATGCTTTTGTGACCTTGATACACATATATTCTATGCTAAAAAGCTGAGCCAGAGAGCTGTGATGTTCTAAGCAGCTCCCTCAATAAGAAGATAGTTGCAAGTGATGATTTCTCCTTCCACAGAAGCAATCTACATCTGCGACCATGAAGGCTGCCTTTGTAAGCAAAATAAAACCTTGGCAGACACGATGGGGGACTAACCAAATCCGGGAAGCTCCACTGTCACGAGGAAGCAAATGTGTATCAAAGACAAGAATTACCACAACTGTTTCTCTCTAAATGAAAAGGAATCTTGTCTTGTTGAGTGACACCTCAGCTAGAGAGGTGCCCGTTCTGGTGCATTTGGCATCACAAGCGAGACACAAAATGTCTTGTGGCCAAACTTCTGTACACACATGTCACCGCAAAGATACAAAGGGGATCTTTGTGTTAATGCTTGGTAGAGAAAGAAAGCCCATCTGATAAGAACATAAGATGCCATCACCACATCCTGTGGCAGGGAGTTCCACAGACTAACAACATGCTGGGTAAAAAAAAATTATTTTGTCTTCACTCTCCCAACCCTCAGTTTGAGTGGATGTCCCCTAGTTCTGGTATGTTGTGAGAGAGAGAAGAACGTCCCTCTATCCACTTTACTCATGTCCTGCATAATTTTGTACGTCTCAGTCATATCCCCCCCTTAGGTGCCTTTTTTCCAGAGAACAACTAGTGATGAGTCACTATGGAAATATAAAAAAATATATAGAATTCACTAACCTTTAACCCCCCCCCTTTAAAGCCAGCCAGGGATGCAACTCAGGGAGCCCAGTCCCCCCCCCTCACCCCAATTCTGTCACCTAGCCCTTCTGCCTCCTTTGCCCATGTCCCACCTCACTATCTAACCCTTCCATTGCCTTGCTCATTCCCAAACCCCAAAACTTGCAGCTAGAAGACATGGCCTAGGCTGGGCAAACTCTAAGTGGGAGATTGCTTGCTCCCTACCCCAACCAGCCAGGGGGATGATTCTCGACCATCAATCCCAAATATTTAACGGTCCAGCCACATTACCTCTACAGATCCAACACCCCCCCTTCTCTATCCTGCCTCTCTCTCTCTCTTTTCCTTTCCTGTTGCCTCATTCCTTCTTGGCCTTTCCTATTCTTCTACATCCTATCTCATTAAAACTAGACTTGGGACATTTCTCTGCTTTCCGGACCTGAGCCACCTTTTTTGGGCAGCAAGAGGGGTCACCAACTTAGCTGAAGGAAACGATCATCCAGACTCCATTCCCTCAACACGGGGAAGGCACGTATGCCCAAGAGATGTGCAAGATGTTATCACCGCCTGAAGCATACCATTGTTTCATTTCTACATCCAACTAAGACACCATCTGGCAGCAAAGGACTTTTCCGGATTAACTTTGCCACCTCCATTGTGACTCCCCTACCCCCCCCCCACTGTGACTGTTCCTCTCTGCCTACCTGTTGATTGTTCCCTGACTACCCAAACAGATTGGATCACCGCCTGGAGGAATCTTTCATTACCACCTTTTCTGAACTCATGAGAAACTGGCAAATCCCCTTTGAATAATCCTACCAGTTTTCCTGTTCCATATTGACTCTGCTCCTCGACCCCCTATTGACTTTCTGATTCCTACAATGTACCAAGGGTCAGCAAACAAAGCCTTGTTTCCCCTTTCCATTGTGTCCCCCAGGATGGCCTAATCAGGGAACACCTGGATTCATCAGCATTTGCATGAACCCCGGCTCCAGCTTACCAAGGACCGCCCAGAGCCACCCCTAGCCAACCCCCTGGACCGGGGGTCTGCAACCCGCGGCTCCGGAGCAGCATGCGGCTCTTTGGAACATTTGCCGCGGCTCCGGGAGGGTTCAGAAATTTCAATACAAAGGCGCCGAATCTCGCAAGGACAGCCCGTCCCACAAGGCGGCGCGAAGCCAAGCGCGGCCACACTCTCAGCGCGCTCCCTCTTCTTCAGAGCAAGAGAGAGAGAGAGGGAGGCGTGGTGGAAAGTGCCCGCCGAACGGCAGCCTTTTATTCTTTTTCTTTTTTTACTTCAAGAAAACCTCCCAGATCTGGATTGTTGCCTCCCCCCCCCAGAAAAAAAGACGGGAGGAGAAAACCCTCCTTCCTTCCTTCCCCCCTTCCCCTTCCTTTCTTGCTTGGGTGTTTGGTGGGAGGGGAAAGAAGTGACGTGTGTGTGTGTGTCGTGTGTGTGTGCAACGTGGAGGAAGAGAAACCCTCCTTCCTTCCCCCCTTCTCCTTCCTTTCTTGCTTAGGTGTTTGGTGGGAGGGGGAAGAAGCGACGTGTGTGTGTGTGTGTGTTGTGTGTGTGGTGGGGGGCAGCGTTTAGACGGGACGGTTCAACGTGGAGGAAGAGAAAACCCTCCTTCCTTCCCCCCTTCCCCTTCCAAGCATTGCACATGTGCAGTTGGCATCTCTCTCTCTCTCTCTCCTTTTGCTTCACTACAGCCCCCCCCCAAAAAACTGCGGCTTTGCACTAACTTGCCGGGATGAAGCTCCAAAAACGCGGGGGAGCGCGTGCGCGCGGGGGGCGTGTCTCCGCAAAAGAGAGAGAGAGAGAGAGATTAGAAATTCCCCTCCTCTCCCTCCTGTACTATTTTTTGGAAGATTTTTAAAAACTGCCCCCCCAAAAAAGTGGAAGCGGTGTGGGCACAACGCACTCGGGCTGCGCTTCCCTCCTCCATGGAGGGTGGGGGCGAGAGGAGGAGGAGGAGGAGGAGGGAGAGATGGAGTGTGTGTTGTGGGGAGAGTCAGACCATGGCTGCAGGATCCGGGCAGAAGGCAGCGAGGGCGGAATGGGAACCTCAAGAAAGGTGGGGTGGGGAGGGGGCCAGGGCTAGTCTTCTCTCTCCCCACCCCCCACCCCGCCGCCGCCGCCGCCCTGCTTCCTTTCTGGGTGCTGTCAGTTCTGGCCCAACAAGCAAGGGGTTGGTGGCGGCGGGAGCGGGGAAGGGGGGGAGCGGCGGCAGCGGCGGAGAGGCGAGAAGCAACGGAGGAAGTCGGCTTTTCTTTTTCCTGCGCGAGATCAACTTGGCAGTCGAGGGACGCGGCGTGACAGCTAGTTCGAGCCCCCCCCCCCGCCCGAGGAGGGGTCTCTCTTATTAGACTTCCAGCGGCTCCCTCCTGGAGTCAGCTGGTTTCGGCGGCGGGGTGAGGGCGCCGGGCTCAAGTTGTTCAGGGGCCCCTGGCCGCCCGGGGAGGCCAATGGCGCGCCACCTGGCTCGAGAAGCTGAGCCGAGCCGAGCGGAGCGCCTGTGCGCCTGCCTGCTTGTCTCGCTCGCTCTCGCTCTCGCTCTCTCCGAAAGCCCGCCAGCAGCTGCCTTCCGCTCCGTTCCAACACACAGAATGTGCCTCCTGCGCGCCCACCCACCCCCCAGCCCGGCCCTCCCCGAGGCTGGCGGACACGCAGCCTCCCCAGTTGCGTGCGCGGGAGAAATTGAGGCAGGTGCGCGCCTCGATGGAAACCCTCGGGACAGGGTGGCGGGGTGGGGGGAGGCGGCGGCGGCTCGGGCTCACCCGCTTGCTCGCTCTCCCGGCGCCCGAAGTGCCGAAGAAGCAACTTTCATTGGCTTCCTTCTCAGAAGCCCTTCGGGGGTGCCTGGAGGAGCCGCAGCCGCCAGCGCTCCTTCCCACCCCACCTGAGCCCGGCGCCGGGGCGCAGCGTGTCCGAGGAGCGTGCAAGGGAGTGTGTTGCTTGCGAGCGCCCAAAAACCAGGAGCGAGGGGAGGGGAAAATATATTTGCAGTGTTATATTTGTTTTAAATGTCGCAATGGTTTTGCGGCTCCCAGTTTTTTTTTTCCTTCGGAAACGGGTCCAAGTGGCTCTTTATGTCTTAAAGGTTGCAGACCCCTGCCCTGGACTATCCCAATTGGACAATTTGAACTTCCTTCAGCCAATCTCTGGACATGCACTGTTCTGGGATGGGAGGGGGGGAAGAATCAATAAAAGTTGGGGGTTTCCATGTGCTCGGGGTCGAACACCTTTGCTCTGTCTCTGGCTGGGTGTTCACCTGCTGCTTTTATTAGGCCTAATAAACACAGTATTTGGCTCAGGATCTCGCTCTCGTTGGACTTTTATTGGCATCTGAGGGTCCAGCGGAACTCAGCAGGACTAGCCTGACTGAAATAGAATTTTAATCTTATTTTAAACCCAACACTAGGACAACAACAGACATGGATTGGAGAGTTGAGATATTTTAGAGGCTGAGGTACATACAAAGATTGATTGTAGAGACCTTCAAGCCTCCACTTCTTCTTACATACAACCAAAAAGATTTGTATTGCTAAGAGCACTTATGGCAACAATTATATGTGGAGGACCTCCTGAAATGTCAGTAAAAAGCCACGTTTTGACATGCTTTCTAAATGTTATTTATTGATCAAAAATATTTTTATTCTGCCATGAAAGGAATCCAAGAACAGCGTACATAATTTTAAAAACAATATTCAAAAGATAAGAACTTTTGTAAGTATGCAAATATTAATAAATAAGTAAATATGTATGATGTTAAAGACAGGGAATAAAAGATTGAAACCAGCTGACAAGGACAGAGCACAACCATCAATTTTAAATGCTTCTAACGGCCATTGGTTGGAGGCTTTTTGGGGGGGTGGTTGAGAGAGAAGGAGGAGGAAGAGTTAAGAATGGATAGAGATTGAACCAAGGGGGGAAACGGTGGCCTTGGGGAGGAGGGTTTTGAGAAGGAATCGGGAGACAGGTGGTAGGGGGGAAAGGAGCTCCCTTTGACTTTTAGAAGATTCCGGTCCCACAAGAACGGAAAGGATTGGAACGAAGCCCCCACCCCCCCATGAGGCACCGGCCATCTGCCCAGGAGTTTAGAGGACCCCCACCAAAAGCACCGGCCTCCCCTCTACGTGAAGGAGGGGAAATGAATGGAAGGAGTGCTGGTGGGGCCTAATGGGTTCCCGCCACCCAGAGAGGGGAGCTCAAGGCAGGTCGGTGCCTCTGGGGCCGATTTCGCCCACGGACGGGCCGCTTTGCTGGAGGCCTCCTGCTTGTATCAATATTTTATTTCAGAGATTATCTTGGGTTACGGATACCAACTTCAACGGGTCAAAATGCAGCAGCCAGATTGCTAACTGGGGTAGGGGGTGACTAGAGATCACATTACACCCATATTAAAGTAACCTACAAAGCACTGTACGGCCTGGGTCCTAGCTACCTCAAAGATCGATTCTCACAGTACAACCCGGCTGTGGTGTTAAGGTCATCAGGAGAGGCCCTTCTCTCTATCCCACCTCCCTCATGAGAACACATGAAAGGGCCTTCTCGGCTGCTGCACCCAGACTGTCCCATCTCTGCTCTTTCCAGAAACAGGCAAAGACCTTTCTCTTCAGGCAAGCTTTCCCTGAATGATGGATTACTGTACATGGCTACACACCTGTGTTTATAACCACTTATAATGTTGTGCTTGTATCTCTCCTTGTGTGATTACACTAGGCTATGTTATCAATTGTTAGTTCCCATCCCTCATAACTCTTAGATGGTCTACCATACATGGTTACATGATATTTATTCTCTTTTCTTAACTGCTCGTGTTCTCTTTTAGCTTTAATGTTGTCTTCTAATGCTGTAAGGTACCCCTCAATTCCCTGTTCTTAAACTTAATTGTACTGGACTGTATATTGTCCCCCATTACCATAAGCCGCCTTGGGTCCTTTTCCAAAGAGAAAGGCAGAGTAAAAATACGCATAAATTAAAAAAAACGACATCCAATTTTCACCTGAGTGAAATCAAAGGGACACTTGTAACTTTGCAAATTTTGTATCAGTCCTGGGGCTCAGGACGTGGGCATGCCAATTGCAGCAATATGTTATTTGTTCTGTGAATGCAAATCAGTAAAGTCTTCTTTTTGTGAAACTGTGTTTGCAGAATCCATCAGTAGTAAGCAAACAGAACTTTAAAACTGTTACACTTGGCCACACTATGCTCACGCAGAAGCACTGACATTCCGCTCTACATCGGAACCACAATTATTTTGTCTCGTACCAGTTTTTTCCCCCCTTCAGATACTTGGAAATTTTTGACCGACCCAAAACTTGGAGGCTTTCATCTCCCTACCTTCCTGAATGTGAGGCTGAGAATCCAGCAAGAGGGCAATTGAGGAACCAGGAGGAACCGGGGACAAAGAAGGCCAAAGGGATGGAGATCAGTGGTTCTCAACGTGTGGGTCCCCAGATGTTCCTGGACTGCAACTCTCAGAAGTCCCTTCCATCACAGCAAGTGGTGGAGGCTTCTGGGAGTTGTAGTCCAGGAACATCTAGGGACCTCACAGGTTGAGAACCACTGAGTTAAACTAATCCTAAAGTGAGACTGAACCATCTCTGCCCTGTAATGGACCAGCCTCTGGGGGACGGTCACAGTTGCTGACTCCTGGATTGTGTGTGTGTGTGTGTGTTGTGTTGTTAGTCGTGACTGACTCTTCGTGACTCCATGTCCATGGAGTTTTCTTGGCAGGAGTAGTGGAGTGGCTTGCCAGTTCCTACTCCAGGTGCCTGGTGGTCTCCCATCCATGTACTAACCAGGCCCAACCCTGCTTAGCTTCCGAAATCATGCGAGATCGGATGTGCTTAGGGCATCTAGGCAAAGCTGGCTCCTGGATTGACCCATTGGTAATTAGAAACTTCAGTTCTCCAAATGCAGCAATGAAGGCCCCTCAGCAGATAACAATCAGTTCCTATTTGTGCACGACTGCCCCTAAAACCAATTACCGACGAATTCGGGATGATCCAAAGGCTTCGGAAAACCTGTCTGTTTGTGTTGTGTCATTACAGTCATGACTGACTCTTCGTGACTCCATGTCCATGGAGTCTTCTTGGCAGGAATACTGGAGTGGTTTGCCAGTTCCTACTCCAGGTGCCTACAGCACCTGGTATTCCCTGGTGGTCACCCATCCAAGTACTAACCAGGGCCGACCCTGCTTAGCTTCCGAAATCAGGCGAGATTGGATGTGCTTAGGGCATAACTAGGGCCAATCATCCCTTCTCTTCAATGGTGTTAAGCACAGAACACAAACAAGGAACATGAAGGGGGAGGGGGAGAAGCACCACTGGTTTTAGAGTTTATTCTTCATTTAACAGTTTTGCATTAAAGCAGTTTCATTTCAAATACAATTATATTTTTAAACAAACAAACAAACAAACAACATTGATCAATTAAGGTCATAAGAACATTATACAATATTTACCAATAGTAAGTGCTTTTGTTTAGGGGAGAATGAAACTGGACTTTTGGCATTTCTCGCTTCTCGTGAGTGCAGGGACTTCTTAGCAGCAAGCATGGGTGGTTAAAGTGAAACATCAATATATTATTTTAAAAGACATTCAAGACACAGTAAGAGGCACATCTTTCTAGAAAACTGTTTGGGGGAGAAAGGATATTATCAATTTTTTTTCTTTCCCATGACATGGTTGCCATGGCTGGGTACCAGACAGAAGCTGACCATGGTTTCTGAGTACAATAGGACCTCGTATCTTTGGGGGATAGGTTCCAAGCTGTCCACCACACAAATGCTGAAAACCATGGATGATAGCAAACCATTACACCTAGCATGGTAAAAGAAGAAAATCCATGTTTCACATATATTACCAAAATTGACCACTATAGGGCGCCAGAGAGCAATCTAGTCAACTCAAATAAACTCAAAATAAATAGCATGATCTCTGACTGCCTCCAGTGGCCAGTTCTGGTAAACACATCAACAAAATGCAATAGTGGTTTTCTTTGCGTTAACGTAATTAACATGGGGAATTGTGCAAGGAGACCCACAAAAGCAGCAATATATTTTTTCTGTGAGAACAGTTGCAAGAGAAATACGTGACAATAGTGAGGAGAGAGCTTTTTCAATAAATAATACAAATGGGAAGAGGACATAAGGGTAGCTTCTTGTAGGAAAGCTTACCTAAAACTATTTTCTAAACAGAAAAATATATGAAACACCATGTTTTTCACTCTATAAGACACACCTGACCATAAGACACATCTAGTTTTTAAAGGAGGAAAAACAAGAAAAAGTGTTTAAGGTTTCATGGCGGGGGAATCCTGGCTGGAAAAGGGGAGGGCAGAGGCGCCGTGGAGGAGACCACCTTGCAAATGAGGCGAATTTTGGACTGGGGAATCCAGGCTGCCAAAGAGAAGGGTTGCAAACAAGGTGATTGGGACTGGGGAATCCAGGCTGCAAAAGGGGAGAGTAGAGGCTCCGCGGAAGAGACTTCTTTGCAAACAAGGTTATTTTTGACTGGGGAATCCTGGCTGCAGAGGAGGTGGGGTGGGGAGGGGCTCCATGGAGGAAGCCTCTTTGCAAACAAGGTGATTGGAACTGTGGAATCCTGGCTGCAGCATGGGATAGGAGAGGTAACTTCTCTCTAAATGAAAATCTGTTATTATATATGTAGCGGGGGACTACTGTATTCACTCTATAAGGTGCACAGACATTTCCCCTTACTTTTGAGCGGGGTGGTTCTTATAGAGTGAAAAATGTCTTATAGAGTGAAAAAAATGATTGAAAAAAATAATATTAAGGCACCAGTGTTGGATATTCCAGACTTGTCATCCAAGGTTGTCCAGTTTTAACTTTAAATGCTTAATGGGTCGTTCTTGGGTATCAGTGTTTTAAGCTCAGCTTGTCATTGGGCGCTTACAATCCATTTTAATGAATTACTATATACTGCACAGTAATTCCTGAGTGGATAAAAACCAATTGTTGGTGGATGCTGGCTAAGCCTCACAAGCATGTTTACTGGACGCTTCAGTTAATCATTCCAAATTGCATGAAAAGGGATTTGTGACTAAACATTAGAAAGAACTTTCTGATCAAAGAGCTGCTTCACATCAGCACTGACTAGCCTGGGAGTGGGGAGTGGACATCTGTAGCCTGTTTTAGCTCCAGTGTCCTACATTGGCAGGAGATTGGGTAGATACCCCTTACGCTTCCTTCCAGCTCTTTGATAATGGTTACAGGACGTCTTTTGAGTGTTTCCTGCTCCTAGTTTGAACTGCTGATGGCAAAACAGCACCCATGGAGGCTGAGCCTTTCCCTTTTAAATGAAAGCAACAGTTATCTCACCATGGGGAAAGTTCTTGAAAACTTTGGCACAAGTCTCTTGTAAGCAGAGAGATGAGGATACCACAAAAGTGTTCTTTTATCTTCAGGAAAAGAAAAATAAATAATGGATACATTGTTTTTAAACAATTGCAGCGCGAAGAAAAGCATCATGGTATGGTTTTCAAAAAAAAATCAGTGATTAGTTGCAATTATATTTGTACCACAGTGTGTGAATAATCAAACCAACATCATACCTGTGTAGAGAGAACCTGTTAAAATTACAACTACGTAATGGCAGAATTTATGCCCTACATGCTGCAAGCATCCAGTTAACTAGATTCAGCAGGCCAAATTAAACACGGAGCTGGGGTATGTTTGCCCAGTGTTTCTTCCAGTTAATGCCTTTTGCAACAACTCTCTAGCTGTTAAAAAAAATCCACACAATAAAATTCATTCCTACCCACCTGTCATCCCAAGAGATGGCCACCCCTGCTTTCTATTAGTAGTTTTTTTTTAATGTGCACTTTCTGTGCCAATATGTGCTTCACATCACATTCAAGGTTGGCTCTGTTATCCAGCATCGGAAAAGCGAGATTTGGAACCGGTTCTAGTGCTGCAATGGATGTGACAATGACGAAAGGATATCCAGCCTCTCTCTCTCTCTCTCTCTCTCTCTCTCTCTCAAATTAGAGAGAGGCTTCGTGGATCATAAATATGGGAAATGCTTCAGGATTTGAATGGTCAGATACACACTGTGGAGTTTTCTCTGCCCTCCCCCACTTCATAGTTTTATCTTTTATCCACTGGGGCTTCTACTGTTTTGGAATCGCATCAGTTCAGATTGCTTGAGCCAACGTGGAGGGCTTTGTAGCTGTTGTATCAAAGCCCTTCTTGCCAGCCATAGCAGCTGTGAGAGAGGCAGGACGGGGTGTGTGTGTGTGGCTTCCTCTCAAATCCTCCCCACATGGTACTTAGGCTGGCTGGCTGGCTTCCTTCCTTCCTTCCTTCCTTCCCTCCAGCTTCCTACCTAGGACTCCTAGGAGATCAAAGAGCAAAATAAACAAAGAATGAAGATTTGGCCAAGAGAGGGGAGGAAGATTTCGCCAGCCTTGTTTCCAGCTTGTTAAGGCAGCTCTCTGGCTGTCCAGTTTTCCATGAGGCACTGCTGGAGCAGAGCTACCTTAATAAGGCACACTGAAAACTACCTCCAGTCTGTCTGCCCATTCTGCACTCATTGTTATTGTTTGTTTGTTTTTCTTTTTCTCTTTGGCTACCTGGCTGTTCCAATGCTAGAGAAGCAACCCTTTGAAAGGAAAAAGAGAGAGAAAACAAGAAACAGAAGGGGAAAACAAGCAGAGTCCGTCATCACATTATAGCGAGGGCAAGATTCGAGGACTTAACAAGCTGCACACTAGGCTGGTTTCCGCCCCTCTCTTTGCTGACTCCTGTGTGGGCGGCTGAAGCAAATTTGCCTAGGGAACTCTAACTTCACAGGGGACCCTGACACATTTTCTTCCTGCTTGTCATCACACCTTTAAATCAGCATGGATCCATTTCCAAAGCTCCTTCTTGAGCTCAGTTTGGTCACAGGTACACAAAAGTAGAGGGGAAAAACCACCACCCAGAGTGTTCATTTTGGACCCCACAAGACTGTTTCCCCACTCAATCCTTCTATTTTGAAAAACTACCAGAAAGCCCCCAAAACCCCACTCTCTTCATTGGCAGAATGAAGTCACCTCACAGGCAGGCTGGTTCTCATGGTCAGAGCTTGGGAGCAGAGAAGTGCTCTGGGGCCCCTTTTGACAGTAATGAAATTACATTTCAAAAGGGGCAGCACACATAGAAGCAAAGCTATTTGATTGTTTTAACTCATAAATGCCGTCTCCTCAGGTTTATCCAGAACAAGGATTTAGTGCTGTACGGGCACTTGTTTTGGCATGGATTGTTCTGGCATGTCCCTCCACTATTCAGATGACAACCTCAGGATTGGACAAGTTCAGGAAGAACAAGGGTATCCATGGCGATCATGAGGGATGCCTCAGGACAACCTGGATGGGCAGTGGCCTGTTCCAGCAAGGCTGTTCTTATGTTCTTATGTTCTTATCTAGCACGGCTCTTCGTAACCGCAGGAATCATATCCACAGCTTTGTGAACTGGCCCTATTTCCCCCCGTCTATAAGACGCCTCCCCATGTATAAGACGACGGGCTACTTTTCCAACCCAAAATTACAGTTTCGCAACCCCGTGATTCTGTCCTTGGCTTACGTCCGTGTCTAAGACGACTTTAGACTAAGCCTTTTAGACAAAAATAGAGTATTGTGCGTGGGAAAATACGGTGCTTCGCCCCCTCCTGAAGTATTATGTTTTCGTGTTGTTTTGCGTAGGGTAGGCAAAGTGGAGTGCTATAGCAGGAGATTGGGTGTCCCCCCTCCCCCACATATTTTTAAAGGTTAAAAAACTGAAGGACCCACTGCATGTCTGCACTTCTCCCACTCATGATGACTGGCTGCAGCTCCAGTGGAGACAGAGATCACACCTGCACAGGTAAGTGTGCACACTGCCTCCACTATCAGCTTTTCAGGGACGCAGTGGCCTGATCCTTCCCTTCATAGCCACTTGCCAGTCTTTTCTTCCTGAGAGAGCTTCACGGTGCAGTGGTTATACAGCCATTACTGCTCACCGCCTGTGTGTTCAATCCTGGGAGACTCAGGGAATCCGCTCAAGGTTGACTCAACCTTCCATCCTTCAAAGGTTGGCAAAATGAGTAGCCAGGTCGCAGAGGGTGTGTTTGTGGGGGTGGGGGTGGGGTGGAGGTGAATGTGTAGACTGCAAAATTAAAGGCTGTAAACCACTCAGGCAGTCCTTTCAGCATTGTGGGACAGTATATAAGCAGCAACCTTTTTTTCCCCTAAGGCACTTACATAATCTGGGCCATAACTTTAATCAGCACTGAACTCCTGTAAAAGGGACACATTTAGGAAATTGTGATGGCAATGCCCACTGTCTAGGTGAGTCTCCTGGTTACTGTTAAACATTACCTTTGAAGTGTATTCTAAGGACTTTTTAGAAGTATTTGGACTATCTGACGGGTAATTTCCCAAGCTCTGTTCATGATCCACTGAAGTACTGTAGGACCCCAGTATCCGCTGGGGATTGGTTCCAGTCCTTCCCGTGGATAATGAAAACCATGGATAAGAGAGAACACCAACCCACCCAACTCCAAACTGCTGTTTCCTAACAGTAGCTTGCTTTGTGACTGCTGCTTTGAGACAGTAGCTTGCTTTATGGCTGCTGTTTGTGACAATAGCTTGCTTTGTGGCTGCTGAATTATTTAATTTTTTCCCCCTCTGCCAATCGTGGATAACTGAATCAGCGGATACCGGGTCCTACTGTGTTTTCCCAGTTCAGAGATGGTCCTCAGTGCCTTCCTGTTGATCTTAAGACCAGCCTAAAAAACAGCCTCCCTCCCTCAGAAAATACATCACTGCTACATCCTCAAAATTCTCTGCTTTGGGGGGAAATTCCTCATGTTCCCTCACATTCCTACGTTCCTCAAAAACCCTTCTCTAGCGGTCTTGTTTGAACGGTCAAATCTTTTGTATCTGGGCAGCCTCGCGCTGCTCTCACTCCTCACTTCAGGGAAAGAAATGATCTGAAATGGGTGAAGAAGCAAGGGTTCTTCTGTATTTAGCCCAGTATAAGAAAGCTGAAGCCTCAGAACTGAGGCCATCTCCAGCCCACTTGTTGGCACTTACTACTTCCCATAAGCTGGGCATCTACAGAGGCAGAGATGAGGAACAGACAATGCCATGTTCCTTCCTCCAGCAGGGTGGATGAAGGTGCCTCTTGCCCAGCTCACCATGTGGCCACTGCAAAGACCTCGCACGGAAGTGCTGAACACGGGTGGTCTTTCCTGGCACCTCGTGGCATGTGGCTCTGGACATACAAGTGGGGTCTAGAGGCGCCTGAGGTGGGATATGATTGAGATGTACAAAATAATGCAGGGCACGAGTAAAGTGGATAGAGGGAAGCTCTTCTCCCTCTCACAAAACACCAGAACTAGGGGACATCCACTCAAATTGAGGGCTGGGAGAGTGAGAACAGACAAAAGAAATGTTTTTTTATCCCAGCATGTTGTTAATCTGTGGAACTCCCTGCCACAGGAGGTGGTGATGGCATCTGGCCTGGATGGCCTTCAAAAGGGGATTGGACCGATTCCTGGAGGAAAAGTCCACCACAGGTTACAAACCATGATGGAGATGTGTCATCTTCAGGCTTAAAACCGGGGTACTTCAAGGGCCAGATGCAGGGGAGTGGGATCAGGAGGCAGAGATCTAGTCTCATGCGCTCCCAAACGCATCTGGTGAGGCCACTGTGAGATACAGGAAGCTGGACTAGAGGGGGCGTTGCCCTGATCCATCAGGGCTCTTCTTATGTTCTTGTATAACGTGCAAGAGCTGAGCAAAAACACGTCTTCTCTGATCCTGCATGCTCCGGAGGGATTGGACTCTCCTTCTTTGGAGGTTTTTAAGCAGAGGCTGGATGGACATCTGTCGGGAGTCCTGTGATGGGGGTTCCTGCATGGCAGGGGGGTTGGACTGGATGGCCCTTGAGGTCTCTTCCAACTCTAGGATCCCATGATTGAACGACACCTTCAACCATCCCCATGCTGGCTGAGGATGGTGGGAATTGCAGGTCAATACCAGAGAAGGAGAAGTGATTGTCTTCCCGACATGATGCCTCCCAGAAGCCCACGGCCACTGTGGTCATAACAGGTCACTTCTCCCGACTCCACTTAACACCTCTGCCCCCTTGCTCCACCCCCAAGGGACTCGTGAAGAAAACCACCTGGCCAGATGGGAGCTTCTCCTCTGTTGAAGGTCACATGGTGGCTTCGGGGGGGGGGGGGGAGTTACTTCTCCTTGGACGGGTCAACCTCCGGGAAGCTGCTTTGTAAGATCAAGATGGCATCGGACGAGTAGAGGAGGACGGCGCTGAAGGTGGCGATGAGAAGGAAGTTGCGTAGCAAAGCTGCCCCCAGGACGGCGAAAGTGCTGGCGAAGGTGGCGACGGGCGCGGGGGCACTCAGCCAGGCCCGGCGCGAGTGTAAGTCCCAGTAGACGGCTTCCAACTGGAAGTGGGTCCCCACCACTGCACAGATGTGGAACAACTGGTGGCTGTGTCCTGTGGGCGGAAGAGGCGGGGGTCCAGAGGAAAGAGGCGAAGAAAAGGGAGAAGATTTCATGAGTGGAGAATCCTCCCACTGCAAGGCTCTCACCCTGGGCAGAAAATGTTTCTCGCTCTATCCCCTCTCTTGTGTTAAGAAATGTGTTTATGCCCACCTCCTGTTGTCAGAGCAATATATATATAAAATATATACTGTATATAAAATATATATATTTCTGTGGGCACCCGACTGCCCATTCACAGCCACCTGTATTCAGGTTAAGTTACTGTATTGGCACTTTGCGAAAAATTAGTGGGTTTTGAATTGTAGTTTGGGCACTTGGTCTCTAAAAGGTTTGCCATCACTGGCCTAAGAGATAGAAAAGCTATCGAGTCCAAGGGGTCATTTGATGGCCCCCAAAAGGGTGGGTGGGTGATCCAGTGAAAGATTCCAAGAAAAAGAGCTGTAATTGGTTTAAAAGCTCAGCTGTTACTCCTGTAAGGTTCCCTAAAAGTGGCCGTTCTCCAATTCCAAGCCTAAATAAATAATAAACTGTGAGGTAGAGATGGGGGGGGGGAGAGAGAGAGAGAGAGAGAGAGAGAACCAGCTTTTTGGCTGCCCAATTCTTGTCACTACTTTACTCTAAAGGAGAGGTTTCAGCTTCCCCCTTTTCCACCACTATTAGGGCTTTAATTCCCCGATGATTAAAAATATTGTTGCAAAACAAACCTATTTAGATTGTCAAAGAGAATATCTTTATTATGACCACCAACTCAACCATAGAACAATCAACAAGATCTGAGTGGTTTCACACCGAAGAAAATAAAACGGGAAAAACAGCCGTGCTTCAGAGCCGTGGTGCATTTCGGGAACTCCCAAAGTTGGACCTTCAGGAACTTTATGGTTGGCACTTCATGTGCTGTAACTCGGTTTGATTCAACCATGGGATTAACAACACATGGAATTCACACAGTAGCTTCTGTAGGGAGACAAGAGAGAGAAATAAGGGGTCAAGACCACCCAGAGCTTATACCGATTGCAAATTCTTGGCTCCCTATCGGAGAGAACAAGTTCTGTCAGAAATTAAGCCAGGCCTTTCTCAAGTACAAGAGGGAGCCTCCAAATTATCGTGGTGCCCCTTCCTGAACACTGCTCCAACTTAACAGCTACGGACAGACACAATGGTGTGTTGAAAGCTAGTTTCTTCTCTTCGGACACCAATCTTGATAAACAAACCATGACTGGTAAGCCTTCATTACAGATCTGTTTGTTTAAACCATGGTAGCACGCGTGGCACCAAAAGAAAGTGGAGTCTCAAGACGTGGCCTGCTTTGCCCCAAGGGTTTAAATCATTGAAAATGCAACAAGATGGAGGAAGCCTGTGTGAAGCACCCTGTGTGGTAAAATGGTGTCAAAAAGCACCAAGATTGTGGACTTTGAGAGCCTGTTCAGTGGAAACCTTTATCCCAGGGACCAAATGAAGTAGCAAATGGCTGTCAGGATCCAGAGGCCCAGCAAATGATGCCATCTGTACATGCTCAGATGTTCCCAGAAGATTGTTCTCGGCTAAGTTTAGCACTACTAGTTTTTATTTATATTCCGCTTCTCTTAATGAGCTTATGTTGATAACAGCTCTGGGAGGTGACTCAGAACAAGAAACGGTGACCGTAACGTGGGCCAAGGAGTATCCTGGCCTCACAGGGACAAGAATTTGGTTCTCCCAGCTCGTGCTGTGACCTAAGCCAAGGAAAACCCATCTCGGCCGGAGCCAGAAGCATGAGGAGGAAGCGAGACCACAATAAACTACACAATATTCCATGTCACCCACACACGCCTTGGAGACTTGGCTTCCGTGTGGGTTCAGCTTCCCAGAACCTATTTCAATACGATACGCTGCCCTTCCCTGGGGCACACAAGATAGGATACCATTAGGACTAGGACTGAGTGTCTGTGAAGATTCTCAGTCACCCAGGTGAGTTTATTTGAAAGCAGAGTCATACTTGAGAGATGGAAACGTTTGGCTGATAATCCAAACAGACTGACAAAGCTGCTTGGATGAGCGGCGAAACATTTCAATCTCTCAAGAAAAGAAGTCCCGTTGCCATGACTCACCTTCCAGATTCCTAGGAGGTGCAGTTCACCAACACCTGGAAAGTCACACCCAGGACTGAAACGTTCATTAAACTGGATCCTAGAGTTCACCAACACAAGGACTGCCAGTCTTTGACTACAGTGATTTTTTAAAAAAAACTTGTAATTTCAAATATAAAATAATTTTCATTGCTTATAGAGTAGAGGTTTTGAGACCCTCACCAACAGTGGGAAATTTGTAGAGGATGCATGGAATTAGGGGTGGCAACCCAGTTATAGCTTATTTGTGGTCTCAGTCTATTTCTTTTTTAATGTCTAAGTCAATTGTGTGACTACTCTACGGTGATTTTCTATTGTGATAAACTGCCCAGAGTGGCCTTGTTGCCAGATGAGCTGTCTAGAAATCCAATAAACAAACCTAGGTGAGGCTTTCTGGAGGCCCTCAGGTCCACCTTGACCATTAACCAACCTGGAAAGGACTGATGGTGGTTGCTAACTGGAGACATTTGGAGAGCTACTACTGGCCCATGACCGGGAGCCTTAAACCATAGGTAGAAGACAGGCCATCCAGTCCAACCCCCTGCCGTGCAGGAACCCCCATCAAAGTACTCCCGACAGATGGCCATCCAGTGTCTGCTTAAAAACCTCCCAAGAAGGAGACTCCACCACCCTCCTTCATAGCAGCATCTTCCACTGCTGGGCAGCTCTAACTGTCGCGAAATTCTTCCTAATGTTTAAACTGAATCTCTTTTCTTATAGTTTGAGACCACTGCCCCGCGTCCTAGTCCCTGAAGCCATGGAAAACAAACCAGTCCCTTGTTTGATGTGACATCCTTTCAGATATTTAAACATAGCTATCATATCCGCTCTCAGTCTTCTTTTTCTAAAGCTAAAGATTCCCAGCTCCCTAAGCTGCTCCTTGTAAGACATTTCTTCCAGACCCTCAATCATCCTGGTCACCCTCCTCTAGACCCACTCAAGACTGTCAACATCCTTTTAAAATTGAGGAGCGCAGAACTGGACACAGGACTCCAGGTGGAGTCTGACCAGAGCAGAATAGAGTGGTACTATCACTTCCCTTAATCTAGACACTATGCTTCTGTTGATGCAACCAAAAATCGCGTTGGCTTTCTTGGCTGCCGCATCACACTGCTGACTCATGTTCAATTTGTGGTCCACCAAGCCTAAATGCCCTAAGCACATGCGATCTCGCCTGATTTTGGATGCTGCCACGGAGGGTGGTGGAGTCTCCTTCTTTGGAGGTTTTAAAGTAGAGGCTGGATGGCCATCTGTCGGAAATACTGTGATGGGGATTCCTGCATGGCAGGGGGTTGGACTGGATGGCCCTGGAGGTCTCTTCCAACTCTTATGATTCTATGATTCTATGTAACCTGGCTGGCCCACCCCCACCCCGTCCAACTGGCCCCTTTGGCTATCAAAACACTTCTCCGATTGCCACAGTGAACTTCACTGAACTGGGCCTAAATGGAAAAGTAATATTAAAACACCTGATCTTTCCACATTGTCGCATGATTTCATACCCCGGCCAAAGATACAGGTAGAAACATCTGTCAATTTCAATCCAAATACAAGGGGCAAAATTTTTAATTGTGTGGAACTGGAAGGTACCCGTTATAAAGAAAATCAGCTGACAGCCCATTTATTTTATTTGTTAGGTTTTTTTTAATACCGCCCATCAGCAGCAGGGCCCATCTGGCCTCATGGCAAATAGATTCCACTCCCAGCCTCTCTCTATCAAGAAAACAGAGTAAAGACACTGACCAAATTGTAAGAGCCCAAACCCAACAGCTAACCTCTGGCCACAAAGACCAATGAAAGCAACGGGATTTATAGAACTGTTGACTTACCTTTCACCAACCAGTTGACATGTCTACTTCATTGGAGACCAGCCACTAGATTTAAGCCAAGGTAACTATATATTGTATAGGAGGAGGAGGCTGTTGAGTTCCTCCACCAATGTTTGTCATTGCACCTTCTGCTTGCAACCCCAAGGCCAGTTTAAAGACATAGACACCAGAGAGGGTGCCACCTTTTTAAACATCTCCACGAGATAAACCCAGAGCCCTGGCACAGTCGCCTGTGGGTTCCTGATCTCACCTCTTGTTTAGCCTCTGGAGGCACCGCGCAGCGCTCCAAGTCCGAGTGTTTCAGCCCTGATATGCTCTTCTTTTTGCATTTGGTCTTCACCAGCTCTACCTTCAGAAACAACTTCAGACCTTCCACTACCTGGCGGGGATAGGGAGCAAGGAAAGAGAGTTAAATCATGCAAGATACGTTTTTTTGAACAAGCACCTGCCTCCCTGCCCCAAGGTAGATGCAGTCAGAAAGAGCATGTTCTGGGTGATATTTTTGTAGTTGAAAGAATGAGTATACAGTAGGACCCTGGTATCTGCTGGGGATTGGTTCCAGGCCTTCTTGTGGATAATGAAAACCGCAGATAAAAGAGAACGCCTGTCCACCCACTCCCAAACGGCTGTTTCCTGACAGTAGCTTGCTTTATGGCTGCTGTTTAGAGACAGCAGCTTGCTTTATTCTCTTCTCCCTCTCACAAAATACCAGAGGGGACATCCACTCAAATTGAGGGCTTGGAGAGTAAGAACAGACAAAAGAAAATATTTTTTCACCCAGCGCGTTGTTAGTCTGTGGAACTCCCTGCCACAGGAGGTGGTGATGGCATCTGGCCTGGATGCCTTCAAAAGGAGACTGGACAGATTTCTGGAGGAAAAGTCCATCACAGGTTACAAACCATGAGGGAGATGTATCATCTCCAAGCTTAAAACCGGGGAACCTCAAGGGCCAGAGGCAGGGGAGTGGTATCAGGAGACAGAGATCTAGTCTCACACACTCCCAGATACATCTGGTGGGGCCACTTTGAGATACAGGAAGCTGGACTCAATGGGCCTTTGGCCTGATCCAGCAGGGCTCTTCTTATGTTCTTATGTTCTTGTATTAAATTTGCTTTTTAAATATAATATGCCTCCAGAAATTCATCTAGGTCCCTCACTCCAGTTTTTTAAATGCCAGTTAAAAACCTAGTTCTGTAGGTTAGGTTTCAAGAATTATCAGGTTCAAGGACCTACTGAAAATGCATTTCAGAATCGCACTCTTTAACAAAAAATAAGCGGTGTGTGTGTGTGTGTCACAGATTTCCTAGGTGTATCGCAAGGCAACCAAGTGTCCTCGGGGCCACCTCTCCGTCCCTGCAAACGGGCCCGTCGCCAGATCGCCACGGAGGCTTCCGAGTTATTGCCCAATTAAAATCTCAGTTTGCCCCCGACGCTTCCTAGCCGCCTTCATTATCGCCCCCGGGCTTGACTCGCCCACGGGGGAGAACACTGGCCCTAAAGCAAGATCGCAACACACACACACACCCAATTGCGTTTGTGGTTTAAGGCACCTGCCTTTGCACCTCGCTGGATCCCGTTTCGGGGAGGGGAAAGGGGCCCATTAAGTCAAATCAGATGCATAAACACACCAGCGGGGAGACGGATGAGCGGGCGATCGTTGCCTTCCTACCGCCCCCTCCCTCTTCCTTCCCGCCTTCCTTACCTGCTTCTCCGCCTGCAGGACCCGAAGGAGCTTGTAATAATGGCCCCTGTTGCTGTCCCGGTTGTAGGCGTCAATGGCGAAGGCGGCGGCCACCCCAGTCATCGGGTGGGAGACGGAGATCTCATGCCGGGCGCCAACGATTTGCGCCAGCAGCGGCGAGCACAGCACCACCAGCACCAGCAGCAAGGCGCAACCCAAGCGCACAGGTGAGCTTCCCGGAGCCATGGTGACAGCACTCTAGCACACCTGCCGGGCGCCGAATATATAGGCTCTCCGCCCCTCGAGGCCACGCCCACGCGGTGGCCTCATCAGCCAATGGGCGAGCAGCCACTTGGCATGAATGGACAGGTGAGGCCGGTGCGCAAAGCGACCCCCCTTCCCTTACAGCCACGCTGGAGAGTCAGAACTTCTCCAAATGTCTGTGAAGATTCTCAGTCATCCAGGTGAGTTTATCTGGAAGTTGAGTCATGGCTACTGGACTTCTTTTTTGAGAGATAGAAACGTTTCGCTGTTCATCCAAACAGCTTCATCGGTCTGAATACAGCTAGTGCAAATCCTCCATCTTATAGGCAGCTTTGACCTCTTGTCACCCTGGCCTGAATTAGGCTCATAAGATGAACAATGGCCTAAATAGGCTCGTTAGGGAGACAATAGTATCCTTAGCCTTAAGGTGAACAATGGCCTAAGGTGCTGAAACCTATCAAGAATGGGTCCTTAGCTATGGCCTTGGTGTTGAAGGCTTTTTGATTTGTCTCTCAGTACTTTGGAAAGCACAGCCTGATAAGTAGCAGATAGACTATGCCGGAGCCCACCACTTCTGTTGAGGGAGGGGTTTTCAATGCTCACATTACTCCTCTTTCAAACCACCTTTCTTCTTTGTCCAATATGTGTACATCCTCATCATTGAAAGACTGCCCTTTGTCCTTCAAATGGAGGTGTACTGCTGATTCTGGTGCTGAGCTGTTGCCCCTCCTCTGTTGGGCCATCCTTCTGTTTAATCGCTGTTTAGTTTCTCCAATGTAGAGGTCTGAACACTCCTCACTGCATTGGACCGCATATACTATATTGCTCCTTTTATGGTTTGGTATCGGATCTGTTGAGCCCTCCAGATGTTTTGGACCACAACTACCACAGTCCTTTGTCACTGGCAATACCGCCTTGGAATTCTGGGAATTGTGATCCAAAACTTCTGAATGGCTGAAGTTTGGACACCCCTGCAGTGTTCATCGCTGGCCGCAAATCCGCAGGAGAGGGCCTCTCATCCAGGGCAGCAATACCTGTAGTAATGATGAAAAAGTTAAAAACGGGAAATGTTTTAAATAAGGGAAATATATATAAAATATAATATAGTGGCATTTAACAGGGATGCGTGCAACATTCTTCAGCTAGGGGATATAAACCATGAAATTATTTGAAATATTTAAGATCAACTATTTCCTTTATTTAATTTTTACATTATTAGTAGAGCTGCCCTGGATGAGGCCCTCTTCTCTGGGTTATACTCTCTCTCTCTCTCTCTCTCTCTCTCTCTCTCTCTCTCTCTCTCTCTCTCTATCTATCTATCTATCTATCTATCTATTTTCATTCTTGTGCGCAAAGCAAACGGCTTCCAAATTATTGCCCAATCAACTGAAATAAAAATTTATGAATTTATTTATTAATAATATTTTTACCCCACCATTCTCCTTGGAAAACAACCCAAGGTGGCTTACAACAATGAGGGACAATATACAGCCCAGAACTGTATTCAAGTGAAGAGCAAGAAATTAGAAGAGGCATCTTAGAACATTAAAAGGTAACCCTAAAACAACTTAGAGCATGCAAAAAGAAAAAAAATCCATTGTGAGGGGTGTAAAGTAACATGGAAAACATTGGTGTTCTTATGAAATTGATGTTCTTATGAAAGGATGAGTCCAGGAGCAACCCCCCCACAAGCTATGAACCTCTTTTTTCAATTGGGGTGTAATCCCTTTTTTCAATTGGGGGGGTGATGCATTTGTAATCAGTCTGGAGCCACTACAGACCAAAGAAGAAAAGAAACTCACTTCTGAAGAAGGCCCTGCCGAAACGTGTGGAGCCAGAGCTTTTTTAGATGATTTAACAGGAAATAAAGGTTGTTTTCTATTTTTATACTTCCTGAGACTCCGTCTCCCACTCGTATTTTGATTTCTCAGTTCTTCTGCCAAGCACCTGTGGAAGGAGTTGATCCAGACACCTACGTAGACCCTCACTGACGCTAATAATAAAGGAGGGTTGATGGAAGGGGGGGAGAGCAAAGGGTAAAAAGGCAAGAAGACAGAAAGGAAATAAAAAAAGATAAATAATCTTGCAAGACATGAGGCAACATCTTAACGCAGGGTCCATCTCAGCTTGACAATTCAAATGGACACATTGTTATAGGATCACAAGTTACATCTCCAGCAGAAAACATCAATATCAGATGGGCTTTCTTTTCCTACCAAGCCTTAACGCAAAGATCCCCTGCCACAGGAGGTGATGATGGCATCTGGCCTGGATGCCTTCAAAAGGGGATTGGACAGATTCCTGGAGGAAAAGTCCATCACAGGTGACAAACCATGAGGGAGATGTATCATCCCCAAGCTTAAAACCAGGGTACTTCAAGGGCAGGGGAGTGGCATCAGGAGACAGAGATCTAGTCTCATGCGCTTCCAGACCCATCTGGTGGGAACATTGTGAGATACAGGAAGCTGGACTAGATGGGCCTTTGGCTTGATCCAGCAGGGCTCTTCTGATGTTCTTATCAGATGGTCTTTCTTTCCCTTCCAAGACTTAACACAAAGGTCCTCCGTGTACCTTTGTGGAGACATGTGTGTAGAGAACTTTGGCCACGGGGCGTTTTGTGTCTCGCTTGTGATGCCAAATGGATCAGAACGGGCACCTCTCTGCCTGAGGCGTCATTCAACCAGACAACATTATTCCTTTTCATTTAGAGAGAAACAGTTGTGGCAATTCTTATCTTTGATACACAATTGCTTCCTCGTGACCGCGGAGCTTCCCAGATCTGGTTTGTCCCCCATCGGGTCTGCCAAGGTTTTTTTTGCTTACAGAGGCAGCGTTCATGGTCACAGATGCAGATTGCTACTGTAGAAGGAGAAATCATTGCTTGCAATTATCTTCTTAGCGAGGGATAAGAACATGGCAGCTCTCTGGCTCAGCTTTTTAGCATAGAATATACTGTATGTGTATAAAGGTCGAGAAAGCATCATTATTCTTGGTATATGAGAATGATTTTTCTACTAGAACATAAGAAGAGTCATGCTGGATCAGGCCAAAGATCCATCTAGTCCAGCTTCCTGTATCTCACAGTGGCCCCACCAGATGCGTCTCGGCTGCTGCACCCAGACTGTCCCATCTCTGCTCTTTCCAGAAACAGGCAAAGACCTTTCTCTTCAGGCAAGAAAATCAGCATGGCTTTTGTAAGGGTAAATCTTGTCTGACAAATCTTTTAGAATTTTTTGAAAAGGTCAACAGGCATGTGGATTTGGGTGAACCGGTGGATATAGTCTATCTTGATTTTCAAAAGGCTTTTGACACAGTCCCTCACCAAAGGCTGCTGAGAAAATTGCACAGTCAGGGGATAAGAGGGCAGGTCCTCTTATGGATTGAGAACTGGTTGAGATCCAGGAAAAAAAGAGTAGGTGTCAATGGAGAGAAGTGAAAAGCGGTGTGCCCCAGGGCTCTGTCCTGGGACCGGTGCTTTTCAATCTGTTCATAAATGACCTGGAAACAGGGATAAACAGTGAGGTGGCCAAGTTTGCAGATGACACAAAACTTTTCCGCGTGGTAAAACCCAGAGAAGATTGTGAAGAGCTCCAGAAGGATCTCTCCAAACTGGGGGAATGGGCTGAGAAATGGCAAATGCGTTTTAATATAGCCAAATGTAAAGTAATGCATATTGGGGCAAAAAATCCAAACTTTATCTATCATCTCATGGGCTCTGAGTTATCCGTGATGGATCAGGAAAGAGATCTTGGTGTGTTGGTGGACAGCTCCATGAAGGTGTCTCCCCAATGTGTGGCAGTGGTGAAGAAGGCCAATTCCATGCTAGGGACTATCAAAAAGGGGATTGAAAATAAAACAGCCAACATTAAAATGCAATTATACAAAACAATAGTAAGGCCGCACCTGGAGTATTGTGTACAATTCTGGTCACCGCATCTCAAGAAAGACATAGTGGAACTGGAAAAGGTGCAGAAGAGAGCGACTAAAATGATTACTGGGCTGGGGCACCTCCCTTATGAGGAAAGGCTAAAACATTTGGGCCTCTTTAGTCTGGAAAAAAGGCGCCTAAGGGGGGATATGATTGAGACATACAAAATAATAAAGTGGATAAATAAAGTGGATAGAGGGAAGCTCTTCTCCCTCTCCCAAAATAAACAGAACTAGGGGACATATACTCAAATTGAGGGCTGGGAGAGTAAGAACTGACAAAAGAAAATATTTTTTCACCCAGCACGTTGTTAGTCTATTGAACTCCCTGTCACAGGATGTGGTGATGACATCTGGCCTGGATGCCTTCAAAAGGGGATTGGACAGATTCCTGGTGGAAAGCTACGTCACAGGTTACAAACCATGATGGAGATACGTCTGTGAAGATTCTCAGTCATCCAGGTGCGTTTATCTGGGAGTTGAGTCATGGCTACTGGACTTCTTTTTTGAGAGATAGAAACGTTTCGCTGTTCATGGAGATGTGTAATCCCCAGGCTTAAAATCAGGGTACTTCAAGGGCCGATGCAGGGGAGTAGTATCAGGAGACAGATATCTAGTCTCATGCGCTCCCAAACGCATCTGGGGGTGGGGCCGCTGTGAGATACAGGAAGCTGGACTAGATGGGCCTTTGGCCTGATCCAGCATGGCTCTTCTTATGTTCTTATGTTCTTTCCCTGAATGCCTAAAACAGACATGCCCAAACTTTGGCCCTCCAGATGCTTTGGACCACAACTCCCACAGTCCTTTTGCCATTGGAAATACAGGGTTAGAATTCTGGGAGTTGTGGTCCAAAACATCAGGAGTGCCAAAGTTTGGACATTCCTGATCTAAAAGTCATGAGGGATGGGAGCTAGCAATTGATAACATAGCCTAAGTGTAATCACACAAGGAGAGATACAAACACAACATTATAAGTGGTTATAAACACAGGTGTGTAGCCATGTACAGTAATCCATCATTCAGGGAAAGCTTGCCTGAAGAGAAAGGTCTTTGCCTGTTTCTGGAAAGAGCAGAGATGGGACAGTCTGGGTGCAGCAGCCGAGAAGGCCCTTTCATGTGTTCTCATGAGGGAGGTGGGATAGAGAGAAGGGCCTCTCCTGATGACCTTAACACCACAGCCGGGTTGTACTGTGAGAATCGATCTTTGTGGAACTCCCTGCCACAGGATGTGGTGATGGCATCTGGCCTGGATGCCTTCAAAAGGGGATTGGACTGATTCCTGGAGGAAAAGTCCAAAACAGGTTACAAACCATGATGAGGATGTGTCATCTCCAGGCTTAAAACCGGGGTACTTCAAGGGCCAGATGCAGGGGAGTGGGATCAGGAGAGAGATATCTAGTCTCATGCACTCCCAGACACATCTGGTGGGGCCACTGTGAGAGACAGGAAGCTGGACTAGATGGACCTTTGGCCTGATCCAGCATGACTCTTCTTAGGTTCTAGTAGAAAAATCATTCTTATATACCAAGAATAATGATGCCTTCTCGACCTTTATACACATACAGTATATTCTATGCTAAAAAGCTGAGCCAGAGAGCTGCCATGTTCTTATCCCTCGATAAGAAGATAGTTGCAAGCAATGATTTCTCCTTCCACAGAAGCAATCTGCATCTGCGACCATGAACGCTGAGCTGCCTCTGTAAGCAAAAGAAAACCTTGGCAGTCTCCAGTGGGGACTAACCAGATCCGGGAAGCTCCGAGGTCATGAGGAAGCAATTGTGTATCAAAGATAAGAATTGCCACAACTGTTTCTCTCTAAATGAAAAGGAATAATGTTGTCTGGTTGAATGACGCCTCAGGCAGAGAGGTGCCCGTTCTGATCCATTTGGCATCACAAGCGAGACACAAAACGCCCCGTGGCCAAAGTTCTCTACACACATGTCTCCACAAAGGTACATGGAGGACCTTTGTGTTAAGTCTTGGAAGGGAAAGAAAGACCATCTGATAAGAACATCAGAAGAGCCCTGCTGGATCAAGCCAAAGGCCCATCTAGTCCAGCTTCCTATATTTCACAATGTTCCCACCAGATGGGTCTGGAAGCACATGAGACTAGATCTCTGTCTCCTGATACGACTCCCCTGCACCTGCTCCTTAAGTTACCCCGGTTTTAAGCTTGGGGATGATACATCTCCCTCATGGTTTGTCACCTGTGATGGACTTTTCATCCAGGAATCTGTCCAATCCCCTTTTGAAGGCATCCAGGCCAGATGCCATCATCACCTCCTGTGGCAGGGAGTCCCACAATACAAAGGGGATCTTTGCGTTAAGGCTTGGTAGGGAAAGAAAGCCCATCTGATATTGATGTTTTCTGCTGGAGATGTAACTTGTGATCGTATAACAATGTGTCCATTTGAATTGTCAAGCTGAGATGGACCCAGTGTTAAGATGTTGCCTCATGTCTTGCAAGATTATTTATCTTTTTTTATTTCCTTTCTGTCTTCTTGCCTTTTTACCCTTTGCTCTCCCCCCCTTCCATCAACCCTCCTTTATTATTAGCGTCAGTGAGGGTCTACATAGGTGTCTGGATCAACTCCTTCAACAGGTGCTTGGCAGAAGAACTGAGAAATCAAAATACGAGTGGGAGACGGAGTCTCAGGAAGCATAAAAATAGAAAACAACCTTTATTTCCTGTTAAATCATCTAAAAAAGCTCTGGATCCACACGTTTCGGCGGGGCCTTCTTCAGAAGTGAGCTTCTTTTCTTCTTTGGCCTGTAGCGGCTCCAGACTGATTACGAATGCATCACCCCCCCCCCATTGAAAAAAAGGGATTACACCCCAATTGAAAAAAGAGGTTCATAGCTTGGGGGGGGGTTTACTGCTGGACTCATCCTTTCATAAGAACATCAATTTCATAAGAACACCAATGTTTTCCATGTTACTTTACACCCCTCACAATGGATTTTTTTTCTTTTTGCATGCTCTTAGTAGTTTTAATGTTACCTTTTAATGTTCTAAGATGCCTCTTCTAATTTGTTGCTCTTCACTTGAATACAGTTCTGGGCTGTATATTGTCCCTCATTGTTGTAAGCCACCTTGGGTCGTTTTCCAAGGAGAACGGTGGGGTAAAAATATTATAAATAAATAAATTCATAAATTTTTATTTCAGTTGATTGGGCAATAATTTGGAAGCCTTTTGCTTTGCGCAGAAGAATGAAAATAGATAGATAGATAGATAGATAGATAGATAGATAGATAGATAGATAGATAGATAGATAGATAGATAGATACAAGGAAGGAGGAAAGGATTAGATAGATAGATAGATAGATGGATAGATAGATAGATAGATAGATAGATAGATAGATAGATAGATAGATAGATAGATAGATAGATAGATAGATAGATACAATGAAGGAGGAAAGGATTAGATAGATAGATAGATAGATAGATAGATAGATAGATAGATAGATAGATAGATACAATGAAGGAGGAAAGGATTAGATAGATAGATAGATAGATAGATAGATAGATAGATAGATAGATAGATAGATAGATAGATAGATAGATAGATAGATAGAGAGTATAACCCAGAGAAGAGGGCCTCATCCAGGGCAGCTCTACTAATAATGTAAAAATTAAATAAAGGAAATAGTTGATCTTAAATATTTCAAATAATTCCCTGGTTTATATCCCCTAGCTGAAGAATGTTGCACGCATCCCTGTTAAATGCCATTATATTATATTTTATATATATTTCCCTTATTTAAAACATTTCCCGTTTTTAATTTTTTCATCATTAGTACAGGTATTTCTGCCCTGGATGAGAGGCCCTCTCCTGCGGCTTTGCGGCCAGCGATGAACGCTGCAGGGGTGCCCAAAATTCAGCCATCCAGAAGTTTTGGATCACAATTCCCAGAATTCCAAGGCGGTATTGCCAGTGACAAAGGACTGTGGTAGTTGTGGTCCAAAACATCTGGAGGGCTGATGTTTGGAGAAGTTCTGACTCTCCATCGTGGCTGTAAGGGAGGGGGGGTCGCTTTGCGCGCCGGCCTCACCTGTCCATTCATGCCAAGTGGCTGCTCGCCCATTGGCTGACGAGGCCACCGCGTGGGCGTGGCCTCGAGGGGCGGAGAGCCTATATATTCGGCTGGGCAGCAGGTGTGCTAGAGTGCTGCCACCATGGCTCAGGGAAGCTCACCTGTGCGCTTGGGTTGCGCCTTGCTGCTGGTGCTGGTGGTGCTGTGCTCGCCGCTGCTGGCGGAAATCGGTGGCCTCGGCGCCCGGCATGAGATCTCCGTCTCCCACCCGGCGGCTGTGGTGGCCGCCGCCTTCGCCGTGGACGCTTACAACCGGGACAGCAACACCCTCAATTATTACAAGCTCCTTCGGATCCTGGAGGCGGAGAGGCAGGTAAGAAAGGCGGGAAGGAAGAGGGAGGGGGCGGGAGGAAGGCAACGATCGCCCGCTCATCCGTCTCCCCGCTGGTGTGTTTATGCATCTGATTTGACTTAACGGGCCCCTTTCCCCTCCCCGAAACGGGATCCAGCGAGGTGCAAAGGCAGGTGCCTTAAACCACAAACGCAATTTTGTGTGTGTGTGTGTGTGTGTGTGTGTGTGTGTGTGTGTGTGTGTGTGTGTGTGTGTGTGTGTGTGTGTGTGTGTGTGTGTGTGTGTTGCGATCTTGCTTTAGGGCCAGTGTTCTCCCCCGAGGGCGAGTCAAGCCCGCGGGCGATGATGAAGGCGGCTAGGAAGCGCCGGGGGCAAACTGAGATTTTAATTGGGCAATAATTCGGAAGCCTCCGCGGCGATCTGGCGACGGGCCCGTTTGAAGGGACGGAGAGGTGGCCCCGAGGACACTTGGTTGCCTTGCGATACACCTAGGAAATCTGTGACACGCACACACACCCCGCTTATTTTTTGTTAAAGAGTGTGAACCTGAAATGCATTTTCAGTAGGTCCTTGAACCTGATAATTCTGGAAACCTAACCTACAGAGCTAGATTTTTAACTGGCATTTAAAAAACGAGTGAGGTTGATGTAGGTCAGTGAGATGGGCATCTGGGTACAGGCTCGTTCAATTCTTCACTGTTCCTTCAAGGAAAAAGGCCACTCTGCACAGTTCCAAGGCACCCCCAGAAGAAAGGAATGGGAAACCACCTCTGATTAGGCTCTCCCTAGAAAGCCATGGAGAGAGTCACAAAAAATTAGAATTAATTTGAGAGCACACTGTTATATTTTGTTATGAAGAGACAGTTGATGATGATGTGGCGAGTTGATGAGGGAATAGACCAAGCAGGAGCTCTTTACTGTGTTGGGCTGATGAAACCTATATTTGTTTGTAATAGAGATTGGAAGGGAGTAAGGAGGACCTTCTTGTCCCCAGTTGGTTCAAAACTGTGTCCACATCTCTCTATCTGGGCTGGGGGACCTCCTTTATAAGGAAAGGCTAAAACATTTGGGTCTCTTTAGTCTGGGAAAAAGGCGCCTGAAGGGGGGAAATTACAAAACAATGCAGGGCATGAGTCAAGTGGAAAGAGGGACACTCTTCTCCCTTTCACAGAATACCAGAACTAGGGGACATCCACTCAAACTGAGGGCTGGGAGAGTGAGAACAGACAAAAGAATATTTTTCACCCAGCATGTTGGTAGCATGTGGAACTCCCTGCCACAGGAGGTGGTGATGTCATCTGGCCTGGATGCCTTCAAAAGGGGACTGGACAGATTCCTGGAGGAAAAGTCCATCACAGGTGACAAACCATGATGGAGATGTGTCATCTCCAGGCTTAAAACAGGGGTACTTCAAGGACCTGATGCAGGGGAGTGGTATCAGGAGACAGATATCTAGTCTCATGTGCTCCCAGAGGCTTCTGGTGGGGCCACTCTGAGACACAGGAAGCTGGACTAGAGGGGCTGTTGGCCTGATCCAGCAGGGCTCTTCTAATGTTCTTATACTGGACCTTCATATTATCCTGGTGAAGTGGGTTGGTCCGATTCATGGCTCAAGGTCACCCAGTCAGTTCTGTGACTTGGAAGGAACTAGGATTGAGATCTTCCAGATCTTGGCCTCATAGTTTAAGCATGAGATCCCGCAATCTCTCATCAATCATAAATCCTGCTTTAGAAACCTTCAGAGGCAGCTGGTTGCCTGCCCTTGAATCCAACAGGCAGCTCAGTTGGGGGGAGCTTTGGTCCATCAAAGCATGTGCTATAACCCTGTGAAAAGAGGAGGGTGTACCACCATAGAGTCAGTGTCAGGCTGGATCCAAGTGCTTGAGTAGAGCCTTGGGACTAAATCTGGATATTTAAATCTTCAGGCAACTCGAGAGGTTGGCAGTGAGAGACTTGAAGGATCCGGGTTTTTCTATCTTGCTATGAAATTCACTGGGTGACCTTAGGTCAGTCTTATTTTCCCCCAGACTAGGCTCATAAGGTTGTGAAGACAAAATAAGGTGGAAGAGAGTCTAAAAACCACCTTCCCCTTGTGGCAGGAGATGGTAAAGGTAAATGTCACCCCCCCACTCACACACTTGCGTGGCAGTCGTGTCCGGCTTTAGGGGCGGTGCTCATAGAATCATAGAATCATAGAGTTGGAAGAGACCTCAAGGGCCATCCAGTCCAACCCCCTGCCATGCAGGAACCCCCATCACAGTATTTCTGACTGGTGGCCCTCCAGCCTCTGCTTCTTTAGCCCAACAGCCAGTGTTGTGCAAGTCCGTGGCCATGTGGCCGGCATGGCTGAATGCATTTCTGCACACTGAACACTGTTTACTACCTTGCTTTTTTGGTGGTACCTATTTATCACCTTGCATTTACATGCTTTTGAACTGCTAGGGTGGCAAGGGTAACCAATTTACAATCAAGGTTGTCAGGTTCTGGAACGGCTGGTTTACTTCACTGTCAGCTGAGTCACTGAACTCAACTCTTTTGCCTCTTTTGATTTCTTGCAAGTGTTGACAAGATGACGAAAAGCTCCTGGAAAATGCCAAGTTTGCTTTTGTATGGCGAGTGTCAAGAAGCAGTTACAGTAGGACCGCCATATCCACTGATTCATTATCCACTGATTCTGTTATCCACGGTTGGCAGAGGAAAAAATTAAATAATTCAGCAGCCACAAAGCAAGCCGTAAAGCAAGCTGTTGTCACAAACAGCAGCTGTAAAGCAAGCTACTGTCACAAACAGTGGCCATAAAGCAAGCTGCTGTCTCAAAACAGCAGTCATAAAGCAAGCTACTGTCAGGAAACAGCAGTTTGGGAGTGGGTGGACAGGCGTTCTCTCTTATCTGCGGTTTTCATTATCCACAAGAAGGCCTGGAACCAATCCCCAGCGGATACCGGGGTCCTACTATATACTCATTCTTTCAACTACAAAAATATCACCCAGAACATACTCTTTCTGACTGCATCTACCTTGGGGCAGGGAGGCATGTATTTGTTCAAAAAATGAAGTCTTGCATGATTTAACTCTCTTTCCTTGCTCCCTATCCCCGCCAGGTGGTGGGAAGTCTGATGTTCTTTCTGAAGGTAGAGCTGGTGAAGACCAAATGCAAAAAGAGTGGCAAATCAGAGCTGAAACGCGTGGACTTGGAGCACTGCGCCGTGCCTCTAAAGGCTAAACAAAAGGTGAGATCAGGAACCCACAGGCGACCGTGCCAGGGCTCTGGGTTTATCTCGTGGAGATGTTCAAAAAGGTGGCACCCTCTCTGGTGTCTATGTCTTTAAACTGGCCTTGGGGTTTCAAGCAGAAGGTGCAATGACAAACATTGGTGGAGGAACTCAACAGCCTCCTCCTCCTATACGGTATATACTTACCTTGGCTTAAATCTAGTGGCTGGTCTCCAATAAAGTAGACCTGTCAACTGGTTGGTGAAAGGTAAGTCAACAGTTCTATAAATCCCGTTGCTTTCATTGGTCTGTGTGGCCAGAGGTTAGCTGTTGGGTTTGGGCTCTCAAAATTTGGTCAGTGCCTTTACTCTGTTTTCTTGATAGAGAGAGGCTGGGAGTGGAATCTATTTGCCATGAGGCCAGATGGGCCCTGCTGCTGATGGGCGGTATTAAAAAAAACCTAACAAATAAAATAAATGGGCTGTCGGCTGATTTTCCTTATAACGGTTACCTTCCAGTTCCACACAATTAAATTTTTTGCCCCTTGTATTTGGATTGAAATTGACAGAAGTTTCAACCTGTATCTTTGGCCAGGGTATGAAATCATGCGACAATGTGCAAAGATCAGGTGTTTTAATATTACTTTTCCATTTAGGCACAGTTCAGTGAAGTTCACTGTGGCAATCGGAGAAGTGTTTTGATAGCCAAAGGGGCCAGTTGGACGGGGTGGGGGTGGGCCAGCCAGGTTACATAGAATCATAGAATCATAAGAGTTGGAAGAGACCTCCAGGGCCATCCAGTCCAACCCCCTGCCATGCAGGAATCCCCATCACAGTATTTCCGACAGATGGCCATCCAGCCTCTACTTTAAAACCTCCAAAGAAGGAGACTCCACCACCCTCCGTGGCAGCATCCAAAATCAGGCGAGATCGCATGTGCTTAGGGCATCTAGGCTTGGTGGACCACAAATTGAAGATGAGTCAGCAGTGTGATGCGGCAACCAAGAAAGCCCAACACGATTTTTGGTTGCATCAACAGAAGCATAGTGTCTAGATTAAGGGAAGTGATACTACCACTCTATTCTGCTCTGGTCAGACCCCACCTGGAGTCCTGTGTCCAGTTCTGCGCTCCCCAATTTTAAAAGGATGTTGACAGTCTTGAGTGGGTCTAGACGAGGGTGACCAGGATGACTGAGGGTCTGGAAGCAATGTCTTACAAGGAACAGCTTAGGGAGCTGGGAATGTTTAGGTTTACAAAAAGAAGACTGAGAGGGGATATGATAGCTATGTTTAAATATCTCAAAGGATGTCACATCAAACAAGGGACTGGTTTGTTTTCCATGGCTTCAGGGACGAGGACGCGGGGCAGTGGTCTCAAACTATAAGAAAAGAGATTCAGTTTAAACATTAGGAAGAACTTCGTGACAGTTAGAGCTGTCCAGCAGTGGAAGATGCTGCTATGAAGGAGGGTGGTGGAGTCTCCTTCTTGGGAGGTTTTTAAGCATAGGCTGGATGGCCACCTGTTGGGAGTTCTTTGATGGGGGTTCCTGCACGGCAGGGGGTTGGACTGGATGGCCTGTCTTCTACCTATGGTTTAAGGCTCCCGGTCATGGGCCAGTAGTAGCTCTCCAAATGTCTCCAGGTAGCAACCACCATCAGTCCTTTCCAGGTTGGTTAATGGTCAAGGTGGACCTGAGGACCTCCAGAAAGCCTCACCTAGGTTTGTTTATTGGATTTCTAGACAGCTCATCTGGCAACAAGGCCACTCTGGGCAGTTTATCACAATAGAAAATCACCGTAGAGTAGTCACACAATTGACTTAGACATTAAAAAAGAAATAGACTGAGACCACAAATAAGCTATAGCTGGGTTGCCACCCCTAATTCCATGCATCCTCTACAAATTTCCCACTGTTGGTGAGGGTCTCAAAACCTCTACTCTAGAAACAATGAAAATTATTTTATATTTGAAATTACAAGGTTTTTTTTAAAATCACTGTAGTCAAAGACTGGCAGTCCTTGTGTTGGTGAACTCTAGGATCTGGTTTAATGAACATTTCAGTCCTGGGTGTGACTTTCCAGGTGTTGGTGAACTGCACATCCTAGGAATCTGGAAGGTGAGTCATGGCAACTGGACTTCTTTTCTTGAGAGATTGAAATGTTTCACCGCTCATCCAAGCAGCTTTGTCAGTCTGTTTGGATTATCAGCCAAACGTTTCCATCTCTCAAGTATGACTTTGCTTTCAAATAAACTCACCTGGGTGACTGAGAATCTTCACAGACACTCAGTCCTAGTCCTAATGGTATCCTATCTTGTGTGCCCCAGGGAAGGGCGGTGTATCGTACTGAAATAGGTTCTGGGAAGCTGAACCCACACGGAAGCCAAGTCTCCAAGGCGTGTGTGGGTGACATGGAATATTGTGTAGTTTAATGTGGTATCGCTTCCTCCTCATGCTTCTGGGTCTGGCAGAGATGGGTTTTTCCTTGGCTTAGCTCACAGCACGAGCTGGGAGAACCAAATTCTTGTCTCTGTGAGGCCAGGATACTCCTTGGCCCACGTTACGGTCACCGTTTCTTGTTCTGAGTCACCTCCCAGAGCTGTTATCAACATAAGCTCATTAAGAGAAGCGGAATATAAATAAAAACTAGTAGCGCTAAACTTAGCCGAGAACAATCTTCTGGGAACATCTGAGCATGTACAGATGGCATCATTTGCTGGGCCTCTGGATCCTGACAGCCATTTGCTACTTCATTGGGTCCCTGGGATAAAGGTTTCCACTGAACAGGCTCTCAAAGTCCACAATCTTGGTGCTTTTGACACCATTTTACCACACAGGGTGCTTCACACAGGCTTCCTCCATCTTGTTGCATTTTCAACGATTTAAACCCTTGGGGCAAAGCAGGCCACGTCTTGAGATGCTGCTCTCTTTTGGTGCCACGCGTGCTGCCAGCGGTGTCTGCCCCGAAACAGGTTCTGCTTGTCTTGGGAAATGGATTTTGGAGGGATTAGCCCTTGCCTGCTTATCTTTCCAGCAATGGCGGGAAGTGTCAACATGGGGCCAGGAGCTGGCACCTTGCTTTCCATTCTACCTGGGCCGCCACATCCGGCTGCTTCTGCTTCCCTTGGCCACATCTTTTTCAGGCTGGGGGTGTAGTTTCCTTCCAAAGGCTGGAGTTCAAGATGGCATCAGAGCTGCCTGTCTTAGGACAAATCATCTCAAAGCTTGAGTTTGGGCCCTTCTCAGAAGAACAGAAAAGAAGAGCCCTGCTGGATCAGGCCAAAGGCCCATCTAGTCCAGCTTCCTGTATCTCACCAGTGGCCCCACCAAATGCCTATGGGAGCGCATGAGACTAGATATCTGTCTCCTGCTACCACTCCCCTGCATCTGGCCCTCGAAGTACCCTGGTTTTAAGCCTGGAGATGACACATCTCCATCATGGTTTGTGATGGACTTCTCTTCCAGGAATCTGTCCTATCCCCTTTTGAAGGCATCTAGGCCAGATGCCATCACCACCTCCTGTGGCAGGGAGTTCCACAGAATAACAACAAGGAGGAGGGCCTTGCTTCCTCTCTAATGGTCGTGTTCTTCAGGAGAAAAGATGACCAGTTCGCTTTTGCTACCGTGGACACAGGGAGTCCCTTCCCATCCACTGAGTCCTGGATTTAATACTGAAGCACTGTCCTTCCATCCAGCCGATTTGTTTGCCACAATTCACTGTAGCTCATCAACAAAAAAGTCATTGTGAGAAAGTGTCTGGATTCCATCTTGCTTCTAAAGAAACAGCCATGTTGGTTTGTCTAAAGCCATCATTGTGCAGTAACAGTGATGCTGCGCTTTTGTTAACAGGCTGAATTGGGCAGCTTCTGTTGTGCTCAGGCATTGTTTTTTTCTATGGAGCCTTAGAACCGTGTTCTTGCAAATCAGTTCATTGGAGAAATGATTTTCGGCTGAGTGGGCTGGTCTGTTGGCAGCAACCGTGTCTATATTGGTCTATATAAATGAATATTCACCTTCTGTAAATAGTCACATTGTTTTCTTTAAAAACACCCAAACTTTTATGAATTTTAAACACTATCAAAAAAAAAGATGGAGAGGACACCTTGTTTTAGAGAGCTGTGCCTGCTAGGGACACAATTGCCTTGGTTTTTAGGCTAGAAACAGCTGTTTGTATTGGGGGGGGTTCCATTTTCAAAGCAAACCTTAAAGGTTGTGTGGTACGTATTGTGGACAAACCCATGTTGTTGCTTTAGCTATGACTTGCTCTGTAGAGGCTGAACAACATCAATTTCTGGTCTGTTTCTTTCCCATCCCTTTTGCCAGCTTGTGGTATGTTTGAAATTGGGTAGAGGGAGAACAAACCAGGGCCGAGCCAAGATTCTGCTCTAATGACAAACCATGGTTTAAACAAACAGATCTGTAATGAAGGCTTACCAGTCATGGTTTGTTTATCAAGATTGGTGTCTGAAGAGAAGAAACTAGCTTTCAATACACCATTGTGTGTGTACGTAGCTGTTAAGTTGGAACAGTGTTCAGGAAGGGGTACCACGATAATTTGGAGGCTCCCTCTTGTACTTGAGAAAGGCCTGGCTTAATTTCTGACAGAACTTGTTCTCTTCGGTAGGGAGCCAAGAATTTGTAATCGGTATAAGCTCTGGATGGTCTTGACCCCCTATTTCTCTCTCTTGTCTCCCTACAGAAGCTACTGTGTGAATTCCAAGTGTTGTACAGGCCAGGGCCGGATAAAATCGAGTTACAGCACACAAAGTGCCAACCATCACGTTCCTAAAGGTCCAACTTTGGGAGTTCCCGAAATGCACCATGGCTCTGAAGCATGGCTGTTTTTCCCGTTTTATTTTCTTCGGTGTGAAACCACTCAGATCTTGATTATTGTTCTGTGGTTTGGTTGGTGGTCATAATAAAGATATTCTCTTTGACAATCTAAATAGGTTTGTTTTGCAGCAATATTTTTAATCATTGGGGAATTAAAGCCCTAATAGTGGTGGAAAAGGGGGAAGCTGAAACCTCTCCTTTATAGTAAAGTAGTGTCAGGAATTGGGCAGCCAAAAAGCTGGTTCTCTCTCTCTCTCTCTCTCCCCCTCTCAACCTCACAGTTTATTATTTATTTAGGCTTGGAATTGGAGAACGGCCACCTTTAGGGAACCTTACAGGAGTAACAGCTGAGCTTTTAAACAAATTACAGCTTTTTTTTGGGAAAACTACAATTCAAAACCCACTAATTTTTCGCAAAGTGCCAATACAGTAATTTAACCTGAATACAGGTGGCTGTGAATGGGCAGTCGGGTGCCCACAGAAATATATATAAACGCATTTCTTAACACAAGAGAGGGGATAGAGCGAGAAACATTTTCTGCCCAGGGTGAGAGCCTTGCAGTGGGAGGATTCTCCACTCACGAAATCTTCTCCCTTTTCTTCGCCTCTTTCCTCTGGACCCCCGCCTCTTCCGCCCACAGGACACAGCCACCAGTTGTTCCACATCTGTACAGTGGTGGGGACCCACTTCCAGTTGGAAGCCGTCTACTGGGACTTACACTCGCACCGGGCCTGGCTGAGTGCCCACGCGCCCGTCACCACCTTCGCCAGCACTTTCACCGTCCTGGGAGCAGCTTTGCTAGGCAACTTCCTTCTCATCGCCACCTTCAGCGCCGTCCTCCTGTACTCATCCAATGCCATCTTGATCTTACAAAGCAGCTTCCCGGAGGTTGACCCGTCCAAGGAGAAGTAACTCCCCCCCCCCGAAGCCACCATGTGACCTTCAACAGAGGAGAAGCTCCCATCTGGCCAGGTGGTTTTCTTCACGAGTCCCTTGGGGCTGGAGCAAGGGGGCAGAGGTGTTAAGTGGAGACAGGAGAAGTGACCTGTTATGACCACAGTGGCCGTGGGCTTCTGGGAGGCATCATGTCGGGAAGACAATCACTTCTCCTTCTCTGGTATTGACCTGCAATTCCCACCATCCTCAGCCAGCATGGGGATGGTTGAAGGTGTAGTTCAATCATGGGATCCTAGAGTTGGAAGAGACCTCAAGGGCCATCCAGTCCAACTTGGGTTTTAAAAAAAATTCTTTTGCCTGTTCTCACTCTCCCAGCCCTCAATTTGAGTGGATGTCCCCTAGTTCTGGTATTTTGTGAGAGGGAGAAGAGCGTCCTTCTATCCCTGCATTATTTTGTACATCTTGATCATATCCCACCTCAGGCACCTCTAGACCCCACTTGTATGTCCAGAGCCACATGCCACGAGGTGCTAGGAAAGACCGCCCATATTTAGCACTCCCATGTGAGGTCTTTGCGGTGGCCACATGGTGAACTGGGCAAGAGGCTCCTTCATCCACCCTGCTGGAGGAAGGAACATGGCATTGTCCGTTCCTCATCTCTGCCTCCGTAGATGCCCAGCTTACGGGAAGCAGTAAGTGCCAACGAGTGGGCCGGAGATGGCCTCAGTTCTGAGGCTTCAGCTTTCTTATACTGTACTGGGCTAAATCCAGAAGAACCGTTGCTTCTTCACCCGTTTCAGATCATTTCTTTCCCTCAAGCGAGGAGTGAGAGCAGCGCGAGGCCACCCAGACACAAAAGATTTGACCGTTCAAACAAGGCTGCTGGATATGGTTTTTTGAGGAATGTAGGAATGTGAGGGAACATGAGGAATTTCCCCCCAAAGCAGAGAATTTTGAGGATGTAGCAGTGATGTATTTTCTGAGGGAGGTAGGCTGTTTTTTAGGCTGGTCTTAAGATCAACAGGAAGGCACTGAGGACCATCTCTGAACTGGGAAAACACAGTAGGACCCCCGTATCTACTGATTCAGTTATCCACGGTTGACAGAGGGAAAAAATTTTAAATAATTCAGCAGCCACAAAGCAAGCTATTGTTGCAAACAGCATCTGTAAAGCAAGCTCCCTGCCTCTCTCTGCAACCTGGAGGTTGTCCTTAGGCATCCGTAATGATCGCCATGGAAACCCTTGTTCTCCATGAACTTGTCCAATCCTGATGTTGTCATCTGAATAGTGGAAGAAAATGCCAGAACAATCCATGCCAAAAAAGGTGCCCGTACAGCACTAAATCCTTGTTCTGGATAAACCTGAGGAGACGGCATTTATGAGTTAAAACAATGAAATAGCTTTGCTTCTATGTGTGCTGCCCCTTTTGAAATGTAATTTCATTACTCTCAAAGGTAGCCCCAGAGCACTTCTCTGCTCCCAAGCTCTGGCAATGACAGCCAGCCTTCCTGTGAGGTGACTTTTGGCAACGAAGAAGGTGGGGTTTTGGAGGCTTTCTGGCAGTTTTTCAAAAAGAAGGACCTGAGTGGAGAAACAGTCTTGTGGGAACCAAAATGAACACTCTGGGTGGCTGCTTTTCCCCTCCACTTGTGTGTACCTGTGACCAAACCGAGCTCAAGGAGCAGCTTTGGAAATGGATCCATGCTGGTTTAAGGGTGTGATGTCAAGCAGGAAAAAATGTGTCAGGGTCCTCTGTGAGGGGGCACCTGGGGAGTTAGATTTCCCTGGGCAAATTTGCTTCAGCCGCCCACATAGGAGTCAGCAAAGAGAGGAGCGGAAACCAGCCTTGTGTGCAGCTTGTTAACTGCTTGAAGCTTGCCCTTGCAAGATTGGTGACAGACTCTGCTTGTTTTTCCCTTCTGTTTCTTGTTTTCTCCCTCTTTTTCCTTTCAAAGGGTTGCTTCTCTAGCATTGGAACAGCCAGGTAGCCAAAGAGAAAAAGAAAAACAAACAAACAAAAACAAAGAGTGCAGAATGGGCAGACAGACTGGAGGTAGTTTTCAGTCAGCCTTGTTAAGGTAGCTCTGCTCCAGCAGTGCTTCATGGAAATTTGGACAGCCAGAGAACAGCTGCCTTAACAAGCTGGAAACAAGGCTGGCTAAATCTTCCTCCCCTCTTTCGTCCAAATCTTCATTCTTTGTTTAGCTTTTTCTTTGGTCTCCTAGGTGTCCTAGGTAGGAAGTAGGTAGGTAGGTAGGTAGGAAGGAAGGAAGGAAGACAGCCAGGCAGCCAGGCTAGGTACCATGTGGAGAGGATGTGAGAGGAAGCTAGTTTTCCCTCATTCTGCCTCTCTCACTGCTGCTGTGGCTGGCAGGAAGGGCTTTGATACAACAGCTACAAAGCCCTCCATGTTGGCTCAAGCAATCTGAACTGATGCGATTCCAAAACAGTAGAAGCCCCAGTGGATAAAGGATAAAACTATGAAGTAAGGGGGCAGCGAAAACTCCACTGTTTGTATCTGACCATTCAAAGCATTTCCCATGTTTATGATCCACGTAGCCTCTCTCTAACTTAAGAGAGAGAGAGAGGCTGGACATCCTTTCGTCATTCTCACATCCATTGCAACACTAGAACCAGTTCCAAATCTCGCTTTTCCGATGCTGGATAACAGAGCCAACCGTGAATGTGATGTGAAGCACATATTGGCACACAAAGTGCACATTTAAAAAAAAAAAACTACTAATAGAAAGCAGGGGTGGCCGTCTCTTGGGATGACAGGTGGGTAGGAATGAATTTTATTGTGTGGATTTTTGACTTTTTTTAAAATTGATATCATCACAGTACAAGAAATATAGAAAACAGTACAAGAAATATATAAAAATGACAATGTATAGAATGTGAAAAAGACCCAAGAGAAACATTGGCAAGAAAGAACAATCATCCAGAAACCTAGAAGAGAGGTAGATGTAAAAAAAGTATAGAAAAGAATAGTCTCCCACCTTCCTGTGTGCAGTAGTACCCCCAAATAAATTCAATAAAATATCATATGCTCTAACGTTCTGCTTATTTCAAACTTCTCCCAACAGACTAGGTTTTTCCACTATATTATTTAAATATTCTTGAAATTTTTTCCATCCTGATTCCAAATTAACATCAGACTTATTACACCATTTCCCACTTCTGTCCCCCAAGTCATAATATCTTTTTAATCTAACTCTCCAATCATGAACATCTGGTATTTTACAGTCTTTCCACATACTCGCTATCTCCACTCTTGCAGCCACTGTGGCATGTAGCATAAATTTCCTATCCGTGATTTTTATATCGTCCCCCATAATGCTTAAAATGAGACATTCTGGTTCTTTCTTAAATTGATATTTTAAAATTTTCTTTAGTTCAGAATAAATATTCTCCCAAAATGTTTTAATTAGGCTGCAGGACCACCACATATGTATGAATGTTCCTGTAGCTTTCTTGCATCTCCAACATATGCTACTTTGGTTTCTATAAATTTTTGCCAATTTCTGGGGAGTAAAATACCATTTATATAGCATTTTATAAACATTTTCCTTAATATCCATATTTGATGTTAATTTCAAATCAATTTTCCATAGTCTTTCCCATTTATTTAAATTAATGTTTCTTTCGAGTATTTGAGCCCAATTTACCATGGTTTCTTTTATCTACTCTTCTTTAGTATCCCACTCTAGTAAAAGATTATAATTTTTTTAATGTATTTTTCTTTTCCCTGCAGTATTTCTTCAAATTTAGTAATTTGCTTTTCAAATCCAGTTTTTAAATCTTCTTGACACTTGTGGTTAATTTGATAGTATTCCAACCAGACGTTTAGATACCTCTTTATCTTTTCATAGTTTTTAAGCTTTAATTCCCCTTTTTCTTCTTCCAGCAAAAGCAAAGCAAAGCAAAGTGTTCTGCTTATATACCGCCCCACACCACCACAAGTAGTCTCTGGGCGGTTTACAATTTTAATTACAGTGTGCAGGCTACACATTGCCCCCCCCCCAGCAAGCTGGGTACTCATTTTACCAACCTCGGAAGGATGGAAGGCTGAGTGAACCTTGAGCCTGCTACCAGGGATTGAACCCAGGTCGTGAACACAGTTTTACCTGCAGTACAGGCATTTAACCACTGCGCCACGAGGCAGCAGCTGCTTATAGGTGGGCCATCCTGTCTCCATATTGGTTTTCCTTAAAGTAAGGTATTCCAAGGGTGAGCACCACCACGGCATTTTTGGTTCCAGGATGCCTTTGTATTTGTACCATACATTTAATAAAGATCGATGTATTATATGTTTACTAAATTCCTTATTGTATTTCCTTTTTTCGCAAAGCATATAATGGTGCCAACCAGAATTTAGACCATATCCTTCCAGGTCTAGCACTTCTTTATCATCCAACATTACCCACTCTCTCAACCACCAGAGGGCCGCTGCGTTATGATATAATTCCATGCCTGGAAGTCCCAATCCTCCTCTGTCCTTGTGGTCTATTAATATTTTATGCTTTATCCTTGGTCTTTTCCCCCTCCACACGAATTTCGAAATTTCCTTCCTCCAGTCCTTAAAGCAACTGGCACCCCCCCAAAATAGGTAAGTTTTGAAACAGAAAAATTAACTGTCATTTTTATTATCGATATCCTCCCCAATAAAGAGAAGTTCATCTTTCCCCAAAAGTCCAATTTTTTAAAATATCTTTCCAAACTTGTTGATAATTTTCCTGAACTAGATTTGTATTTTTATCCGCAATAATAACTGCTAAATACTTCATTTTTTTACAATTTTAATTCCCGTTTTTTCTTCCAACTCTACTCTGTCTTTAATTTCCATATTTTTAACTATTAAGTTTGACTTTTGGTAGTTGATCTTTAATCCTGCGACTCTCCCAAATTGTCTGATTTCTTCTAACACCTTTGGAACACTTACTTGTGGGTCTTCCAGTGTAAAAATTACATCATCCGCATATGCCCTCAGTTTATACTGATGTTGACCAATCATTATCCCTCTAATTTCGTGGTTTGATCTTATTCTTTGCAAGGGTGGTTCCAAGGTCAAAATAAAAAGTAATGGGGATAAAGGGCACCCCTGACGTGTGCCCCTCCCTATCTCTATTAGTTCACTGACTCTCCCATTAATTATAATGTTTGCCTTTTGCGTTGAATATATTGCTGTAATCGCATTCTGGAATCTTTGGCCCAATTGTAAAATTTCAATTGATTTTTTAAAGAATTTCCATGAGACCCGATCAAATGCCTTTTCAGCATCCACTGCTAACACCACTGCTGTTTTACCTCTATTGAACTCAAGGCATTCCATAATATCTATGATATTCCTCATGTTGTCTTTTATCTATCTTTTCCGTGATGCCTTTGGAGATCTCTAAGGATCCACATATGTATGTTGTTTTTTTTAATTAATATCCTGCCGATCTATTTATTCTTGGAAACCACTGTTTTAGCTATTGTACTGACTTGTTGTTTTATTATTATTGTTGTAAACCGCCCTGAGTCCTTCTTATGGGAAATAGAGCGGTATATAAGTGTAAATAATAAATAAATAAATAAATAAATAATATCTGCCTGCCTTTTAAAAAGCCTGATTGGTTTTTGTGTATAATTTCTTCTAGTATTACTTTCAACCTTTTTGCCAATAAATTGGCTAAAATTTTATAATCTGTATTTAATAGGGAAATTGGTCGAAAATCAGCAGGGGTTGGAATTCCTTTCATTTGCTTGGGGATTAATATTATATGTGCCTCTTGCCATGAGCTCGGGATTATGCCTGTTTTTAAAATGTTGTTTATAATATCCTTTAGGGTAATAAGGAATGAATCGTCCATAACCTTATAAAATTCAATAGGGAAGCCGTCCGGGCCCGGAGCCTTACCCGTCTTCATTTCTGAAACCACATCTTTAATTTCTGTTACATTTGTTAGATCATTTAGTTTCTTAATGAATTCCTGTCTTATCTTTATCGTTTTCAAAATATCTTCATAAATTCCTAAATTCTCGAATTCTTCTTGGTCCTCTGTGTATAATATTTGGTAGAAAATGCCAATTTCCTTGCTGATTTCTTTTTGATTAATGCTAATATTCTCCCCCATCTTTAATTTGTTTATTATCTTTTCTAATTTTCTCTCTTTCAATTGCCAAGACAGAAATTTGCCAGGTTTATTGGCTTCATTAAAAAATTTATACTTCCAAAAGGTATTTTCTCATTCTATTTCTTTATCAATTATAAATTCATATTCATTTCTCAATATTTTTAGTTGCTTTAATATCTTGTCTCTCTTTTCTTTTTTTTCCATAGTTCGTTTTCCTTCCTTTTAATATCCATTTCTAAAACTTTTTTCTTTTCTCTCTTTGTTTCCTATCCCAAGCATTCTTACCAATAAAAAAACCCTCATCACGCATTTCCCTGCCTCCCATACTATATTTTCATCACAGCCTTTATTGGCATTATCTTTCTGAAATTGAATCCATGTCTTATTTGCTTCTTCAATAATTCTTTCATTTTTCAATAGACATGTATTTAACGCCCATTTTTTTTCCTACTTAAATCTTTTGGGAGTATAAATAAAGTGACCGGATTATGGTCAGAGAAAATTTTTGGTCTTATCTCGGTTTTTCTGGCTCTTATTGTTAACTGTTTAGCAATCCAGATCTGGTCTATTCTCGTTGCTGTTCTCTTTGACTGTGAATAGAACGTAAATTCTTTCCTAACTGGATTTTTAAATCTCCATATGTCCACCAGATTCAAAATTTCATATAAATCGTAGATTTATATTATTTATATATGTATTCAGGTTAAATTACTGTAATTGCGAAAAATTAGTGGGTTTTGAATTGTAGTTTGGGCACTTGGTCTCTAAAAGGTTTGCCATCACTGGCCTAAGAGATAGAAAAGCTATCGAGTCCAAGGGGTCATTTGGTGGCCCCCAAAAAGGGTGAGTGGGTGATGCAGTGAAAGATTCCAAGAAAAAGAACTGTAATTGGTTTAAAAGCTCAGCTGTTACTCCTGTAAGGTTCCCTAAAGGTGGCCGTTCTCCAATTCCAAGCCTAAATAAATAATTTATTTAGTGAGGTTGAGGTTGAGAGGGGGAGAGAGAGAGAGAGAGAGAACCAGCTTTTTGGCTGCCCAATTTCTGACACTACTTTACTATAAAGGAGAGGTTTCAGCTTCCCCCTTTTCCACCACTATTAGGGCTTTAATTCCCCAATGATTAAAAATATTGCTGCAAAACAATCCTATTTAAATTGTCAAAGAGAATATCTTTATTATGACCACCAACTCAACCACAGAACAATCAACAAGATCTGAGTGGTTTCACACCGAAGAAAATAAAACAGGGAAAACAGCCATGCTTCAGAGCCGTGGTGCATTTCGGGAACTCCCAAAGTTGGACCTTCAGGAACTTTATGGTTGGCACTTCTTGTACTCTAACTCAGGTTTATCCAACGACCCTGGGCTGGCAAACAGTTTGAATTCACACAGTACCTTCTGCAGGGAGACAAGAGAGAGAAATAGGGGGTCAAGACTATACAGAGCTTATACCGATTGCAAATTCTTGGCTCCCTATCGGAGAGAACAAGTTCTGTCAGAAATTAAGCCAGGCCTTTCTCAAGTACAAGAGGGAGCCTCCAAATTATCGTGGTACCCCTTCCTGAACACTGCTCCAACTTAACAGCTACGTACACACACGATGGTGTGTTGAAAGCTGGTTTCTTGTCTTCGGACACCAATCTTGATAAGCAAGCCATGACTGGTAAGCCTTCATTACAGATCTTAGTTTCTTTAAACCATAGTTTGTCATTAGAGCAGAATCTTGGCTTGGCCCTGGTTTGTTCTCCCTCTACCCAATTTCAAACATACCACAAGCTGGCAAAAGGGATGGGAAAGAAACAGACCAGAAATTGATGTTGTTCAGCCTCTACAGAGCAAGTCATAGCTAAAGCAACAACATAGGTTTGTCCATGATACGTACCACATAACCTTTAAGGTTTGCTTTGAAAATGGAAACCTCCCACCCAATAAAAACAGCTGTTTTCTGCCCTAAAAACCAAGGCAATTGTGTCCCTAGCAGGCACAGCTCTCTAAAACAAGGTGTCCTCTCCATCTTTTTTTTTTTGATAGTGTTTAAAATTTATAAAAGTTTGGGTGTTTTTTAAGAAAACAATGTGACTATTTACAGAAGGTGAATATTCATTTATATAGACCAATATAGACACGGTTGCTGCCAACAGACCAGCCCACTCAGCCGAAAATCACTTCTCCAATCAACTACGGTTCTAAGGCTCCGTAGAAAAAGCAATGCCTGAGCACAACAGCTTGTTACCAAATAAACACAGCATCACTGTTACTCTTTTAAAGCACAATGATGGCTTTAGACAAACCAACATGGCTGTTTCTTTAGAGCAAGATGGAACTAGGAGTTCTCTCTGTGCTCTGGGGAAGAGGGTAAGAAGATCTGAGAACTCCTAGTTCCCTGAGCTCCTTGCCCTCTGAAGATGCCGGCCACAGAGTCTGGTGAAACACCAGGAAGAAAAACTTCCAGAACATGGCCAAACAGCCCGAAAAACTCACAACAGCTATCAGATCCCGGCCGTGAAAGCCTTTGAGAATACATGTATCTGATTGTCATTTTTGCAGTTTCTTACAAATATGAATCCTGCCTCTGTGGCCATTAGACATTAAATCTGTTCCTTCTTCCCTCAATTGTCTTTCCTCAACTCATAGTCACAGAGGTTTCTTAAGAGCTTATCAAGTGCCACGTGAACTCGCGGAAGGACACGACAGAGGCCCACAAAGCTGGCCAGAGGAGTTGAGTGTTGTGTACAACGAGCAGAAAATACACCAGGCTTTAGAAAAGTCAACATTCTCCTCTGTCCTCCATGGAGAAGGACAGCCAACAGCCCCCTCACAGGTTTACCTTTTCCGCTGAACTCAAGGGATTATCAGTTTATATGAACAGAGGAAGGTAGTTGAGACTAAGTCGCAACCCTTGGCTCGTTTCCATATTTATTTATTATTTATTTATTTCTATACTGCCCGTCTTCCTGAAGGAACTCCGGGCGGTATACACCATTTTAGCAATAAAAACAAATATCAAACAAATCATCCAATAAAAAAAACAGAACAAGACTAATAATAATACTGCAAATAATAATACTGACCAAACAAGACAAATAATAAAATAATAATTTGAACTCGCAGGGCTACTGCCAATTCTCAGACTGACACCTGAGCAGGACGTGTCAGGGGTGAAATCCCGATTTAGCTTTTCCCTCCAAAACCAGGTGTGGGACCCATTTCAAGAGTCTCTTGCTAATCAGGGACAGGCTTTGGAACGCAGAACTGTGCCATTTATGCCGAGACCCTTAAAAGCTTGGTTGAGTACCTACATAAAGGTGTGGGGGGAATTAATCCAGGCACAAAGTGGACAAAGAACGAAGCATTTATATTTGTCCCAAAATATGTTATACTCTCTTTGGAAGTAGTCATGGCAACTGGACTTCTTTTCTTGGGAGGCTGAAGCATTTCACTACAGAGTGGCCTTTGCTGCTTGATGGTGCGCTGTTGAATAAAATAAATAAATATAAATAAATGCTCATCCAAGCAGCTTCGTCAGTCTTGCTGACAAAGCTTCTTGCATGAGGAGCGAAATATTTCGATCTCTCAAGAAAAAGAAGTCCAGTTGCCATGACTCAACTTCCAGATAGCCTCAGCCAGATGACTGAGAATCTTCTCCATTATAATTTATTAGCTAGAAAAAAATAAAATAAAATAAATAAAATAAAATAAAATAAAATAAAATAAAATAAAATAAAAATAGTCAGTTACTATCATCATCATTCCCAATGGCGGGAAAAGTTCACGTGAGGTTCGTCTGAACTCTAGAGATAAATTTAGTCTGGCATGACTTGTTTTTAAGAAATCTGTGTTGACTTCCCATAATGATAGCACTGCTTGTTAAATGATTACAGGCTGTCTGCTTTAATAATCTGCTATAGCATCTTACCAGGAATTGAAGCCAAGCTGACTGGGTGGTAATTATTCGGGTCCTCTTTCCCCCCCTTTTTGAAGATGGGGACAACATTAGCCCTCTTCCAATCGATGGGGACTTCCCCTGTTCTCCAGGCCTTCTCAAAGATTATTGCCAATGGTTCTGAAATTATTTCTGCCAGTTCTTTTAATATCCTTGGGTGTAATTCATTTGGCCCAGGAACCTTAAATTCATTTAATGTTTCCAGTTGTTCCTGTACTACCTCCCTACCTATTCTCTGTTGCAATTCCCGTCCTACCTCATCTACTCTTTGTCCCAACAAAACTCTTTTTTCCTTTTTGGAGAAAACGGAGGCAAAGAAGGTGTAGAGTAGTTCTGCCTTGTACCTGTTTCCTGTTAGCAACTGGCTATCTTTGCCATGCAGAGAGTCTATCATTTCCTTATATTTCCTTTTGCTGTGGATATAACTAAAAAAAAACACCCCTTTTTACTATTACAGCTGTAATTTATTACAGCGTGTGGAAGATATCCCAGCGTTCACTGGAGTGGCATGCTTCAGTGTGTCACTGGGCATGTGATTGGGACATACCCAAAACCTCATTAATTCGCTGTGACATAATCAGCAATAGGATGCCGGCCGTGGTTGCTTTAATTATCACGGTATCACTTTACTCCTGAGCACTTCTGAAACCAGATATTTCTAATACTCTCCCAAATTCTCAGGGTTGTTTACCAGCATGGAAAATAGTACCTGCGAAAGGGATCTGGGAGTCTTGGGTGTGTGTGTTGTGTCATTACAGTCATTACCGACTCTTTGTGACTCTATATCCATGGAGTTTTCTTAGCAGGAATACTGGAGTGGTTTGCCAGTTCCTACTCCAGGCGCCTACAGCACCTGGTATTCCTTGGAGGTCTCCCATCCAAGTATTAACCAGGGCTGACCCTGCTTAGCTTCCAAAATCAGGCGAGATCGGGTGTGCTTAGGGCATCTAGGCTTGGTGGACCACAAACTGAACATGAGTCAGCAGTGTGATGCGGCGGCCAAGAAAGCCAACGCGATTCTTGGTTGCATCAACAGACGCATAGTGTCTAGATCAAGGGAAGTGATAGTACCACTCTATTCTGCTCTGGTCAGACCCCACCTGGAGTACTGGGTCCAGTTCTGCGCTCCCCAATTTTAAAAGGATGTTGACAATCTTGAGTGGGTCCAGAGGAGGGTGACCAGGATGATTGAGGGTCTGGAAGAAGTGTCTTACAAGGAGCAGCTTAGGGAGCTGGGAATGTTTAGCTTTACAAAAAGAAGACTGAGAGGAGATATGATAGCTATGTTTAACTATCTGAAAGGATGTCACATCGAAGAAGGGACTGGTTTATTTTCCATGGCTTCAGAGACTAGGACTCAAGGCAGTGGTCTCAAACTAAAGGAAAAGAGATTCAGTTTAAACATTAGGAAGAACTTCATGACAGTTAGACCTGTTCGGCAGTGGAAGATGCTGCCACAAAGGAGGGTGGTAGAGTCTCCTTCTTTGGAGGTTTTAAATTAGAGGCTGGATGGCCATCTGTCGGAAATACTGTGATGGGGATTCCTGCATGGCAGGGGGTTGGACTGGATGGCCCTGGAGGTCTCTTCCAACTCTTATGATTATATATAACCTGGCTGGCCCACCCCCACCCCGTCCAACTGGCCCCTTTGGCTATCAAAACACTTCTCCGAATGCCACAGTGAACTTCACTGAACTGTGCCTAAATGGAAAAGTAATATTAAAACACCTGATCTTTGCACATTATGGCATGATTTCACACCCCGGCCAAAGATACAGGTAGAAACATTTGTCAATTTCAAACCAAATACAAGGGGCAAAATATTTAATTGTGTGGAACTGGAAGGTACCCGTTATAAGGAAAATCAGCCGACAGCCCATTTATTTTATTTGTTAGGTTTTTTTTAATACCACCCATCGGCAGCAGGGCCCATCTGGCCTCATGGCAAATAGATTCCACTCCCAGCCTCTCTCTATCAAGAAAATAGAGTAAAGGTACTGACCAAATTTTGAGAGCCCAAACCCAACAGCTAACCTCTGGCCACACAGACCAATGAAAGCAACGGGATTTATAGAACTGTTGACTTACCTTTCACCAACCAGTTGACAGGTCTACTTTATTGGAGACCAGCCACTAGATTTAAGCCAAGGTAAGTATATACCATATAGGAGGAGGAGGCTGTTGAGTTCCTCCACCAATGTTTGTCATTGCACCTTCTGCTTGCGACCCCAAGGCCAGTTTAAAGACATAGACACCAGAGAGGGTGCCACCTTTTAAAACATCTCCACGAGATAAACCCAGAGCCCTGGCACGGTCGCCTGTGGGTTCCTGATCTCACCTCTTGTTTAGCTGCGCAGCGCTCCAAGTCCGAGTGTTTCAGCCCTGAGTTGCCCTTCTTTTCGCATTGGGTCTTCACCAGCTCTAGCTTCAGAAAGTAGTTAAAACCTCCCACTACCTGGCGGGGATAGGGAACAAGGAAAGAGAGTTAAATCATGCAAGACTTTGTTTTTTGAACAAGCACATGCCTCCCTGCCCCAAGGTAGATGCAGTCAGAAAGAGCATGTTCTGGGTGATATTTTTGTAGTTGAAAGAATGAATATACAGTAGGACCCTGGTATCCGCTGGGGATTGGTTCCAGACCTTCTTGTGGATAATGAAAACCGCAAATAAGAGAGAACGCCTGTCCACCCACTCCCAAACTGCTGTTTCCTGACAGTAGCTTCCTTTATGGCTGCGGTTTGTGACAGTAGCTTGCTTTACAGCTGCTGTTTCTGACAACAGCTTGCTTTACAGCTTGCTTTGTGGCTGCTGAATTATTTAATTTTTTCCTCTGCCAACCATGGATAACTGAATCAGTGAATAATGAATCAGTGGATATGGGGGTCCTACTGTAACTGCTTCTTGACACTCGCCATAGAAAAGCAAACATGGCATTTTCTAGGAGCTTTTCGACATCTTGTCAACACTTGCAAGAAATCAAAAGAGTCAAAAGAGTTGAGTTCAGTGACTCAGCTGACAGTGAATTAAACCAGCCGTTCGAGAAGGTTGACGAACAACCTTGATTGTTAATTGGTTACCCTTGTCACCCTAGCAGTTCAAAAGCATGTAAATGCGAGGTGATAAATAGGTACCACCATAAAAAGCAACATGGTAAACAGTGTTCAGTGTGCAGAAATGCATTCAGCCATGCCGGCCACATGGCCACGGACTTGCACAACACTGGCTGTTGGGCTTAAGAAGCAGAGGCTGGAGGGCCACCAGTCAGAAATACTGTGATGGAGGTTCCTGCATGGCAGGGGGTTGGACTGGATGGCCCTTGAGGTCTCTTCCAACTCTGTGATTCTCTGATTCTATGAGCACCGCCCCTAAAGCTGGACACGACTGCCACGCAAGTGTGTGCGTGGGGGGGTGACATTTACCTTTACCATCTCCTGCCACAAGGGGAAGGTGGTTTTCAGACTCTCTTCCACCTCATTTTGTCTTCACAACCTTATGAGCCTAGGCTGGGGGAAAATAAGACTGACCTAAGGTCACCCAGTGAATTTCATAGCAAGATAGAAAAACCCGGATCCTTCAAGTCTCTCGCTGCCAACCTCTCGAGTTGCCTGAAGATTTAAATATCCAGATTTAGTCCCAAGGCTCTACTCAAGCACTTGGATCCAGTCCGACACTGACTCTATGGTGGTACACCCTCCTCTTTTCACAGGGTTGTAGCACATGCTTTGATGGACCAAAGCTCCACCCAACTGAGCTGCCTGTTGGATTCAAGGGCAGACAACCAAGTAGGATTTATGATGAGAGATTGCTGGATCTCATGCTTAAACTATGAGGCCAAGATCTGGAAGATCTCAATCCTAGTTCCTTCCAAGTCACAGAACTCACTGGGTGACCTTGAGCCATGAATCGGACCAACCCACTTCACCAGGATAATATGAAGGTCCAGTATAAGAACATAAGAAGAGCCCTGCTGGATCAGGCCAACAGCCCCTCTAGTCCAGCTTCCTGTGTCTCAGAGTGGCCCCACCAGAAGCCTCTGGGAGCACATGAGACTAGATATCTGTCTCCTGATACCACTCCCCTGCATCAGGCCCTTGAAGTACCCCTGTGTTAAGCCTGGAGATGACACATCTCCATCATGGTTTGTCACCTGTGATGGACTTTTCCTCCAGGAATCTGTCCAGTCCCCTTTTGAAGGCATCCAGGCCAGATGACATCACCACCTCCTGTGGCATGGAGTTCCACAGGCTACCAACATGCCGGGTGAAAAATATTCTTTTGTCTGTTCTCACTCTCCCAGCCCTCAGTTTGAGTGGATGTCCCCTAGTTCTGGTGTTTTGTGAGAGGGAGAAGAGCGTCTATCAACTTTACCCATGCCCTGCATTGTTTTGTATGTCTCAATCATATCTCCTCCCTCAGGCACCTTTTTTCCCAGACTAAAGAGCCCCAAATGTTTTAGCGTTTCCTCATAAGGGAGGTACCCCAGCCAAGTAAGAGAGCTGTGGACACAATTTTGAGTGAGCTAGGGACAAGATGGCTCTCCTTACTCCCTTCCTATCTCTGTTATTACAAATGAATATACTGTATAAGGTTCATAAGCCCAACACAATAAAGAGCTCCTGCTTGGTCTATTCCCTCATCAGCGTGCCACATCATGATCAACTGTCTCTTCATAACAAAAGATAACAGTGTGCTCTCAAATTAATTCTAATTTTTGGTGATTCTCTCCATGGCTTTCAAGGGAGAGCGTAATCAGAGGTGGTTTCCCATTCGCTTCTTCTGGGGGTGCCTTGGAACTGTGCAGAGTGGCCTTTTTCCTTGAAGGAACAGTGAGGAATTGAACTCCGAGCCTGTACCCAGATACCCATCTCATTGACCTACATCAACGGTTGAAAATCCAAAATGGACTTGTGGCGTTTGGATTTTAAGACTCCTCCATCTAAGTGGATTCATCACCCAGCAATCACCTGGAAACACTTCCTTAAGGCAAAGAATTTAATAGGGAACAAATATATATAATATAAGAGGGAAATATATATATATAAAGTGGACAGAGGGATTCTCTTCTCCCTCTCACAAAATACCAGAGGGGACATACACTCAAATTGAGGGCTGGGAGAGTAAGAACAGACAAAAGAAAATATTTTTTCACCCAGCGCATTGTTCGTCTGTGGAAGTCCCTGCCACAGGATGTGGTGATGGCATCTGGCCTGGATGCCTTCAAAAGGGGACTGGACAGATTCCTGGAGGAAAAGTCCATCACAGGTTACAAACCATGAGGGAGAGGTGTAATCTCCAGGCTTAAAACCGGGGCACTTCAAGGGCCAGATGCAGGGGAATGGTATCAGGAGTCAGAGATCTAGTCTGGTGTGCTCCTGGACGCATCTGGTGGGGCCACTGTGAGATACAGGAAGCTGGGCTCAATGGGTCTTTGGCCTGATCCAGCAGGGCTCTTCTTATGTTCTTATATTAAATTTGCTTTTTTAATATAATATGCCTCCAGAAATTCATCTAGGTCCCTCACTCCAGTTTTTATAATGCCAGTTAAAAACCTAGCTCTGTAGGTTAGGTTTCCAGAATTATCAGGTTCAAGGACCTACTGAAAATGCATTTCAGGTTCGCACTCTTTAACAAAAAATAAGCGGGGTGTGGGTGTGTGTCACAGATTTCCTAGGTGTATCTCAAGGCAACCAAGTGTCCTCGGGGCCACCTCTCCGTCCCTTCAAACGGGCCCGTCGCCAGATCGCCACGGAGGCTTCCGAATTATTGCCCAATTAAAATCTCAGTTTGCCCCCAGCGCTTCCTAGCCGTCTTCATCATCGCCCCCGGGCTTGACTCGCCCACGGGGGAGAACACTGGCCCTAAAGCAAGATCGCAACACACACACACACCCAATTGCGTTTGTGGTTTAAGGCACCTGCCTTTGCACCTCTCTGGATCCCGTTTCGGGGAGGGGAAAGGGGCCCGTTAAGTCAAATCAGATGCATAAACACACCAGCGGGGAGACGGATGGGCGGGCAACAATCGTTGCCTTCCTCCCGCCCCCTCCCTCTTCCTTCCCGCCTTCCTTACCTGCATCTCCGCCTTCACGATCCGAAGGAGCTTGTAATAATTGCGGCTGTTGCTGTCCCGGTTGTAAGCGTCCACGGCGGAGGCGGCGGAGTTCTGAGCGTCCGGGTTGGTGACGGAGATCTCTTGCCGGGCGCCGAGGCCACCGATTTGCGCCAGCAGCGGCGAGCACAGCACCACCAGCACCAGCAGCAAGGCGCAACCCAAGCGCACAAGTGAGCTTCCCGGAGCCATGGTGGCAACACTCTAGTACACCTGCTGCCCGGCCGCCGAATATATAGTCTCTCCGCCCCTCGAGGCCACGCCCACGCGGTGGCTTCATCAGCCAATGGGCGAGCAGCCACTTGGCATGAATGGACAGGTGAGGCCGGCGCGCAAAGCGACCCCCCCCCCTTCCCTTACAGCCACGCTGGAGAGTCAGAACTTCTCCAAACTCCAGCCCTCCAGATGTTTTGGACCACAACTACCACAGTCCTTTGTCACACTGGCAATACCGCCTTGGAATTCTGGGAATTGTGATCCAAAACTTCTGGATGGCTGAAGTTTGGACACCCCTGCAGTGTTCATCGCTGGCCGCAAATCCGCAGGAGAGGGCCTCTCATCCAGGGCAGCAATACCTGTACTAATGATGAAAAAATTAAAAACGGGAAATCTTTTAAATGAGGGAAATATATATAAAATATAATATAATGGCATTTAACAGGGATGCGTGCAACATTCTTCAGCTAGGGGATATAAACCAGGGAATTATTTGAAATATTTAAGATCAACTATTTCCTTTATTTAATTTTTACATTATTAGTAGAGGTGCCCTGGATGACGCCCTCTTCTCTGGGTTATACTCTCTATCTATCTATCTATCTATCTATCTATCTATCTATCTATCTATCTATCTATCTATCTATCTATCTATCTATCTATCTATTCATTCTTCTATGCAAAGCAAAAGGCTTCCAAATTATTGCCCAATCAACTGAAATAAAAATTTATGAATTTATTTATTTATAATATTTTTACCCCACCGTTCTCCTTGGAAAACGACCCAAGGTGGCTTACAACAATGAGGGACAATATACAGCCCAGAACTGTATTCAAGTGAAGAGCAAGAAATTAGAAAAGGCATCTTAGAACATTAAAAGGTAACCCTAAAACTACTTAGAGCATGCAAAAAGAAAAAAAATCCATTGTGAGGGGTGTAAAGTAACATAGAAAACATTGGTGTTCTTATGAAATTGATGTTCTTATGAAAGGGAGCACACACACCCCCAAGCTATGAACCTCTTTTTTCAATTGGGGGGTGATGCATTCGTAATCAGTCTGGAGCCGCTACAGACCAAAGAAGAAAAGAAGCTCGCTTCTGAAGAAGGACCCACCGAAACATGTGGAGCCAGAGCTTTTTTAGATGATTTAACAGGAAATAAAGATTGTTTCCGTAAGGAGGGTTGATGGAAGGGCGGGGGGGAGGGAGACCAAAGGGTAAAAAGGCAAGAAGACAGAACGGAAATAAAAATAGATAAATAATCTTGCAAGACATGAGGCAACATCTTAACGCAGGCTCCATCTCAGCTTGACAATTCAAATGGACACATTGTTATAGGATCACAAGTTACATCTCCAGCTGAAAACATCAATATCAGATGGGCTTTCATTCCCTACCAAGCCGTAACGCAAAGATCCCCTTTGTACTGTGGAACTCCCTGCCACAGGAGGTGATGATGGCATCTGGCCTGGATTCCTTCAAAAGGAGATTGGACAGATTCCTGGAGGAAACGTCCATCACAGGTGACAAACCATGAGGGAGATATATCATCCCCAAGCTTAAAACCGGGGTACTTCAAGGGCAGGGGAGTGGCATCAGGAGACAGAGATCTAGTCTCATGCGCTTCCAGACCCATCTGGTGGGAACATTTTGAGATACAGGAAGCTGGACTAGATGGGCCTTTGGCTTGATCCAGCAGGGCTCTTCTGATGTTCTTATCAGATGGTCTTTCTTTCCCTTCCAAGACTTAACACAAAGGTCCTCCGTGTACCTTTGTGGTGACATGTGTGTAGAGAACTTTGGCCACGGGGCATTTTGTGTCTTGCTTGTGATGCCAAATGGATCAGAACGGGCACCTCTCTGGCTGAGGCGTCTTTCAACCAGACAACATTATTCCTTTTCATTTAGAGAGAAACAGTTGTGGCAATTCTTATCTTTGATACACAATTGCTTCCTCATGACCTCGGAGCTTCCCGGATCTGGTTAGTCCCCACTGGAGTCTGCCAAGGTTTTCTTTTGCTTACAGAGGCAGCTCAGCGTTCATGGTCGCAGATGCAGATTGCTTCTGTGGAAGGAGAAATCATTGCTTGCAAGTATCTTCTTATCGAGGGATAAGAACATGGCAGCTCTCTGGCTCAGCTTTTTAGCATAGAATATACTGTATGTGTATAAAGGTCAAGAAAGCATCATTATTCTTGGTATATGAGAATGATTTTTCTACTAGAACATAAGAAGAGTCATGCTGGATCAAGCCAAAGGTCCATCTAGTCTCGTGTGCTCCCAAATGCATCTGGTGGGGCCGCTATGAGATACAGGCCTTTGGCCTGATCGAGCATGGCTCTTCTTATGTTCTTATGTTCTTTCCCTGAATGATGGATTACTGTACATGGCTACACACCTGTGTTTATAACCACTTATAATGTTGTGCTTGTATCTCTCCTTGTGTGATTACACTTAGGCTATGTTATCAATTGTTAGTTCCCATCCCTCATAACTCTTAGATGGTCTACCATACATGGTTACATGACATTTATTCTCTTTTCTTAACTGCTCGTGTTGTCTTTTAGCTTTAATGTTGTCTTCTAATGCTGTAAGGTACCCCTCAATTCCCTGTTCTTAAACTTAATTGTACTGGACTGTATATTGTCCCCCATTACCGTAAGCCGCCTTGGGTCCTTTTCCAAAGAGAAAGGCAGAGTAAAAATACGCATAAATTAAAAAAAAAAACGACATTCAATTTTCACCTGAGTGAAATCAAAGGGACACTTGTAACTTTGCAAATTTTGTATCAGTCCTGGGGGTCAGGACTTGGGCATGCCAATTGCAGCAATGTATTATTTGTTCTGTGAATGCAAATCAGTAAAGTCTTCTTTTTGTGAAACTGTGTTTGCAGAATCCATCAGTAGTAAGCAAACAGAACTTTAAAACTGTTACACTTGGCCACACTATGGGCCTTTATACACGACCCCTAAACTCCGCAGGAAATGGCTGCAAACTCCGAACCTTACAAGTGTTTTCCCACCAGCTCCGGAGTTTGCAGGAAATTAAGTGCGACCCCGCCCACCTAAGCGCGACCCAGCTGCACTTTCTTGTACCTGCTTGAGGTGGGTGAAAATCCCCAGGTCCGAATTTAATCTGGTCAGTGCGGGGCTCTCCTGGCTTCTGCTTGTGTTTTTTTTTGCCTCCTGCCCCTTTAAGAGAAGAGGTGGGAGGAAAAAAAGCAAGCAGAAGAGAAAGGGAAGAGAAATGGAGCTCCGGGAAGCTCCTCCAGGTGAGCTGCATTTTTTCCCCTCTTTCTCTGGTGGGGAGGAAGGAAGAGCAACTAACCCCTAAGATCTTTGGTCCGAATTTAAGGGGCCAGCGGATCTTAGGGGTCGTGTGAAAAGGCCCTATGCTCACGCAGAAGCACTATTCCGCTCTACATCGGAACCACAATTATTTTGTCTCGTACCACTTTTTTTCCCCCCTTCAGATTCTTGGAAATTTTTGACCGACCCAAAACTTGGAAGCTTTCATCTCCCTACCTTCTCTTCAATGGTGTTAAGCACAGAACACAAACAGGGAACATGAAGGCAGAGAAGCACCACTGGTTTTAGAGTTTATTCTTCATTTAACAGTTTTGCATTAAAGCATTTTCATTTCAAATACAATTATATTTTTAAACAAACAAACAAACAAACAGCATTGATCAATTAAGTTCGTAAGAACATTATACAATATTTACCAATAGCAAGTGATTTTGTTTAGGGGAGAATGAAACTGGACTTTTGGCATTTCTCGCTTCTTGTGAGTGCAGGGACTTCTTAGCAGCAAGCATGGGTGGTTAATGTGAAACATCAATATATTATTTTAAAAGACATTCAAGACACAGTAAAAGGCACATCATTCTAGAAAACTGTTTGGGGAGAAAGGATATTATCAATTTTTTTTCTTTCCCATGACATGGTTGCCATGGCTGGGTACCAGACAGAAGCTGACCATGGTTTCTGAGTACAATAGGACCTCATATCTTTGGGGATAGGTTCCAAGCTGTCCACCACACGAATGCTGAAAACCATGGATAATAGCAAATCATTACACACAGCATGGTAAAAGAAAATCCATTTTTCACATATATTACCAAAACTGACCACTATAGGGAGCCAGAGAGCAATCTAGGCAACTCAAATAAATAGCATGGTCTCTGGCTCCCTCTAGTGGCCGCTTCTGGTAAATACATCACAAAAACACACATTTCTAGGTTTTTTTCTTCTATTTTTAAAAATTTTTTCAGACTGCCAATAAGTGAAACCGTGAATATTGATCCTATAGCTAGGGGAGTCCTACTGTATAGTAATGTAATGGTGTTAGGCTGCATTACTAGGTAATCCACGTCAGGCAGAGGAGCCCTGTCAAGGAAAAGAGTAAGAACTCTCAAAAGGGGGGGCTTTGTGCATAATTTGAAAGGAGCAATGAAAAGAACACATTAAAAAAATTTCAAAGCAAAATAACTCCCCTTGAAGACCTTAACCCAATTCCCACTTCACAACAAAATGCAGTAGTGGTTTTCTTTGTGTGAACGTACATAACGTGGGGAATTGTGCAAGGAGACCCACAAAAGCAGCAATATATTTTTTTTCTGTGAGAACAGTTGCAAAAGAGAAATAAGTGACAATAGTGAGGAGAGAGATTTTCAATAAATAATACAAATGGGAAGAGGACATAAAGGTAGCTTCTTTTAGAAAAGCTTACATAAAACTATTTTCTAAACAGAAAAAAAGTATGAAATACCATATTTTTCGCTCTATAAGACCCACCTGACCATAAGGCACACCTAGTTTTTGAAGGAGGAAAGCAAGGAAAAAATGTTTAGTCTAAGGTTTCATGGTGGGGCAATCCTGGCTGCAAAAGGGGAGGGCAGAGGCTCCATGGAGATCTCCTTGCAAATGAGGTGATTTTTGACTGGGGAATCCAAGCTGCAAAAGGAGAGGCTTGCAAATGAGGTGATTGGGACTGGGGAATACAGGCTGCAAAAAGGGGATGGCAGAGGCTCCATGGAGGAGACCTCTTTGCAAAGGAGGTGATTGGAACAGCAGAATCCCAGCTGCAGCAGGGGACGGGAGAGGCTCTGTGCAGGTAACTATATAGGTAGTGGGGACTACTGTATTCACTCTATAAGATGCACAGACATTTCCCCGTACTTTTTGGGGGAAGGGGGGGCTGCATCTTATAGAGCAAAAAATATGGTAGGTATTGAGCCCATTAACAGAAAAATAATATGAAGGCACCGGTGTTGGATATTCCAGACTTGTCATCCATGGTTGTCCAGTTTTAACTTCAAATGATGGATGGGTTGTTCTTGGGTGTCAGTGTTGATGCTGGCTAAGCCTCACAAGCATGTTTATTGGATGCTTCAGTTAATCATTCCAAATTGCATGAAAAGGGATTGTGACTAAACATTAGAAAGAACTTTCTGATCAAAGAGCTGCTTCGCATCAGCACTGACTAGCCTGGGAGTGGGGAGTGGACATCTGTAGCCTGTTTTAGCTCCAATGTCCTACATTGGCAGGAGATTGGGTAGATACCCCTTACGCTTCGTTCCAGATCTTTGATAATGGTTACAGGACGTCTTTTGAGTGTTTCCTGCTCCTAGTTTGAACTGCTGATGGCAAAACAGCACCCATGGAGGCTGAGCCTTTCCCTTTTAAATGAAAACAACACTTATCTCACCATGGGGAAAGTTATTGAAAACTTTGGCACAAGTCTCTTGTAAGCAGAGAGATGAGGATACCACAAAAGTGTTCTTTTATCTTCAGGAAAAGAAAAATAAATAATGGATACATTGTTTTAAAAAAAATTGCAGCGCGAAGAAAAGCATCATGGTATGGTTTTCAAAAAAAAAAAATCAGTGATTAGTTGCAATTATATTTGTACCACAGTGTGTGAATAATCAAGCCAACATCATACCTGTGTAGAGAGAACCTGTTAAATTACAGCTACGTAATGGCAGAATTTATTCCCTATATGCTACAAGCATCCAGTTAACTAGATTCAGCAGGCCAAATTAAACACGGAGCTGGGGTATGTTTGCCCAGTGTTTTTTCCAGTTAATGCCTTTTGCAACAACTCCCTAGCTGTTAAAAAATCCACACAATAAAATTCATTCCTACCCACCTGTCATCCCAGGAGACGGCCACCCCTGCTTTCTATTAGTAGTATTTTTTTAAAACGTGCACTTTGGGTGCCAATATGTGCTTCACATCACATTCAAGGTTGGCTCTGTTACCTAGCATCGGAAAAGCGAGATTTGGAACCGGTTCTAGTGTTGCAATGGATGTGACAATGACGAAAGGATGTTCAGCCTCTCTCTCTCCCTTAAGTTAGAGAGAGACTACGTGGTTGTGGATGATAAACATGGGAAATGCTTTGAATGGTCAGATACAAACGGTGGAGTTTTCCCTGCCCCCCTACTTCATAGTTTTATCCTTTATCCACTGGGGCTTCTACTGTTTTGGAATCGCATCAGTTCAGATGGCTTGAGCCAACGTGGAGGGCTTTGTAGCTGTTGTATCAAAGCCCTTCCTGCCAGCCACAGCAGCAGTGAGAGAGGCAGGATGAGGGAAAACTAGCTTCCTCTCACATCCTCTCCACATGGTACCTAGCCTGGCAGCCCTGACTGTCTTCCTTGCTTCTTGCTTCCTTCCTTCCTTCCTTCCTTGCTTCCTTCCTTCCTTCCTTCCTTCCTTCCTTCCGGCTTCCTACTTCCTACCTAGGACACCTAGGAGACCAAAGAGAAAAATAAACAAAGAATGAAGATTTGGATGAAAGAGGGGAGGAAGATTTAGCCAGCCTTGTTTCCAGCTTGTTAAGGCAGCTGTTCTCTGCCTGTCCAAATTTCCATGAAGCACTGCTGAAGCAGAGCTACCTTAACAAGGCTGACTGAAAACTACCTCCAGTCTGTCTGCCCATTCTGCACTCTTTGTTTTTGTTTGTTTGTTTTTCTTTTTCTCTTTGGCTACCTGGCTGTTCCAATGCTAGAGAAGCAACCCTTTGAAAGGAAAAAGAGGGAGAAAACAAGAAACAGAAGGGGAAAACAAGCAGAGACTGTCACCAATCTTGCAAGGGCAAGCTTCAAGCAGTTAACAAGCTGCACACAAGGCTGGTTTCCGCTCCTCTCTTTGCTGACTCCTATGTGGGCGGCTGAAGCAAATTTGCCCAGGGAAATCTAACTCCCCAGGTGCCCCCTCACAGAGGACCCTGACACATTTTTTCCTGCTTGACACCACACCCTTAAACCAGCATGGATCCATTTCCAAAGCTGCTCCTTGAGTTCAGTTTGGTCACAGGTACACACAAGTGGAGGGGAAAAGCAGCCACCCAGAGTGTTCATTTTGGTTCCCACAAGACTGTTTCTCCATTCAGGTCCTTCTTTTTGAAAAACTGCCAGAAAGCCTCCAAAACCCCACCTTCTTCATTGCCAAAAGTCACCTCACAGGAAGGCTGGTTGTCATTGCAGAGCTTGGGAGCAGAGAAGTGCTCTGGGGCTACCTTTGGGAGTAATGAAATTACATTTCAAAAGGGGCAGCACACATAGAAGCAAAGCTATTTCATTGTTTTAACTCATAAATGCCGTCTCCTCAGGTTTATCCAGAACAAGGATTTAGAGTTGTACGGGCACCTTTTTTGGCATGGATTATTCTGGCATTTTCTTCCACTATTCAGATGACAACATCAGGATTAGACAAGTTCATGGAGAACAAGGGTTTCCATGGCGATCATTAAGGATGCCTAAGGACAACCTCCAGGTTGGAGAGAGAGGCAGGGTGCTTGCTTTAACAGATGCTGTTTGTGATAATAGCTTGCTTTGTGGCTGCTGAATTATTTAATTTTTTTTCTCTGCCAACTGTGGATAACTGAATCAGTAGATACAGGGGTCCTGCTGTGTTTTCCCAGTTCAGAGATCAGCCTAAAAACAGCCTCCCTCCCTCAGAAAATACATCACTGCTACATCCTCAGAATCCTCTGCTTTGGGGGGAAATTCCTCATGTTCCCTCACATTCCTACGTTCCTCAAAAACCCTTCTCTAGCGGCCTTGTTTGAACGGTCAAATCTTTTGTATCTGGGCGGCCTCGCGCTGCTCTCACTCCTCACTTCAGGGAAAGAAATGATCTGAAACGGGTGAAGAAGCAAGGGTTCTTCTGTATTTAGCCCAGTATAAGAAAGCTGAAGCCTCAGAACTGAGGCTATCCCCGGCCCACCCGTTGGCGCTACTGCTTCCCATAAGCTGGGCATCTACGGAGGCAGAGATGAGGAACGGACAATGCCATGTTCCTTCCTCCATCAGGGTGGATGAAGGAGCCTCTTGCCCAGTTCACCATGTGGCCACCGCAAAGACCTCACATGGGAGTGCTAAATATGGGCGGTCTTTCCTGGCACCTCGTGGCATGTGGCTCTGGACATACAAGTGGGGTCTAGAGGCGCCTGAGGTGGGATTTGATCAAGATGTACAAAATAATGCAGGGCATGAGTCAAGGGGATAGAAGGACGCTCTTTTCCCTCTCACAAAATACCAGAACTAGGGGACATCCACTCAAATTGAGGGTTGGGAGAGTAGAACAGGCAAAAGAATTTTTTTTAAACCCAAGTTGGACTGGATGGCCCTTGAGGTCTCTTCCAACTCTGGGATCCCATGATTGAACTACACCTTCAACCATCCCCATGCTGGCTGAGGATGGTGGGAATTGCAGGTCAATACCAGAGAAGGAGAAGTGATTGTCTTCCCGACATGATGCCTCCCAGAAGCCCACGGCCACTGTGGTCATAACAGGTCACTTCTCCCGTCTCCGATTAACACCTCTGCCCCCTTGCTCCAGCCCCAAGGGACTCATGGAGAAGACCACCTGGTCAGATGGGAGTTTCTCCTCTGTTGAAGGTCACGTGGCAGCTTCTGGAGGGGGGGGTTACTTCTCCTTGGACGGGTCAACCTCCGGGAAGCTGCTTTGTAAGATCAAGATGGCATCGGACGAGTAGAGGAGGACGGCGCTGAAGGTGGCGATGAGAAGGAAGTTGCCCAGCAAAGCTGCTCCCAGGACGGCGAAAGTGCTGGCAAAGGTGGCGACGGGCGCGTGGGCACTCAGCCAGGCCCGGCGCGAGTGTAAGTCCCAGTAGACGGCTTCCAACTGGAAGTGGGTCCCCACCACTGCACAGATGTGGAACAACTGGTGACTGTGTCCTGTGGACGGAAGAGGCGGGGGTCCAGAGGAAAGAGGCGAAGAAAAAGGAGAAGATTTCGTGAGTGGAGAATCCTCCCACCACAAGGCTCTCACCCTGGGCAGAAAATGTTTCTCGCTCTATCCCCTCTCTTGTGTTAAGAAATGCGTTTATGCCCACCTACTGTTGTCAGGGCATAATATATACACCAGGGCTGTTCAACTTTGAACAGGCCAGGGTCTACTTTTACCTATGAATTTTATCTGTTCCAAGCATATGCTCATAAGTAAAAACTTTTGTAAGTAGAGTAGCGGTTTCCCATAGTAATGCATTGAAAACCAATTAATCTGTTCTGGAGGGATTTCAATGCACCATGGCCCTTGAACTCCCCCGCTCGGCTGAGACAGTGGGCTGGCAGACCCAGAACTTTGTTGGGGCAGTGGTGGTCCTTGGGATGGGGGAGGGAAGGGTGGAGAATTTATCTCCTCACATTTTTTATTGATGGCCGGCGGGCTACTTTTGAACCCTTCACGGGCTACCAGTAGCCCGTGGTCTACTTGTTGGGCAGGCCTGATATACACTGTAGAATGTCCTAATTCAAGCATGCTGTCTAATGTAGCTAAATTTTGTGCGGCAGCAATTATAATTCGTGCTCAGAAGGTTTTAACAATTGCTCAAGCATTCACAATTTAAGCTGGCTCAATTTGTATGATATTCCTCCTCCCTTGTTCTTCCTTGTTTTGCTGTAACTGGTACCATTTTTATATATATGTACTTTGGATTTGGTCATTGACTGCAATAAAGTATTAATTCATTCATGCATTCATTCAACAACAGCAGCCGCTGTGACAAGAATCAAGCTGATTCCAACTGACGGCAGCCCACACGGTGGTTTCCTAGCTCAGAAACAGTTGATCGTTCTCTTATTCTGGAAGCTTCCGTGCTGGCCAATGGGTACGGAGGCTGTCTCTTCTTGTCAGAGGCACACTAGTGAAGTCAAAATTGATCTGACAGAACCTTGTTGGATCTGCTAAGTGCTGGGGCCACGAGGCTTACCAATTAGTCACCAGGAGGTTAAAAGGGTTGGAGGTGTTTATTGTGGATGGGGGGAACTGGAAGATCCTGGAATAAAAGACTTTCGGTGTATGGGTGTGCAGACACAGTTAGGAACCATGAAGGCTTTGGGTGTATGGGCGTGACGTACAGTTAGGAACCATGAAGAAATTGCATCGGGATTTTGGGACAAGTTGCTTCAAAGAAAATCTGCACCTAGACATGGGCACAAACTGTTCGTGCTGGTTCAGCGGTTGGCCCAACAGGTGTTCGGCAGTTCCGGCTAGGCACCCACTTGGAGGCAACACCTGACATGGGGCGGGACAAGGAAGCCAGGGCACTGCCTCCAAGTTGGAGAATGCAGGGCTCAGAACCACAGAACACCAGTTGGGAGACCCCCGAACCGGCACGAACCACTGGTTCGTGCCCACCTCTAGTTGCAACTTTCTTTTTGAGTAAAGATATAGCAGCTTTGAGTTGTGAGTTTTTCGGGCTGTTTGGCCGTGTTCTGGAAGTTTTTCTTTCTGACGTGAGAAAGGAGAATTTCCAGAACACAGCCAAATAGCCCGAAAAACTCACAACTATCATATGTCATCCGTGAAAGCCTTTGAGAATACATATAGCAGCTTATTAGTATGATGGGCAAAACAAAAGAAATCTTTTTCTTTAAAAAGGACAAAAGCACTGTGGCACTTCAAACACTGATTGTTATATTTTAATCTGAGCTTTTATGGATAAATAAAAGTGCTGCTGATTAGTACAGTACATGTAAAGAAGGTTTCAAGGCCAGTCCTTAGAATCTCCACAAAGGGCTGGAAAAGACATTTGTCATAAAACCTGGACAGCCCACTGGACACAAGATGGGACAAGACAGATGGCTCTTGTCCAAATTGGGATCAAGCAGCTTCCTCCATTCTGCTTTGTTTGCATTTTTAGGAGCCTCGTGGTGCAGTGGTTCAATGCCTGTCCTGCAGCTAAAACTGTGCTCACGACCTGGGGTTCAATCCCAGGTAGCAGGCTCAAGGTTCACTCAGCCTTCCATCCTTCCGAGGTCAGTAAAATGAGTACAGTGACAACCCCCCCCCCGGGCCTATTGCAGGGGTTAGGGACCCAACCCGACCCACGATAATGGAAAATCCACAGTATGCGTATGCAGGACGGGTCGGGCCTGTGGGGCATAGCTGGGGGCTCTTGTATTTACACCTAGCCTGGCGCTGCCCTGAATAGGCCTGTGAGGGCTTTTCTGGGCCTTCTGGCGGTCCCAAAATGTTTACTGGAAGTCACTTCTGGTTCACAGGGAGGCCCTTTTGGGGCCTTCAGAAGGCCCGGGAAGGCCCTCACAGGCGCATTCAGGGCAGCGCCAGTCCTGGCGTAAATATGGGAGGCCTGAAACAGGCCTTTCCCCCTTACCCCAGGGGTCCCACGATATAGCGGGACCGCAGTATAGGAACCGCAAAAGGGCGGGGGACCACTGTACCCTGCTTGGTGGGGGTGGGGGTAGGGAGTGTGTAGCCTACATTACTTTAATTAAAACTGTAAACCATCCAAAGACTATTTGAAGTGGTATGGAGCGGTTATATAAGCAGAACACTTTGCTTTTTTTGCTTTTTGTTTCCTTGGACAAAAAAGTTAGAGGGTGTTAATTTGGGAGCCGGTTTGATACTGCAGGGACCGAGGACAGGTTGTTTCCCAATGATATTCTGATTGTATTGCAATTGACACAAGGAAGGGCAGACTGTTTTAAGGAAAGACCCTTGATGGTATAATCAAATATTTTGCTAAAATGCTTTTCATCTTAAACAACATTAAAGGAAAATTACAATTTGATCAAAAGTTAAAAGCAGTCTTAAATGATTTTTTTTAATACATAAGCAGCCATTCAATGTCCCTTAGGTCAATTTTGTAAGGTTGCATATTTAAAATTTGGCCTTAGAATGGCACTGTGTGGCTTCCATCTCCCCTTATTTACATTTATTGGCGCTATAGATAACAAAATGCAAGTTGGCTGTAGCACTCCTGTTGGTTTTAATCCCTCCTTCACACAGGCCTTGGCTATAAGGTGAGTGTTTCTCTTTGTAGCAAAGTTAACCCCTTTTTGGATGGAGCTTTTCTTGTTACTAGAAAGGCGCGATGGGAACTGGGATTCAATTTGAGAGGTGGCTGGTATCTGGCTCAGAGCTTCTATCAAGTCTTTTAAGACATGCTCTACATTATCTACTTTGTTTCGAGTCTCTTGCAGAGCCTTAAAGATTGAAGTAAGCGTCTGGGCTGTTAATATAATATAATCACTTAGCTCGGTGGTGGTGAGATTACCAGAAGCTTCTAAGAGCCTTTTTACATGACCCCTAAGATCTTCTGGCCACTTAAATTCGGACCAGAGATCTTAGGGGTTCCTCGCTCTTCCTCTGTCCCTACCCCCCTCCGCACTTCCTGGTTGCTGGCTGCCTTAGGGAGGGAGAAAAAAGAAAGAAAAGAATGCCGGTTTACCTCTGTTTTGTTCCCGGCAGCATTCAGATCTCTTAAAGGGGCGGGGCGCAAAAAAAGAACAAACAGAAGCCAGGAGAGCCCCGCACTCACTATCCTTACACCGGATCAAATATTTGTCACATCCAAAAAGCAGGTACAAGAAAACTGCTGTTTGGTCGCGCCAAAGTGGGCAGGGTCGCACTTAATTGTCTGCAAAGTCCGGAGCTGGTGGGTAAACATTTTTAAGGTCCGGACCTTGCAGCCATTTGCGGCGGAGCTTAGGGGTCGTGTATAAACGCCCTAAGTCTTGGGGAGCGGTTAGTTCAGGCTGGTTAACAAGTGTCGTAGGAGATAGCAGAGTCTCATTTCTTAGGCTATTTGCTAATGAGGGTGATTGTAAAGGTGATTGTTTACTATCGGACTGCAATGAAAAGTATCTATACAATCTTATCTGTCAAAGAATTTGGGACATAGAGAGACAGGCCATTATCGAAGGAACAAACCCTACTTACTCCCCTCTCTATTATGGATTATCTCCCAGTTTGGAACATGGATCAAACTACTTTAGGAACCTTTTGAACCCGCAGGAACGACGGGCCTTCATGCTGGCTAGACTGAATATCTTTCCCTCTGCTGTCACTCTTGGCAGATATTCTAAAACCACTTATAAGAATAGACTGCAAGTTTTGTCAGCTAGAACCTGACTCTGTTTCCCATATTTTGACACATTGTCCGTCACATCATATCATTCGTCGACGATTACTAGGCCCCTACATTTCCAAACTCCTACCTCTCCCAGAGATCATTACTTCATGCCTTTTGGCTGACAAAAATCCCAGTCTGGCAGAGTCAGTAGCCAAATATTTATTATTGATCCACCAGAAAAATAATGCTGTTCCTATTACAAGCCAAATATTTACTTCAGCTTTAGACTAACTTAGGGCCTTTTCACACGACCCCTAAGATCCGCTGGCCACTTAAATTCAGACCAGAGATCTTAGGGGTTTGTCGCTGTTCCTGCGTTCCCACCCCCTCCGCACTCCTGGCTGCTATCTGCGTGAGGGGAGGGAGAAAAAAAGGAAGAAAAGAATGCCGCTCACCTCCGTTCTGCCGTCCCAGCACTGCATTCAGATCTCTTAAAGGGGAGGGGGGCAAAAAAAGAACAAACAGAAGCAAGGAGAGCCGGGCAGTCACTACGTTATATCCGCATCAGGAATTTTCACCTCCAGAGAGCAGGTACCTGAAAAGTGCGCTGGGACGCGCTTAGGTGGGCGTGGTCACACTTAATTATCTGTAAACTCCGGAGCTGGTGGGGAAACAATTTTAAGCTCCGGAGCTGGGAGCCATTTGCGGCGGAGTTTAGGGGTCATGTACAAGGGGCCTTATTCCGTTTAGACCCTGAGACTGGCCTACATTTTATGTAACAGCATCTCTGTTTTAAAACATCTATGCCAATAATGGTGAATTGAATTGAATTGAAAAAAAGCCACCTCAGGCAGCCACGTGGCCATGGGCCAAACCGCGAGATTGAGCGGCCCTCACTTACCAATGAAATCAAAGCGACCGGGCGCCAGGCGTTCGGGCAGGTGAGATGCAAAGAGGAAGCCGGTGAGGGCGGCAAAGAACAGGTGGTAGAAGTAACCAGTGACCGAGTCATTCCAGGTGCAGTCTTCCCCGAAGCAAAGCAACAGCTGAAAGGGAAGGGAGACACCACCGTCAAGGATAGAAACGAGGTTCTGAAGGGCGAGGCTGGCTCCCAAGCACAGCTGAACGAGGCAGCAAGACTTGCTTTAGAACTGAGTTGGGTCAGCGACCAAGAGCGATATAGCCAAACAAGTCCTGAGGTAAAGCAACCCTGACAGAGGTCCATCCAGGCACCAATTCACTCCTGACACAATGGTTAAACTGCAACCATAACGGTGCCCACAGTATCGGGGGGTTCAATCCCAGGTAGCTGGCTCAAGGTTCACTCAGCCTTCCATCCTTCCAAGGTCGGTAAAACGAGCCCCCAGCTTGCTGGAGGTGGAGGGAATGTATAGCCTGCATAATTACTCATAAACCACCTTATCAAGTGCAGAGTGATGCACAGTGGGGCAAAAAGAACCAAACCATTACATTTATAAACTGATGGGCTCTGAACTCTCTGCAACAAACCAGGAAAGGGACCTTGGATGTCCTGGTGGACAGCTCAGTGTGCCTCAGCAGTGGGGGCGGGGGGAAGCAAACTCAATGCTAGGGATCATTGGGAAGGGTATAGAAAATAAGTCAGCAAATTTATTCAGGACAGAAAGGTTCCCCATCTCCGGGACAGCGTGCCGAAAGTCTGCCAAAAGCAGGCAGATGGTTGGATGCCAACAGGCACTTGGCCTGGCTGCGTTTTTCATCCATCTGTAGACCCAACAATGCCCTGGGGGGCCGGGAACAGGGCCAGCAAATTGGTTTGTGGCAGTTACATAAAGTTAGCAGGGCGACCATTGGTTCCTGAGGTAGCCTGATCTGGCTGGAACGATAAGCCGCAGTGCCACTTTCCTGCCACTATCTGGGGAGGCGCTACAGCCTAGCCAAGGATCAGGTTGGGCGTTTTCCTGCCCTCTAACATTTCACAGACGAAATGGGGAGAAGCACAGGTTTGGAAAATAAACATAAAACACCGACATGGAAAAATAAGTAGGCATGTTTGCCTTCCTAACAAGGAGTGGTGTTTAACCTGCCCTCCTGCTCCATTTCGATACCTCCTCGGATGTACTGTTCCACCTGCTGTATTCATTTCCACAACCCAAGAGGGTGGGGAATGTTCCACATTTACATTTCTATGAGGGGCTGACACCCCTGTTTAGTGGTGAAGCCCCTGTTTACTGGCTAAAAGAACTGATGTTTCTGCATTTTAGTAAAAAAAAAAGCTTTTGTAGAATTTGCGGAATCTACTTTCTTCAAAACATATTAATATACGGTATGTATAGTCTCCAAATTCTGTGAGGTACTAGTCTCCCTTTGTTCAGCACCGTCTAGGCCTCACTTTGAGTTTTGTGTCCGGTTCTGGTTGCTGCACTGGGACACTTTTCTCCAGAACTAGGGGACATCCACTCAAATTCAGGGTTGGGAGAATGAGAACAGACAAAAGAAAATACTATTTTACCCACCGTGTTGTTAGTCTGTGGAACTCCCTGCTACAGGAGGTGGTGATGGCATCTGGCCTGGATGCCTTCCAAGGGGGACTGGACAGATTCCTGGAGGAGAAGTCCATCACAGGTGACAAACCATGATGGAGATGTGTAATCTCCAGGCTTAAAAACTGGATCCATGCTGGATCAGGCCAAAGGCCCATCAAGTCCAGCTTCCTGTATCTCACAGGGGCCCCACCAAATGCGTCTGGGAGTGCACGAGACTAGATATCTGTCTCCTGATCCCGCTCCCCTGCATCTGGCCCTTGAAGTACCACATTTTAAGCCTGAAGATGACACATCTCCATCATGGTTTGTCACCTGTGGTGGACTTTTCCTCCAGGAATCTGTCCAATCCCCTTTTAAAGGCATCCAGGCCAGATGCCATCACCACATCCTGTGGCAGGGAGTTCCACAAACTAACAACGTCTCAAACGTTTACACGGGAGCAAGGCATACGTATCTGGGTCCCCCTCTCTGCCAAAAAAATTGGTTCAGACCAGTTCTTGAGAATGGGCAAAGCATTTTCATTCCATATCCCTGGAGAGAAACAACCCAAGCGTTACAACCTTTGCATGCCGCAATAAAACGCTTCCCTTCCCTCCATCATGCATTACAGACCTACCCTGTAGAAGAGTGGGATGTTGTCAAAGAGGAACGGGTACAGGAAAGCTGCCGTCCTTAAAAGCTTGCTTCTCCGAGAGTACTCCAGTTCCAGGAATCTTAAGATCAAGAAAGAAAGTAAATACGTAATCATTCAGTGGCATTGTATGAGGCAAACACGGGCAGCAAGGTTTTGACATAGAAAGCATGGCTCACAGACAACCGACAGGCCAAAAAAATGGAAACAAAAAAACTTTGAAGAGGAGGTCTGAATCTTCCACCGGAGCTTCTCTAGACCACTTCAGAGCGTCCTGGCCACTTCTTAAACAACAGCGGGTCCCAAAAGTTGGACCGTCGTGTTGCCTTTGTCTATTATTATTTCTGAGAAACTCACCTTTTCCCTGGTACGATCTAATCAGATAAAGTAATTCCGTGATTTGGAATCTATAAAAGAAACCACCCAAACTTTATAATAACATTATTTTAAATTAAAAACATAGGCCGTCTCCCCCCCTCCCAAGAAATCATCAGTTCTTGAATCTTGAAAGGATGACTATCATCCTTTGTTTGCACTGGTAATGTTTCCTTTCTTTTGGAAAATCTCACCGTCTTGCACACATATAAAGCAAAGCAAAAGCAAAGTGTTCTGCTCATATACTGCCCCATGCCACTTCAAGTAGTCTCTGGGCGGTTTACAGTTTCATTACAGTGTGCAGGCTACACATTGCCCCCGCCCCCAGCAAGCTGGGTACTCATTTTACTGACCTCAGAAGGATGGAAGGCTTAGTGAACCTTAAGCCTGCTACCTGGGATTGAACCCCAGGTCGTGAGCACAGTTTTACCTGCAGCAGAGGCATTTAACCACTGCACACACATCCCTCTTGGAATTTCTTTATGGCTCATAAATTGAGAATCTATGCTGGACAACAACCAGGCCAGACGGGGCCACATTCTCTGCATTCTGAAGCACAGGAAAGGCAGGGTCTAAAACATGGATCTGAGCTTTAAGCCTCTGAAAATCCTAGGTTGAAGTAACTAAGGACAGTGGAAGGCTGCCTAAGGTCTCAGTCTGCAGCACACTGGCCCGGGCACTGGGCCTTGGAAAGGGGTTTTGATGCAAAATAAAGAGAATAAAGGATAAATAGAATAAATAGAGTGGCATCCATGATCCAGGGTCCTGTAGTGGACAGAGCAACCAGATTGCTTATCTGGGGCTGGTCACAGGGAGCACACAGACCACTTGCTACAACATTGCTGCTGTTGGCAGGATTCAGAGTGATGATGATTCTCTCCTATCAACCCCTCAACGGTCTGGGTCCAAGTTCTCTCGAGGACCGCGTCTCCCTTACTCAGTCTGCTCAAGTGTCAAGATCACCAGGAGAGGCTTTTCTTTTCTTGGTCCCGCCGCCACCCTCACGGGACATTGGGAGAGGGCCTTCTCGGTGGCTGCTTCCCAGACTCTGGAACTCCCTCCCACTGGAGGCCAGCCTGGCTCCATCATTGGACGTCCATCCGCAAGCAGGCCAAGACCTTTCTCTTCAGGCACATTCTCTTTCCTGAGTGAATGGCTGCCAAGTGGCTTAAAAAAAAATGGATAGTTGCACCTTACTGCAACAATGTCTTTTGCTGCTGCCTTAAATGTGTTTTGGTGTTGCTTATGTTTGTTGATATTATATTCCCCGATCTTGTTAACATTGTATACTAATTGTTACTAATTTTAAATACTGTCTTTAAATTGTTGCAAGCTGCCTAGGGTTCTTTTTAAGGAGTGAACCCAGTTTAAAACATTTTTTAAAAAGTTCCTTTATTCCCACTGCTGTGAGAGTCTTCAACTCTACAGTTTAACATATTCATATGGGGTATACTGTAGCTTCTCTTTATATATATTTATTTTTATATGCAAAATTTTAGTGTAATATTTGTATATTGGGTTTCTTATTTTATTTAATCTCTATTTTTTCCTCTCTCACACCTTACACTTTTTTGTGCACCTAGCCATCTTTACTTGTTTTTTATACTGGGAGCTGTGTAACAAGTAAATTTCCCCAAATGTGGGATCAATAAAGATTTATCTTATCTTATCTTATCTTATCTTATCTTATCTTATCTTATCTTACATAGAGTAATGAGAAACCAACCAACTAAAACAAATATATATATATAGAAATTAATCCTGACTGTATATTTTGTACAACATGCTGTTTGTACTTGATTTATATTAAGGCTTTATGTATAGGTACATTTATTATAATTATCTGGTACTTGGGTATACATTTTATTTTATCTAAAGTTCATATATATATCAGGCCTGTCCAGCAGGTAGACCGGGGGCAGCCAGTAGCCCGTGAAGGGTTCAAAAGTAGCCCGCCAGCCATCAATAAAAAATGTGAGGGGATAAGTTCTCCACCTCTACTTCCCCCAACCCAAGGACTACCACTGCCCCAGCAAAGCTCTGGGTCTGCCAGCCCACTGTCTCAGCCAAACGGGTCAGTTCAAGGGCCATGGCACAGTCCCCTGCTCTCCATACTGGCCAGATGATCGGCACGCCACTGTCTCGTGACCAACTGAGTTGTTGGTGCAGAGCGGAAGAAAGGGAGTGGAGGGGACAGCGAGGGGCAGGGTCATGGGTGTACCCACCTCCTTTGCATGGTGACGTCCCCCTCTTCTCTCCCCATGGAGAATTCCTTACTTCCACCCTTCCATCCTCATCCTCATCCTCCTCCCACCCCCACTGCTGCCTCGCAGAGACTGTGACCTGCTGCTCCTCCTGCTCCCCTTCTGAGCCATTCCCTCCTCCTTGCGCCGCAGCAGCAATGTGATTGCCCCGCTGCTGGCTTGGCCCATCCCAGCTGCACAGAGAACATGGCAGAGGTGAGAGAGAGCTATGGGCGGCAGCAGCAGTGGCAGCGAGGGGGCTGGAAGGGAGAAGGGGGAAAACAGGAGGAGGAGTAGAGTCAAGTCAAGCCCCGGGTGGGTTGGGAAGGAAAGTGCACCTTTTAAAAAAAGTCTTCCAGCAGCCTGGGCAAGCAGAATGGACCATCTGCACAAGCATGCACACGCCTCCCTTGCACCCCCATCCACACTGGCTCTAGTGGGTGTAAGAGAAGCGTGTGCATCGTCAGCCTTACCATAGGAATGCATTGAAACATGTTCCCTCCAGAAAGGATTAATTGATTTTCAATGCGTTCCTGTGGGAAACCGCTGCTCTACGAACAAAATTATTTACTTATGAGCATATGCTCATAACAAATAAAACTCATAAGTAGAGGTTTTAGTGTAGTAGAGCTCAGGCACTTTTCATCCGGAAAAAGTAGACCTCGGCCAGTTCAAAGTTGGACAGCCCTGGGTTATGGAACCAGTATATAATATGGGTTTTATAATCATGGAGGGAAATGGAAATAATCCATTATGCAAGGCATAGGGGGACTCTTAAAGAAACCAAGAGTTTTATTTTAGCAATATATGCTATACTCGTGCATTTTTCCAGAATGTTTGTCAAAAAAAGACATGGGCTAACTTGTAATGTAAGGAAACTCATGAACACTCCCAATTTACAAATTAAATAAGCGGGGACCTAACTCAAAGAATTGTTGTACGGATAAAGCAGGGAGTCCTAAATACAGTCTTGACATCATAGGAGCAAAGACAGGATGTAAATACAAAAAGCAAATATCATACCAGATATTCGTGGATTGTAGTATATAGAGTTGGGAGGGGGGTGGATAGGGAAGGGGGGAGAGGAGGAATACCTGGTATGAAATGTATTGATTACTGCAATGTGCTCTACGTGGGGCTGCCTTTGAAGACGGTCCGGCGATTGCAACTGGTTCAGAATCGTGCGGCGCGGCTGGTGAGTGGTGGGGCCGCCAGAGATCACATCACGCCGATTCTACGTAACCTGCATTGGTTACCAGTTGCTGCCCGAGCCCAATTCAAAGTGCTTGTCTTGACATATAAAGCCCTAAACGGCTTGGGACCTAGATACCTGAAGGACCGCCTCCTTCCATATGAACCTACCCGGCAATTAAGATCTAGCCAGGGGGCCCTCTTGAAAGAGCCATCCCTCAAGGAGGTGAGAGGGATGGCTTGTAGACATAGGGCCTTCTCGGCAGCTGCCCCCAAGTTATGGAATGCCCTCCCAAGTGAGATCCGCCTGGCGCCAACATTGATGACATTTCGGCGCCAGGTAAAAACCTTCCTGTTCCAGAAGTTTTTTAATTGATACAACATAGACTGGGGTCCTTTGATGGCAATTTTAGTGATGATTTTAGTATAAGGTTTTACTGTTGTTTTAATTATTTATTGATATTTGATATCTTAACTGTTTTAATTCCTTGTTGTAAGCCGCCCAGAGACCTTGGGTAGTGGGCGGCATATAAGCTGTAAAAATAAATAAATAAATAAATAAATATCCCCGTCCCATATTATATTGCACACCTAATTCTGCTGCTATATGTCTGAAGAAGTGGATGTGTAGTCCACGAAACATTACATTAAATATGAAAGTTAGTATTTAAGGTGCCACATGTTTTGTGTCTGGAACTCCCTGCCACAAGGTGTGGTGATGGCATCAGGCCTGGATGCCTTCAAAAGGTGATTAGACAGATTCCTGGATGTGAAGTCCATCACAAGTTACAAACCATGATGGGGATGTGTTATCTCCAGGCTTAAAACCCGGGTACTTCAAGGGCCAGAGGCAGGGGAGTGGTATCAGGAGACAGATATCTTAGTCTCATGCACTCCCAAATGCATCTTGTGGGGCCACTGTGAGATACAGGAAGTAGGACTAGATGGGCCTTTGGCCTGATCCAGCATGACTCTTCTTATGTTCTTATTTCTTATGTTTTGTTTTGTTTTTTGTTTTTGTTTTTATTTGATTTTTGCCTGAAGTTCCTGAAAAGACTAACACAGCTACTCTCTCTGAAAGTTCTGCTATGCAATACCACCTAAGCCTCAATGAGAGGGTCCTGCCGCATGGGAAAACTCGTCGTAGTTCAAGCGTCGCCTTTCGTTTCTACGGGTGGATTCCACCCTGCTCCTGCCCCTCCCCCTTCGCTCCCCAATTACCTACCGGGAGTAACAAGAAAGGCTGGTGCAGACAAAGGAATTCAAAGCAGCCATGGGGACAAAGTAACAGTGCAAAAAGCCGTTCACCCAACGATCAGGCATGGCGTAGGCTCCGTACGTGAAAGCGCAGCCTATAAACACACAAGCAAAAGGATTTCTCCAGACGGCGCAGGCCCAACGCTTGATAAAAACAGGGAGGAATCGCATTCCTTTCCCCCTTTCAAGTTCGTAGGGTCAGATCTTGGGACAAAGAAAGCGCAGAGGCATAGCTATGGAGGGGCAAGGGGGGACATCTGTCCCCGGGGGCAGCATCCAGGGGCACAAAATTGGGTGCCAAACAGCTCCCCGCCTATGAGCCTTGGGATGGTGTGTTGTGGGTGACCTGCCAGGGCTGCCTTCCAAGCTTCCCCAGTCACCACTGCCACCTTCTACACAGCACCTTAGCCCCTCCCCATCCCTTGGGAGGAGGGGGCGTGAAAACTGACTTTGTCCCTCGGTACTGAACACCCTAGCTACGCCTCTGACAAAGTGGAGCCTCGTGACCAAGCAGTGCCCGGGCAAGGACTGCGGTGGGGTGGGGTGCAGGCAAGAATGGCCCTGCTGAGCCCAGCGGTGCCTTGGAGAGGGTTGGGTGGCCATGGAAGCTTCCGTGCCATGCAGATGGTTGCCTTGATTCTGGTCCCCTCCCCTGAGATTACTCCCCTTCCCCTGGAGACCTTGAGATGGAGATATGAAGTTTCTCCTTGGGAAGAAGGAAAAGAGAACCCTGACCCATCTTGATGGCCTCCTCCATCCAGCTGTCACGTAGGAGGCAACCTGGCATTCAGTTACCATACATAGACGTATAACTTGCATTTGTATCTCCCCTTGTGTGACAGCACTGACACTATGAGCCTTTTCACACGACCCCTAAGATCCGCTGGCCACTTACATTCGGACCAGAGATCTTGGGGGGTTGTCGCTGTTTCTGTGTTCCCACCCCCTCCGCACTCCTGGCTGCTGGCTGCGTGAGGGGAGGGAGAAAAAAAGAAATAAAAGAATGCCGGCTTACCTCCGTTCTGCCGGTCTCGCTCTGTTCCCAGCAGCATTCAGATCTCTTAAAGGGGCGGGGGGCAAAACAACAACAAACAGAAGCCAGGAGAGCCCGCAACTCTCTATGTTAGATCCGCATCAGGGATTTTTCACCCCCGGAGAGCAGGTACCTGAAAAGTGCGCTGGGACGCGCTTAGGTGGGCGTGGTCGCACTTAATTTTCTGTAAACTCCGGAGCTGGTGGGGAAACAATTTTAAGCTCCGGAGCTGGGAGCCATTTGCCGCGGAGTTTAGGGTTTGTGTAAAAAGGCCCTATGTTTTCAGGGTTACTTTCCATCCCTCCTAACTTTGGGATGGTCTATACCGTGCATGATTACATGGAATTTTTACTCGCTCTGTAACTGCTCGTGTTCTCTATTAGCTTTAACGTAGTCTTTTAATGCTGTAAGATGGCCCTCAATTCCCTGTTCTCAATACTTGAATATGTCTTGATTGTGCTGGGCTGTATATTGTCCCTCATTACTGTAAGCCACCTTGGGTCCTTTTCCAAGGAGAATGGTGGGGTAAAAAATACTCAATAAATAAATAAATAAATAAATAAATAAATAAATAAATAAATAAATAAATAAATAAGCAAGCTTTTAGCATTATACCAAGTAATCAGGTCAGTACCAGGCTTAAACCGGGGTACTTTAAGGACCAGATGCAGGGGAGTGGTATCAGGAGACAGAGATCTAGTCTCGTGCGCTTCCAGAGGCATCTGGTGGGGCCACTGTGAGATACAGGAAGCTGGACTAGGTTGGCCTTTGGCCTGATCCAGCAGGGCTCTTCTTATACTCTTATGTTTATATGTTCTTAGGTATAACTAGGGTTCTTTTGGCATGTGTGATGGAGCCCTCACTCACCTCTCATTTAAAAAACACCTTTCCTCTATCAACCGACCGGACTTCCTGGAAGCATTTTGGAGCCTTACCCAAACTGTAGAGGCTCAGGGCCCCATAGTCCACGAAGTAACAGATGTGCCTGGCGTGGGCTGACATGGTGCTGAAAGTGTGGGCGCAGCTGGAGGTGAAAGGGTAGAGGCACACAAGCCACATATACACCAGGAAAGGCCAACTGTAGGTGTCACACCAGAAGTCTATGCTGTAGGAGAACCTCAGAAACCGCCACAAGAAATACCTGCAAGGGGACAAAGAGGTTTTTAAGAATATCTCCTGCTCCGTGCGTTTCCATGGAGGCAAGCCCCGGGTTCCAGCTGATTGCCGCTGGGGTGGGGGAGAAAAACCTTTATTTCCCCACCCCAGCACCAATCAGCTGGAGCCCGGGACTACGGCTAAGGACACAAATGGATTATTGATTTGTGCAACCTGCTCTGGGAATGCTGTTTGGTTGGCAGGGGGATAAGCTCTTTAAATGAAGACGCCCTTGACTTACCACGTGGGAAGGAAATGAGTCCAAATGTTGATGGTTTCGTTGTTCAGCTGGAACGAACTCAGGACACAATCCAAGGCGGAGCTTTTTGGATGGCGGTAGCCTGAGATGATGCCATCTTCCCAAAAGATCTATAAGACAAGAAGCAACCGCTGCAAATGGAGGATCACGTAAAATGGGGAAATGTCCTTTGAACGCTAAAGCACGCAGCCACTCTAGTGGAGTGATCCATTGAGGAGAGGTGTGAATGTATGTACGTGAGCTGCTACATGCCTTTGGAAGGACTGGGGCAATTAAAACACCTCCCTCCCTTCATCTCTGATGCAGCTTAAGAAATCCAAGCTCTGAGCCTCAACTAAGGCGGTTACTTCACGTACCTTTTGTCTCTGTTAGTGTTGCACTTAGGAGTGGTACAAAACAATGTTACTTCATGTCCATCGCGCAACTTCTGAAATTTATCTTGACCACACACCCCAGAACGGGTGCTAAGCGCAACAATACTGTACCTGGTGCTGGGGTAGGGTTTTCCCATGTCACTCTTTGTTCCCGCTTTCTGTTCCGAGACAAGACACCATGTAGTAAAGACTGTCACGCAACAAAACATTCATTTCTCTCAGAAAACTGTGTACAGTTTGTTTGTTTGTTTTTTACTTTTCAGAAGCGAATTATCGAAAAAGAATTTTTAACCACCACCACCACCACCACCACCACCCAAAAAAGGAAAAAGGAAGGTAGACAAATTCAGTGTTTGTCACGGTACAAGACCGTGAGGTAACACTTGTCACGAGACAAGTTATCATGACCATGGGAACACTGAACAGGGACAAAACCATATGATTGCGACCATCACTGTCACGGTACAAAATTAGTTGCGGAACAAAGAAGGACGTGAAGTAACTGCCTAAGAAACTGCCTGGCTTTCCCCCCCAATTTTGCCAAGTACTTTACATCTAAGAAATAACTCCTGGCAAATCTCATGTTATAACCTATTGGTACTGCTCTGAGGAAGGAGTTTCGCCCTCAAAATATTAGCAACGTTTTGTGAATTTTCTAGTAGCCTAAAGGTATCACCTGTTCTACTTTTGTATTTGGTTTTTGTGATGGCTACATGGCTCCTCAACTTGTTTTGCTTCTAGTGGAGGCCGAAGGTGATGTACTCACACGAGGTACTTGGTGGATCCTGAAGATCTGAGGCAATTTTAATGTAATCATTTCTAGACCCGGAGGGTGGATTTCCTTTTTGATATATGCCTACTAAAAAGCAAATTTGCTTGAGGAAAGAGTCATCCCAGTCCACATCTTCTTCCTCCAGACAGCTCTTTGTGGGATCAACATTTGTGCTGGGGAAGGAAACAAGAGGGAAGAAGAAAACAACAGTAAACACAAAACAGCCAGAACAAAAGGGCCATTCGGTTAAGGAGACAGGAGTAGAAATTGCTCTTAATCCCCGAAGGAGACATGGAAGGAGCCTTTCTGGAGAATGGATAAGCCTCGCAAGCACATTTGGATATTTGGGGCTCTTTAGTCTGGAAAGAAGGTGCCTGAGGTGGGATACGACTGAGATGTCCAAAATAATGCAGGGCATGAGTCAAGTGGATAGAGGGATGCTCTTCTCCCTCTCACAAAATACCAGAACTAGGGGACATCCACTCAAATTGAGGGTTGGGAGAATGAGAACAGACAAAAGAATTTTTTTTTTACCCAGAGTGTGGTTAGTCTGTGGAACTCCCTGCCACAGGAGGTGGTGATGGCACTGTTGAGTATTTTTTTCCAGCTTGGCTAGCCCAAGCTAAAGGCTGCTAGATTCCCCTAGTACCCAATGAAAGAAATCTACCACGAGAGAGGTCCAGAGAATTACCGGTTTATTGGGCCCAATAAAGAAACAGTAAGGCGAACGACCCACAACAAGGCAGTGCGAGGCGTTCGGCCCCGAACAAAGGGTGCACCCAGGTTTTATACCTCCCTCCCCCTCCCATGAGGTGCATGCAACCCCTGGATCAGGTGAGGGAGTGGTCTTCGAGGAACCTCCAATGAGGACAGTTCAGGGACATCCCAGGGGAAGTCCCAGGACACCAGCTTAGCTTGTCCGTCCAGGTGTGGCTGGCCATCCATGTCCTTTAATGGGCTATCAGGAGTGAAATAATGGAAGGAAGGTAAAGGGCAGTGTCCGAGTCCGAGTAATTATCAATTCAATAGGAGGGCTGGAAAGTCAACAGAAGAGTCCCAAGTTGTCAGACACGTTCTCCAGGGTATGTAGAAAAGAGACAATGGGAGGTCTCCTAGCAGTCTCCTGGCTGAGATTAATCCTATTGTCCATGAGGAAATTCCTGCCTCGCCCTGGAATCTCCTTGACTGGTGTAGTCGCTTCTGGAAGATGCAGGCATGCCAAAGAGTCACCATTTTCCTCCTTCTCTTCCCATGGTTCTTGCCCAAGATGGTGGTCCCAAGCATAGAGAAGGGGGGGGAGTACCCAGGGAAGCATGGTGGGGTGAGAGGTTAAGAGGAGAGCAGAGGCGTTGCCCTTCTAGCTCAAGGTGGTGGGGAGGGGAAGGCAAGAGAAAGAGAGGGGGGGAAATCTAGTGGAGGGGGGGAAGGAGAATCCAGGTGTGTATGGAGTTTTGTCAGGATGGGAAAAGACTGCACAGCAGCTTGCCTGTTATTTCTATAGGAAAGTTCCAATTTGTTTGGGGTTTTCGTGTAATGCTTGTGCACGGTGTGGGGCGCGGTTTGGGGTGTTGGGAGCCCCCAAAAGCATCTCATAAAATATTTTATTTTTTTCTTAGTGACCTTACAGCATCTGGCCTGGATGGCTTCAAAAGGGGATTAGACAGATTCCTGGAGGAAACGTCCGTCACAGGTTACAAACCATGATGGAGATGTGTAAACTCCAGGCTTAAAACCATAGAATAATGAAGTTGGAATTGGCCTATAAGGCCATGCTCAATGCAAAAACCCAAGTGAAAGCAGATGGCTCTCCAATTTTCTCTTCAATGCCTTCTCAGTGTTGGAGGGTTCACCACTTCCTGAGATCATAGAGGTTGGGACTACAAGTCCATCAAGTCTAACCCCCTGCATGATGCAGAAATACGTATCAAAGGATATCAGCTGGATGGTTGTCCAAATTCTCTCGATCCCCTCCAGTTTTGGAGCACTCACCACCTCTTGACGTAATTGGTTCCACTGTCGTTCATGGTTATACTACTCTAACAGTTAAGGAGTTTTTTCAACTGATATTCAATCAAAATCTGGTGTCTTGTAGCTTCAGCCCCTTAATGCACGCCTGGCAAGCTGGGATGATCAAGAACAGATCTTGGCCCTCCACTTTTTGACTACCCTTCAAAGGATTTGAAAAATGACACCCCATCTCCCCATAGTCTTCTTTTCTCCAGGCTCAACATGCCCCCAGGGGCATTCTGTCTTTCCTGAGAGAGCTTCATTTCCAGTCCCCTGATCATCCTTGTTGCCTTCTTCAGAAAAAGGACGAGGACTGAAGCCAAGTCAGTGGTGAAGGAAGGACGACGGAGATATTCTCTTAACATAAGAACATAAGAAGAGCCCTACTGGATCAAGCCAAAGCCCCATCTAGTCCAGCTTCCTGTATCTCACAGTGGCCCCCAATGCATCTCGGAGCGTACGAAATGAGATCTCTGTCTCCTGATCCCACTCCCCTGCCTCTGGCTCTTGAAGTACCCCAGTTTTAAGCCTGGAGATGACACATCCCCATCATGGTTTGTAACCTGTGATGGACTTTTCCTCCAGGAATCCGCCCAATCCCCTTTTGAAGGCATCCAGGCCAGATGCCATCACCACCTCCTGTGACAGGGAGTTCCACAGACTAACAACACGCTGGGTAACAGGCTAAAAACGTGCCCCACCCCCAGTTTCTCTGTCTTTTTCAGTCAAGGACTTCTTATTTTTCTTTAGCGTTTGTCCCGCTTGGCGATGGGGGTCCGCTTGACAGATCCATTGTTTTGAGGCGCCTTTTGGGGGACGTTCGGTCGGCCTGTCGCAGGGCCTATTAATGAGAGAGAAGAAGCCATTCCTTCTTCCTCACGTCTCCCCCTTAGTCAAGTTGAAATCAAGTTCTCTTTTGGCCGTTACTTCACGAAGTACTTCACTTCGCAGCGGGATTGCCTTCGCTTTGAATGCGAAGGCGGTCACGTGGTCTCCCTTCGCTCCCAACCCTCTTTCTCTGTCCTCACGAGGCGAAGTTTTAGGATCGAATCCAATACTACCTCACGTGCTCCCTTCGCATTGGGAAGCTTACTTGCAACGTCCGGTTTCTGCTTTCTTTATTTTTTTAAAAAAAATTACCACGGCGTATCGATGCATCAATATCCGGCTGTCATTTGCGGCAGAGGTGAATAACTGTATGATCCTTCGTTTTCTACTCCCGATTTGTATTGCTTCGTCCATTGGCGACGTGAAAAAATTGCTGTTCTCCGTCAGGGTCACTAGGTGGACCAGCACACAACATTTGTTGTGTATGATCCATCGGTCCTCCAAGGACATTCGAGTAATCCCTTCCTAAATCCCCAAGATCAAAAGAACGGGTTAACCGAAATATCAATGCATCGGCATTTCGGAGAAAAAGTAACTAAAAAAATAAATAAATATATATAATCACTGGCCACACGTGACTTTGGATGCGAAGCGGGATGCGAAGTGAAAAAGATTCCCGGCCTCCGGCAGGGGAATCTCTCGCCCCGCTTGGAGCACGGTTTAGGGGGCGTGGTCGGGGTGGCGCCGCATCCAAAAAGGAGGAGCGTGCGGACTGAAACGATCGATTCGGACAGAAATGACGGCTCGCCGCGCAGCGAGAGGTTCGTGAAGTAACGGCCAAATTTGTCCTTTCCCACAAGGCCTCCTTTGACAGCTGCTGGTCCTCACCGTCATGTGTCACCCCACCAAGGAGTCAAGACAAAAAAACCAACAACCCTAAGACCCTTCTGTACGTGGGGATGAAAAACAAAGATTAATTGCTTCCCATCTCTTCCTTGTAACCAACCATGATAAACAGATTAAGGAAAGAAAACCGCCTGCCACGTTGGGAAGGAGGCCAAGGAGCAAAACAAGGACATTGTTAACCCAGAAACTGGGAAGGGGGTGTTCCTCCCTGCTCGCCCTCCCCACTCCCAAAGCACCCCCCCCCCCGTCAACGTATGATGATGATTTCCAACTTGGCAAAAGGAGATAGAAAGCGGCCCAGAAAGCTGCTCTCATGACCCTGTCCTGATTTTCTGCCCCTGCCCCCCCCCCCGCCGCCGCCGCCACCGCCACTGCCCTCCCTGCCTGGAATGCGTCAAGGGCTGAAAAACCCGTCCAGAGGCAGAATGTTTGGGAGATAAGGCCGTGGTTGCAAAGGGTCCAGAAACAAGTGAACATTTCAGCTACAAAGAATAAAAGAGGATCAGTGGGGGGGGGGTAAAGAGAGGGAGTGGGTATTCTGCAATGTCATATTTAGGTGTCTTTGTGACGACACCTCCCTTATAAACATGTAATTTTGATGAAAAAAAATGTGTAGTGTAGGGAACCAACTTATTAATCTTCACAGGATCCTCTTGGTAATGCTGCCACCTTTTTAAATCGTGACCTTATGAACTGGGACAGACTCAGATGTATAATACAAAAATACTAATGATGTTTATTGAGAAAATAAATAAATACAATAATGTCTGAAGTGGGTATGCGTTGCCTTAAACCTAAAATAGATTAATTCAACTCTTCAAGCCTCCCTGTCTTTAATAACCAGTAAAGAGTAAAGCCCTCACTGCCTGACTGAACTGTGCTCTCTCCCAGCACTCACTCTCAACAACTCTTAACTCAACTCTTAACTCTTAACTCAACTTAACTACTCTCACAGACCAGGCTCCACCCTTTTTATACCATACAACTCCCCACCCTCCTGCTGGGATTGGCTGATAATTTACATATGTATTTCTCCTGAATCCAGGGTGTTGTCACAGTCCTTTCCACTGTTCCCACGTTATGCAACCATTACTGTAAGCCGCCTTGGGTCCTTTTCCAAGGAGAAAGGCGGGGTAAAGATACTCAAATAAATAAATAAATTTCCAGAGTTCCCCACCTACCCACCTTCCACCCCCAGGTATCAAGGGATGGTGCTTTTTCGGAAGCCTCGGGGAGCTTGGGTGGCCCCTCACTTGGGAGGCATGGGGGTAGATTCAATTCCCAGCACCTGGCTCCCCAGCCCAACCCACTGAGCTCACTCCTCAGTCCATGGTTGGGGAGCAAGGTCATTGCCCCGGAGATGCCCTTGTCATTCTGGTGTACAGGGCAGACGAAAACACATCCTCTTAACTGACATAAACCTGGCGTTGAAGAGTGGATGTGATGGATCAGATTCCCCATCACATGCAGTTCCTGGGATGGGGTTCCAAAGGTACCCCTTTATTTTATTTTATTTTATTTTATTTTATTTTAAGGTGGCTTCCCACGGGTCCTTGCAACAGACCACACCTATTCCCCTTGCTGCCTGACTGACAAGGCATAATAATTACAAGCCGCCCAGTCGATTCAGACTTTTGCTCTCTGGAGACCAAGTTGGCGAATCAAATTGCCAACACCAGAACCGGGACCCAAACTCGCTGAGCTAAACCAGCCCGTTCCCAATTATTTGCTGAACGGAAAATCCCTGGTTGGGAACATCATCCAGAGGATGTTTGTAACCAGAGGAGGCCAACCAAGGTTTGGATGTGGGCACCAAAATTCAGAGGGCACCTACATTTTGTTACTGTAAAGAAGGCATTAAACTGATCTCAAGCATGAGGCCAAATGTTGGGGAACGGCTTTCCTTTTCCAGATCTACAGGAGGGAAAAACCAATCTACAAGTGAGCCAAGGGGGGGGGGAGTTTGATTGTTGAGCGTAAGGCGGCTTTGTGGCATAGGGACCCATCTCTACCCATTCTAGCGTGTTGCCTCAGGAAGTGTAGCTGGGTCTTTCCCTCCAAAGAAAAGCCAGGGTGGTGTGGTGGACATGGACAGAGTGCAGGATTAGGGTGCAGGATACCTGGATAATCGTATCGGCTCTGCCATTCCATTAGACTATCCAGTGATGCAGAGAGGGGTTTCTTTGCTGCTTGGGTAACAGTTTTAACCTCCATAGTAATCTACCCAGGCCTTATACTCTGAAGAGGTCACGCCAGCTTTGCATGCAGTGTGGAAACAACACGGCTTCTATGCAGAACATGATATCATAGTCTCTCGAGACTGAAGGATGCCTATATACCTGGGTTCAAATCCCTGCTCAGCCATGAAAACTCACAGGGAAGGTGGTAATGATGATCCACACTTTGACACCACAAACATACCTTGATGACCCTACGAGGGTCACCCACCATAAGTTGGCAGCAACATGATAACAGGCTGCCCCCCCTTTGCTGTCTTTCTGCAAGCAGGCAAAGACCCTTTTCTACAGGCAAGATTTCCCTGGGTGACTGAATACCGTTTTGTGACTTTTAGGTAGATTGCTATGTAGGACTGAATTTGTAGTAGTACTTGTGTTATTCCCCTTTTTCGTTTTCTATCTCTGAGAGGCATTTCCCCCTCTGCTTACTTATTGTTGTTAGCTTTAATATTGCTTCTTAATGATGTAAGATGCATCTTCCGCAATCTTTGTTCTCAGCCTTGAATTTTTATCTTTAGCGTTCTTGATAATTATTATACACTCATGGTCTCAAACTTCGTATATTGTCCTTCAGTGCTGTGAGATGCCTTGAGTCCTTTTGATTTAGAAAAGTGAGATAAAAATATTTTAAACTAACTAACTAACTAACTAACTAACTAACTAACTAACTAAATAAATAAATAAATAAATAAATAAATAAATAAATAAATGATTTACTGAATAAATGAAAATGTTCTTATTTGTCCAGGACAATTTCAAATTCTCCTTCCCAGCAAAATTATTCTAGGACATAAACAGATCGTAGTTCGAGCTGAAACCGCATTCATGTTGGAAATAACTGTGAGAAGACTCCTTCTGTGACTCTGAAATGAGACTTCAAAGCAAGCTACTCACAGAATTGAGAAACGCTGGCCCTGAGAGACGGTCATTAGTTAAGAGTTTCTCTCTTCTCGTCATCAGCTGTCCCTAATGTGTCTCTAACCTGTTCCAGAACCCAGTCCTGGACTTGAACCATGTTCATTCTTGTTACTGTATTATTATATAAACAATTGTATAAAATGGGACCAAATACTGACTGGAGAAAAAACCACCTGTGGAAGGGCAGATGGGCAGTAGTTCCTATGCATGCTCAATTTTGCAGAAAACTAAGAAAAATATTTTGGGGGCTGCTGGGGGCATGAAAGCCAGTATATGGCTCTTTGGGGTCCTGAAGTTGGCAAGTTCATCGCTGGCACTGCCGGAAGCCACCTTGTCCTGTGTTAGACTCTCCAAATATTCTAGGAGAGAACACATTTCCAACAGGCAGCCCGAGACTCATAGCTGAGGTTTGCATTTTGGTTATTGGAAGGTCGCTGGCAATTAAGCATCCAATTAATCAAGGCTCTTGTGACCGGCATAAGATCTCTAATACTTACTGATTTTTTTTTCCTGCTTGAAAGCACTTTCCAGAAGACTGAGCTGCCCCCCCCCACCCCCCACCCCGCTGCCTCTTTGAAGGCTGAGACTGTGTCTCCTTGACCATAGGCTAACAGGAATGACTCCTCTCTCAAGGATCTTCCCTGAACATTTTGCTTGTCAAAGCTTGGAACGGTTGTTTCTAGTTTGCACTCCAGTTCTAGAATCCTTTGGGAGCATGGTGCCCGGGCTGGGAGATTCTGGGGGTTTCGGTGCAAATAAACACACCCACAACCAATTTCATCCTCATCATCACTCTTATCCGGCACCTTCTTCTGGTACCAAAACAGTATGCAAGAGTGTGGCTTGACTTTGTTTTTGTACTGTAATCGGTTTCATTTCTGAGGCTTGCCCAGATATGTACCTGATTAACCACGAAGCATCGAATCTAATTTTCTGAGGCGGTTATTTATTTATTTTATTTGTTTTGAATATTTTTTACATGGAGAAGAGAGGAGCACCATCAAAAGACAGAGTGAAGTAACCCCCTCAAGCAGCAGATTCTAGGAGTCAACTATATAACAGAATTGATGTAATGTAATTTAATTTTTTGCTATACAGTAGGACCCCTGTAGCCACTGATTCATTATCCACTGATTCAGTTATCCACGGTTGGCAGAGGAAAAATAAATAAATAATTCAGCAGCTGTAAAGCAAGCTACTGTCATAAAACAGCAGCCATAAAGCAAGCTACCGTCACAAACAGCAGCTGTAAAGCAAGCTACTGTTGCAAAACAGCAGCTGTAAAGCAAGTTACTATCACAAAACAGCAGTTTTGGGGACATTTTGGTGTTCTCTCTTGTCCACGGTTTTCATTATCCACGGGAAGGCTTGGAACCAATACCCAGTGGATACTGGGGTCTTACTGCAATTGTATTTTTGCCACTAAGGACTGGCAGAGAAATGCCAGTGGAATTTCCTGCCTCCAGTGATGAAATAGTGTTCTGGGCGTGTTGACATGATTTGGGGAGAAAGCCTTCTCACCTGGGTCAGGTGACAATCTGATACAAACAGCGACTGGGGAGGCTTAGTCATGATACAAATAAATTGGACTTTCCTTCGTAATTTTGTCTGCACCGTGTGTCTGTTCTTATAGTGCCCTCACCAGAGTTCTCAAAGTCAGTGAAGTATTTTAGGAGTGGTGTTCCCAGTTCCACTCCCTCGGTCAGATTCCATGGCTAAATGAAGACTAGTCCTTCACTCTACCCACTACACCACACTGTAGCACGTCCTTAATCTCTTATGGTTCCAACTGAAACCAAGCCAGTTTACCTAATGCAGTGGTTCTCAACCTGTAGGGTCCCCAGATGTTCCTGGACTGCAACTCCCAGAAATCCCTTCCAGCACAGCAAGTGGTAGAGGCTCCTGGGAGTTGCAGTCCAGGAACATCTGGCGACCCACAGGTTGAGAACCACTGACCTAATGGCTAATCCATGGGAAAGGCACTTGAGGTCTGAATGTTGTTCTCCTTGAGGACAAAATGAAAATATGTGCATTTTCATCCTAGCTCTTCCTTAGCAGGGCACCACTGCCCTGTATTGTTCCCAATGCAGCACATTTAAGTCTTAGGCATTTCCGTGCCGTCAGCTTGCTTTCTACCACAGCTTTATAAGACTAGAGTGTTGGATTGAATTTTATCTTACTATCAATTTGCCTTCAGTTAAGGATACTGTATCTTCACTCCCCCCCCCCCCATCATCCTACCAGAATATTGTTGCCATTGCGCCATTGGTGCATGCCAAGGCCTTGTACATCCATGGTTAGATGCCAAGTTGTTACTGACCTTCAAGACCCTGAAAGGGGTTTTTAAGCAAGTGGCATATTTAAGCAGTGGGGTTTTGCCAGCGCCAGAGTCCAGGGCCTTCCGTAAATAAAACAGGCGCACCAGGACCCGGCCAACAGGACAGGGGGATGAGACTAGACCAACTCACCGAGACAGGAGCCCAGGAACTGAAGTTGGCACACCAGGACTAGAACCAGACGGCCAGTTCAGCAGCACTCCGCTAGAGTAGGAGGCTGACGCCCAGGTTGGGAGAGGCAAGGCAGGGACAAGAGCTAAAGCCCGACCCACCCGCTCTTCCCAGGCCCTCTCGCTCCGGATTGCCACGCCGAGGGAAGCCCATAAGACAACCACTCGTAACCGGGCTTTCTCGGTGGTTGGCCCGTCTGTTTGGAATGCCTTGCCGGTCGAGTTGCGGCAAGCTCCATCGCTGGCATCCTTCAAAAGAGCCTTAAAAACATGGCTATTTAAGGACGCCTTTGGTAACTTCCAGGGGTAACCTTTTTTTTTTTTCCTTCGCTGCCCTTCCTACATTGGCTTGCCACCCTGGACACCGCTGTTGATTGTTTTATTGTTTTTATCTGTTTTATTTGCTATGGTATTGTGTAAACCGCCCTGAGTCCCCTTTGGGGAAATAGGTGCGGTATATAAGTTTGAAAATAAATAAATAAATAAATAAATAAACACCATCAGTGCTCATGCACTCCACAGCTGAAAACCGATGTACTGGAGGCAGCTTCCCAGAGGGGAGAGTCATTCATGCCCTCAGGTGAACCTCATGAGAACAGGTTCCTGCAAACACAGGGAATCTCCTGGGTCCCAGCTGGCCTCGGTCTTACAACTATACGGGCAACTGATGCAGACAAATCTCTGTTGCTGCCCTGATCCTCCTGACCACCAGCTCCATCCACCCCCCACCCCCACCCCCGTGCGTTTCCGTGGCTCGGAAGGGATTCAGATCAGAGCAGGATTCCTCAAGTCTTAAAGACTTTCTAGAAGTAACTAATTTGTAGGGCTACATTATGGTGGAAATTTACTGATGCCACACAATCATTTCTCTTCCGCTACCACTTTGCGGTGTGTTTTTCAAAGCTTAAAATGCACACGCTACAAAAGGCTGCAAACTCAAAGCTGAACTAATCTCTTTCTGTACATGTACATATACAGTACTGTATATACAGTATATATTTTATGTTCACCCCAAAATAATCATACCAGAAGGGTCACACAGGCAGGAGCCCCTAAACACCTCTCCATACTGGAGAAGGTGTAAATTAATCCCAACAAACAAAATCAAAGCACTGGAACTGAGTCAGGAATCTAAGGATCTTATTACAATCCTAGCCTAACAGGGCTTTAGGGACTGTGAATATTAACTAATCTCAAGTGCAGTTTTCATAAAATCATAGAATCATAGAATCATAAAGCTAGAAGAGACCTCCAGGGCCATCTAGTCTAACCCCCTGCCATGCAGGAACCCCATCACAATATTTCCGACAGATGGCCATCCAGCCTCTGCTAAAAAACCTCCAAAGAAGGAGACTCCACCACCCTTTGTGGCAGCATCTTCCACTGCTGAACAGCTCTGTCATGAAATTCTTCCTAATGTTCAAATGGAATCTCTTTTCCTATAGTTTGAAACCATTGCCCTGAGTCCTAGTCTCTGAAGCCATAGAAACCAAACCTGTTCCCTCTTCAATATGACATCCTTTCAAATATTTAAACATAGCTATCATATCCCCCCTCAGGCTTCTTTTAGAGAGGCAAAACATTCCCAGTTCCCTAAGTCGTTCCTCATAAGACATTTCCTCCAGACCCTCAACCATCCTGGTCACCCTCCTCTGCACCCGCTCAAGGTTGTCAACATCCTTTTTAAACTGAGGTGCACAGAACTGGACACAGTACTCCAGGTGGGGTCTGACCAGAGCAGAATAGAGTGGTACTATCACTTCCCTTGATCTAGACACTATGGTTCTGTTGATGCAACCAAGAATCGCATTGGCTTTCCTGGCCACCACATCACACTGCTGACTCATGTTCAATTTGTGGTCCACCAAGACTCCCAGATCCCTTTCACAGGTACTATCCTCCAGCCAAGTGTCCCCCATCCTATATCTGTGCAATTCATTCTTTTTTACCTAGATGTAGCACCCTACATTTCCCTCTGTTGAAATCCATTCTGTTAGCTTTGGCCCAGCATTCTAATCTGTCAAGGTTCTTTTGGATTTTCATCATATCCTCTAGGGCAGTGGTTCTCAACCTGTGGGTCCCCAGATGTTCCTGGACTGCAACTCCCAGAAGTCTTCATTGCTAGCTGAGCTGGCAAGGATTTCTGGGAGTTGCAGTCCAGGAACATCTGGGAACCCACAGGTTGAGAACCACTGCTCTAGGGAATGAGCAACCCCTCCCAATTTGGTATCATCTGCAAATTTAATTAGCATACTCTCTATTCCTTCCTCCAAGTCTTTACCGAACCGTATACAACTTGGGTAGTCTTTACACCCAAATCTGCTCACATGTTAAGAACAGGTGAGCCTATTTCTGAGTGAACTGAAGCAAATTGTAGTTGAATGTCAAGAAGGCAAAACCTGTGACAACAGAACGACACCACTTGCACACCGACAATGAAGACACTAAATAGTCGAGAGATTTTTTTGTATACAGTGGAACCTCGTATAACAAAGTTTGTATAACATGAAACCTGTAGAACATAAAAAAAATCCAGAGATAGGGGAAATTTGCTTAACAGAATCGCCTATGGGGCGAATGCGTACAACATAAAAAGGGTCGCCATTAGGGATTACTCTGTTTTCAATGCATTCCTAGGGGAAATTTGCATAAAGGAAAATTGGCTTAACAGAATTTCAATTTGGAACGAATTAATTCCTTTATGCAAAGTACCACTGTACCTCGGTTCAATCATCAGTCCAAAAGGAGAGGGCTGCTAAGAAATCTGAAGACGATGGAGGTGCAGAAGGAGAGCCATGAAGGAACTGGAAAAGACTGTCAAATGGAAGGAAGGGTGTCACTGGAGACCCATCCACCCCAAATCACCATGTACGGGTGCAAAAGTTGGACAGACAAGAAAGCTGACAGGGAGACAAAATTGCTTTCTTGAAATTGTGGCTCTGGAGGAGAGCTTGACAGCTACGCCTGGCCTGCCGATAAGACAAACAAGTGGGTCCTGAATCAAGACTGGACTAACAGTGAAGCCAAAAATGTTAAAGCAGGCTGTCCCAACTTTGGGGGACCTCCTGATGAAGCAAGAGACAACCATGCTGGGAAAGGCAGTAGGAAAGGAGGAAAAGACCCTGCGTGAGATGGAGCAACTCCCAAACGGCTTGGCATTGCAAGACCTGAACAGGACAGCTGAGGTTTGAGGAGGACAGTTTGGAGACGGCTCATTATTGGCAGGGATCTCGACATCAGGGGAAATAGGAAGAGGAAGAGGGAAGAGAAACAGGGCAGCTAACGTTTTGTCCTCCCCCCCCCCCATAAGTTATTACCTGCTGCAGCAACGCTGATCCTGTGGGGGTGGCCTGTAGATCCTCAGATAGACTGCTACTCCTCCGTGGCATCTGTGTGGCTCACCCAGCGCTGCTTGGGCCTTGGGCCTTGGCTTCCAGAAAGTCCAATGTTTTGTGGGGTGTTTTTCCCCTCTCTTTTAATTTTTCTCTCTCTCCCCCCCTCCTTTTACATTCCTTGCCAGCCCCGGGTGGAAGGAGGCCAGGGCAGCCTTCCCTGGTTGGCGTGAGCTTTAAGGGTGGAAGGGGAAAGAAAAGGGGCCTCTCTTTGCCGAAGCCACAAACTGCGGCCAGAAATGGAATAAAGAGGCGTCTTTTTCCAGCTTGAAACAACACATTATTCCTCCCCGACTGAAGGCCCAACCCCTCCCACATATCTTCCTACCAATGGACCGGCTGCAGAGAAAGGAGAGAGAGTCAAACAAGTAAAAACAAGTTTGTTCTTTGAAGTTTCTTTCCGCGGGTTGGGGTGGCGGTGGTAGGTACTTAGGCAGGTTTCAGAAGGACTGCAAGTACCTCCCGGGTTTTATAGGCCAACAGACATCGGCACCGAACAACAGACCCCGAGGCCACCTGCCGATCTTCGGTTTTGCCTTTTCAAAATTCTGGAATTATTTTTCAGAAGGCTCACCTGCCTTTTCCAACATTTTAAAACTTGAGACACGGCTGCAGCGGGGAGCGGGGGTGGGGGAGCGGGAATTGCAATTAGCACAATCCAAGAAACAGGAACAAGCTAAAGCATTCAATATTTTTATTGATATATTTATTATTGTTTATTAATATGCGGTTCAATATCTTTATTAATGACTTGGTGTGAGGGTTCGGTTAGGAGGATCAACGGTTCCGAGGGGGAATTATGACTCGGCTCTTGCGTTTCTCCAAAATGCAAGAAACTTTTATTGAAATTATTAAACAACATATTCTCAGGAATCGTCTCTTCAGCTTCGGTTACACTTGATAACATTAAACATTCTGAATTAGCATTTGGCAACAAATAACTATTTGTAACAATGTCTCTTATGAATGGGTTCTTAGGGCCTTTTCACACGACCCCTAAGATCCGCTGGCCACTTAAATTCGGAACAGGGATCTTGGGGGTTTGTTGGTCTTCCTGCATCCCCACCCCTCCGCACTTTCTTGATCCTGTCTGTGTGGGGGGGGGGGAGGAAGAAAGAGACGAAAAAATGCAGGCTCACCTCCAAAGCTGGTCCAAGCCCCCTTGTCCTGATTCCTTCTCTTCTGGTTGTTGTTGTTTTTTGCCTTCCGCCCCTAAAGGGGCGGGAGGCAAAAAAAAAAAAAAAATAGAAGCGAGGAGAGCCCCACACTCACCAGATTAAATCCGGACCTGGGGATTTTTACCCTTCTAGAGGAGGTACAAGAAAAGTGCGCTGGGACGCGTTTAGGTGGGCATGGTTGCACTTAATTTCCTGCAAACTCCGGAGCTGGTGGGGAAACAATTGTAAGCTCCGGAGCTGGCAGCCATTTGCTGTGGAGTTTAGGGGTCGTGTACAAAGGTATTTACGACTTGCGGAGCAAGGAGGTTTTCAACACTATCGGCCCAGCACAACACGTTCCGGAACAATGTTGTCAAACAGGCTGCTGGTTCTCCCACCCCCAGGCAGGGATCCACCCCACAGGTCCACTTTGTTTCTCCTGCCGCTGATCCTCTGGACTGATAGGGGAAATCTTTCCACTCAGTGGTACTATCACTTCACTTTTCCTTTGCCTCCACTCTGATCTGTTTGTCTTCCCTTATCCACCACTATTTTTGTCTTCCTGTCAGTTTGTGTTCCTTCGTCCCTTCTCTCTGGGTCTACCGGTACTCGGACATCTAGATCTAGTACTCCGATGTCCATTGACCCCACTTGGATTCCTACCTCCAGTCCTATCCCTTTTAATTCCGCCTCTTCTCCCTCCTTGACCTCCCATTCGCTCTCATCTGTGACCATCACAAAGAATCCACCTATCACAGGCTTTTCCTCTACAGGCTCCCTGGGCATGAGTAAAGGGGGCAGAGGGACACTATTCTCCCTCTCACAAAATACCAGAACTAGGGGACATCCACTCAAATTGAGGGCTGGGAGAGTAAGAACAGGCAAAATAATTTTTTTTAACCCAGTGTGTTGTTAGTCTCTGGAACTCCCTGCCACATGAGGTGGTGACGGCATCTCGCCTGGATGCCTTCAGAAGGGGATTGGACCAATTCCTGGAGGAAAAGTCCATCACAGGTGACAAGCCATGATGGAGATGTGTCATCTCCAGGCTTAAAACTTCAAGGGCCAGATACAGGGGAGTGGTATCAGGAGAAACTGTTTCATATAGTCAGCGTAGTACAACCACCCCGGGGGAGATGGGCCACTCACCAGGTCTCAACTCATGCTGCTGGGGTCCCTCTTCTCTGGCAGAACTTCACTCCACGCAGGAGCCCAACCACCCTGTCTCTGCCTCCTTCACTCATTGGCTGCACGGGAAGAATCCCAGTCTCACCTCCTCATTGAGTGCTTCATACGAAGCAGTTCATCAGGATTCATGCCCATCTCTAACATAAACATGTTTTCATGCTGCACATACTTTTTCTCTCACCCCGGAACATACATCTGCTGGCAGATTTGGGTAAACTGAGGCTCCGGTGGTTTCTCTGGAGCATATTATACCTTTCAGAAAGATCAAAGACCTTGAAAAATAAGACTGAAGCAGAAATGAAGATAATTTTCCCATGATAATGACAGGTTCTGAATGTCTCACCAATTGTGCTATGCATAAGAGTGTTGAATAAATGTTATCAAACATGTCCCATGATCGCTTTGTTGAATATGGTAAATGACAATCAACTAAAAGGGGAAGAAAAGAAATTTATTATTACAGTATGTCTGTGAAGATTCTCAGTCATCCAGGTGCGTTTATCTGGAAGTTGAGTCATGGCTCCTGGACTTTTTTCTTGAGAGAGAGAAATGTTTCACTGCTCATCCAAACAGCTTCCTCAGTCTGCCATTACTCAACATCCAGATAATTATTACAGTAGTGGTGGCAAGATCGATATATACAAGGAAGTAGAAGAATCACATTAATGTGGAGGAATGGCATAAAGAAATGTGGAACATAGCCATGAACAATAAACATATGAAATTAAGATTAAAAAGGAAATATTGAATGCATATTATTTTTAAGACATGACCTTGATTTTGGTACGTGTTTTGATAACAGGAAAGGTTATAACCCTGGACAAGAATCATGATTTTTTTTTCTGAAGAGGAATGGGACAGCTATAAAAGATAAAGTACAATAAGTAAATTAATCTCAAGGGTGGTGGGGAATCATAGGATGGAATATGTGTGTAATATTTTGTTTCTTTTTGTTCAGCTGGTAATGTATGTTAGTTGAATGTTCTTTTTGGAGTCATGACTTTTGCTGTTTAATAGATATACATTCTGATTAATAGATATACATTCTGATTCTTTTGCAAAATTGTGTCATGATTTCTCTCTCTTTATTCTCCCTAAATGTCTTAAGAAACATGCACTGGTCCCTCCCAGTTAGGATTAGGAGGTCAACAGCTGTATGGAACATCCCTCCATGCCTCCTGCTCCGATTTTTGCAGCCTCAGAAATTCCCAGCAGCGCTTGCATGTTTACAGGAAGAAACAAAACCAACACCAGTCCTGTGACTGCTTCGAAGGAGACTGAGGAAGTGGACTTGATCCATGAAAGCTCTCACTGAAATGTCTGTGAAGATTCTGAGTCATCCAGGCGAGGTTATCTGGAAGCTGGCTCGTGGCAACTGGGCTTATTTTCTTGTGAGATCGAAACATTTCAGATTGACAAAGCTCCTTGGATGAGTGGCCGTGACTCAACCTTCGGACTCACACTAAAACGCAGTCGTTTTCAAAGTACTACAACATGTCTTCTTTATTTTTATTTTATTTTGTTTTGCTTTCTTAGCATGGAAAGGAAACAAGTAGAGATTGTTTTTTTCCGTCTGTTCAAGAAACCCCAGCGACTTGGCACACAAGCCCAGCCACAAAGGTCCCAGTTTTTATGCAATGAAGTAAAGGAGAAAATTTCAAGCATTAAATGACAAGGCATCTCAATACTTGAGCAGTGGAGAGCTTCTGGTGCAGGGCCTCTTCAATGTGGCACTTTCTTTTGGCCTGGTCCTCAATCTGACCATCAAACAGAGTGTTTACATGTGTGTTTGTGTCTTCTGTCCCGTCAAATCAGAACGGACATAGCAACCCTAATTGAGCTTTCAAAGTGCTTTCTTATACACTCAAATTGAGGGCTGGGAGAGTAAGAACAGAAAAGAAAATATTTTTTTACCCAGTGTGTTTTTAGTCTGTGAAACTCCGTGCCACAAGATGTGATGATGGCATCTGGCCTGGATGCCTTCAAAAGGGGATTGGACAGATTCCTGGAGAAGTCCATCACAGGTTCTAAACCATGATGGAGATGTGTTATCTCCAGGCTTAAAACCAGGGTACTTCAAGGACCAGATCCAGGGGAGTGGTATCAGAAGACAGATATCGAGTCTCGTGCACTCCCAGAGGCATCTGGTGGGGCCACTGTGAGATACAGGAAGCGGGACTAGATGGGCCTTTGGCCTGATCCAGCAGGGCTCTTATGTTCCTAAGTGAGAGATATTATGGGGTGGTTTTACCCTTCCACTTCCCCAGCCCGTTTCCATAGCCGAACTGCGGGGGTGATGATGGTGGTTTCGTCACTCGATCCACTACACCCCACGGGGAATCTAGTGTTACAGGCAGGATACAATAATTAATAATTAGGCGCTGAAATCAGAACAGAAATGGGATGACCGAGCAATAATACTTGGGCAGTGAAGCCTGCGTCTTCTTGACGACACGCTCCACAAGACAGCTAGCCAGGTTTATGAACTATCCGAAGGATGCAACCCTCACGCCGTGACCATCAGACATGTTTCAGCGTTTAAGGCAGTGGTGCTGAACCTCCCAGAAGTCTTCATTACAAGCTGGATTTGGATTTCTGGGAGTTGCAGTCCAGGAACATCTGGAGACCCACCGGTTGGGAACCGCTGGTTTAAGGCATCCCGTCTTCAAATAACATGTCCTCTCCCTGATCTAGAATTTGGCCCTTTTTTCCTCATTGAAAAACAGGATTGAGAAATTGCCTGTACAGTGGCCCCTCATATAACAAACGGTTTGTATAACATAAAATCTGTACAACATAAAAAAGTTCCGGAGATAGGGGAAATGTGCTTAACAGAATCGCCTATGGGGCGAATCCATACAACATAAAAATGGTCGCGATTAGGGATTACTCCGTTTTCAATGCATTCCTACGGGAAATTTGTATAAAGGAAAATTTGCTTAACAGAATTTCATTTGGAACGAATTAATTCCTTTATACAAGGTACCACTGTACTTGTTTTATGTGTGTGGGGGGATGTGGGGGGTGTCCTTTGAAGGAAAAACCGGGCAGCTGGCAGCTTTCCGGGTGTAAGATGCAGAAAAGGGGTGCCACTACCCAACAACACCCACGTCCACCCACCGCTTCTAGATGGACTTCCTGAGCCTCGTGGCGCAGTGGTTAAATGCCTGTACTGCAGGTAAAACTGTGCTCACGACCTGGGTTCAATCCCCGGTAACAGGCTCAAGGTTCACTCAGCCTTCCATCCTTCCGAGGTTGGTAAAATGAGTACCCAGCTTGCTGGGGGGGGGGGGCAATGTGTAGCCTGCACACTGTAATTAAAAAATTGTAAACCGCCCAGAGACTACTTGTAGTGGTATGGGGCGGTATATAAAGCAAAGTGTTCTGCTTATATACCGCCCCATACTACTACAAGTAGTCTCTGGGCGGTTTACAAATTTAATTAAAGAGTGCAGGCTACACATTGCCCCCCCCCCAGCAAGCTGGGTACTCATTTTACCGACCTCGGAAGGATGGAAGGCTGAGTGAACCTTGAGCCTGTTACCGGGGATTGAACCCAGGTCGTGAGCACAGTTTTACTTGCAGTACAGGCATTTAACCACTGCGCCACAAGGCTCTTGATAAGCAGAACACTTTGCTTTTTGCTTTACTGCAGGGGACTGGCCCCTTTCGAGGGCACAAGTTCCCTGCTGGATCAAGTATTTGGAAAACATCTCTGGCCCAGAATTCTTCAGCTCCCTGGAAGGAGGCGGCAGGAAGACCTTTCAGCAAACAGGGACACCAACAAAAGCTTCTCTATTGGCTATTGTTGGGACCTCGGTCAGCTGACTTGGAGAAACACACAGAGAGGCACATTCTCCAGTGGAGGAGGAGGAGGAGGAGGAAGAGCCTGCCGGGTCATTTAAGGACGCGACGGTCGCTCATCGTCCAGCAACGCCAAGATCCTTCGTTCCAACAGCCAGGGTTAAGAACAACCCCACTCCCAAGAGGGGGAAACGGTTCCAGCGCTGTCTTGGACAAGAAAGCTCCTGGCAGGAGGCTTTTGCACAGCCTCGGCATAGAAAATAACCTCCGTCCAACCTATAGGCCAAGTTCCCGAGGCTGAGTGGAGTAAATCACAGCAGGGGAAGCCCGCTGAATGAAGGGCGATTAATTAGTGAGTCTATACATCGCATTGATTCAATTGAGCTTTCGCTCACTGCAATTATGTTAAGGCAAGTAACACTTAGGGTAGGCACACTCCACAAGCCCCACCCACCCACCCATTTAAGAACATAAGAGCCATGCTGGATCAGGCCAAAGGGCCATCTAGTCCAGCTTCCTGTATCTCACAGTGGCCCCACCAGATGCCCATGGGAGCACATGAGACTAGATCTCTGTCTCCTGATACCACCCCCCTGCATCTGGCCCTTGAAGTACCCCGGTTTTAAGTCTGGAGATGACACATCTCCAACATGGTTTGTAACCTGTGATGGACTTCTCCTCCAGGAATCTGTCCAATCCCCTTTTGGAGGCATCCAGGCCAGATGCCACCACCACATCTTGTGGCAGGGAGTTCCACAGACTAACAACACGCTGGGTGAAAAAATATTTTCGTTTGTCTGTTCTTACTCTCCCGGCCCTCAATTTGAGTGGATGCCCCCCTAGTCCTGGTATTTTGCAAGAGGGAGAAGAGCATCCCTCTGTCCAGTTTACTCATGCTCGCATTATTTTGTACATCTCAAGCATATCCCCCCCCAGGCGCCTTTTTTCAGACTAAAGAGCCCCAAATGTTTTAGCCTTTCCTCATAAGGGAGGTCCCCCAGCCCAGTAATCATTTTAGTCGCTCTCTTCTGCACCTTTTCCAGTTCTACTGTGTCTTTTTTGAGATGCGGTGACCAGAATTGTACACAATATTCCAGGTGTGGCTTTACCATCGTTTTATTGCATCTAACAATGATAATGTGCCATCAAGTGAATTTTGACCTATGGTGACCCTTTGCAGGGTTTTCTAGGAAGAGAGGCCTCAGAAAAGATTTACCATTCCCTTTCGTCCAGGGGTGCCCTGGGACTGTGCAGTTTGCCCAAGGCCTCCCAAGCTGGCACTTCTCCCAAGAGGCCCAGTGGGGAATCAAACTCCCGACCTCTGGCTCAGCACGCATTTGAAGCTACAGTCAGGTCCATAAATATTGGGACTCTGACACAATTCTAACATTTCTGGTTCTCTACTACACCACCACAACGGATTTGAGATGAAACAAACAAGATGCGCTTTAACTGCAGAATGTCAGCTTTAATTTGAGGGTAGTTGACATCCAAATCAGGTGAATGGCGTAAGAATTACAACAGTTTGCAGCTATCCCACCCACTTGTTAAGGGACCAAAAGTAATGGGACAGAATAATACCCATAAATCAAGCATTCACTTTTTAATACCTGGTTGCAAATCCTTTGCAGCCAATTATAGCCCGAAGGCTGGAACGCATAGAGAGCACCAGACGCTGGGTTTCATCCCTAGCAATGCTCTGCCAGGGCTCTACTGCAACTGTCTTCAGTTCCTTTGTTCATGGGGCATTTTCCTTTCAGTTTCATCTTCAGCAAGTGAAATGCATGCTCAATCGGGTTCAGGTCAGGTGATTGACTTGGCCATTGCATAACATTCCACTTCTTTCCTTTAAAAATACTCTGGTTGCTTTAGCAGTATGCTTTCAGGTCATTGTCCATCTGCACTGTGAAGCGCCAATGAGTGCTGAAGCATTTGGCTGAATATGAGCAGATAATATTGCCCAAAACACTTCAGAATTCATCCTGCTGCTTCAATAACATCATCAATAAATACAAGAGAACCAGTTCCACTGGCAGCCATACATGCCCATGCCATGACACTACCACCACCATGCTTCACTGATAAGGTGGGTTGCTTAGGATCAACAGCAGTTCCTTTCCTTTCTCCATACGCTTCTCTTCCCATCACTCTGGTACAAGTTGATCTTGGACTCATCTGTCCATAGCGTGTTGTTCCAGAACTGTGCAGGCTTGTTTAGATGTCGTTTGGTGAACTCTAATCTGGCCTTCCTTTTTTTGAGGTTCACCAATGGTTTATATCTTGTGGTGAACCCTCTGTATTCACTCCTCTTGATTGTTGACTTTGACACACATACACCTACCTCCCGGAGTGTTCTTGATCTGGCCAACTGTTGTGAAGGGTGTTTTCTTCACCAGGGAAAGGATTCTTTGGACATCCACCAGCTGTTTTCCGTGATCTTCCGGCTCTTTTGGTGTTGCTGAGCTCACTGGTGTTCCTTCTATTTCAGAATGTTCCAAACAGTTGTTTTGGCCATGCCTAATGTTTTTGCTATCTCTTTGATTGTTTTTTCCCCCCCTCAGCCTAACGGATGGCTTGCTTCACTGACAGTGACAGCTCTTTGCATTCCATCTTGAGTTGACTGCAACAGATTCCAAATGCAAATAGCACACTTGAAATGACCTCTGGACCTTTTATCTGCTCATTGTAATTGGGATGAGGGAATAACACACCCCTGGCCATGGAACAGCTGAGAAGCCAATTGACCCATTACTTTTGGTCCCTTAACAAGTGGGTGGGATATCTGCAAACTGTTGTAATTCCTACAACATTCACCTGATTTGGATGTAACTACCCTCAAATTAAAGCTGACAGTCGGGCCCGTTAAAGCACATCTTGTTCGTTTCATCTCAAATCCATCTTGGTGGTGTAGAGAACCAGAAATGTTAAGAATTCTGTCGATGTCCCAATATTTATGGACCTGACTGCAGCTTCAAATGGGTCTCCTCTAGTGTAATTTGTTCAACTCAACAACAGAGTTTTGGCCACAGAATGTATACAAGTTTCTGTTTCTCTTTATGGGACAGGAGATCTGGTAGGATGTAGCAAACAGAAGCATCAAACCAGGAGTCACGAGGCATGGGTCCAAATAGCGGTGTGGCCATGGAAGCTCTCCTGAAAAGTGATCACAGTTAACCACTCCTTAAAATATCCCATGTGCCTCCAAAACTCACTTTCTTCACTTAACTGTTATGAGCACACTGTGTAGCCTGCACACTGTAATTAAAATTGTAAACCGTCCAGAGATGACTTGTAGTGGTATGGGGCGGTATATAAGCAGAACACTTTGCTTTTACTTTGCTTTGAGCAGCCAAGTTCTTTGAAGCTTAACGGTGACTTGTAGCAGGCATCACTCTCCAGAGCACTGTTTAAAATAAATCAGCCATTTCGACGCCTTTTAAGAGTGCTTCTGCACAGGGCCTGGTCTAACTGAGGGAAAATGACACACCTCCTTCCTCCACGGGCAAGCACATGCTTGGTTTTGTGTATCCCATCTTACCCACCCATAAAAGGGAGTCCGGGGGCCGAACGCCGGGACACGACAGCATGGAAGGCCAAATCGTCAAACCTTTTACTTGCCCCAGAGAGGTTGAAACTTGCACAGACGGGCCAGTGGGGTTTGCTCTGCCCTCAACCAACCCAAGGGAAAACACAACTCTGAAAAAGGCACCAGGGCAACCTGCCCCCCCCCCACACACAAATATTAAGAGACCAGGAATAAAGATTTACAAATATCTTGCGTTTTTATTAAGCCTATTGATGCGTTCCAACAAATCAAGAGTGTAGGTGAGTCATGAAATCAGGGTCCAGGGTACATTTCTTTTTTTTTTCTTCCTTCTGACTGCTCCAATCCTGCCAAGAGGTGTTACAAATCATTTCCCCTGAGACCAACAGCCGGCCGAATGCCAACAAAATTCATCTGACCATCCCTTTGGCTGGAAATTTGGGAGCACACTGATTTTTATTTTATTTTATTTTAATCCCACCTTTTCCAGAGTAGCCATGCTTCGGGGCCAAATGCAGCATCTTTGGCTGTTGTTTCCTAGGGGGGGGGGGTCTTTGAAAGGTGCAGTTCTAGGGTGCAAGTTTGGACTAAAAGCAAACTCTCATCTCTTTCTCTTGCTGACTGCAACGCCCCCGATGCAAAAATAACTCTGAATCTCACTCCGAATAATTTTGTTTTGCGGAGAGTGCACACACAAAGACACAACATTGAGAGAAAACAAGAAAGGATCAAAGCGGAGAGAGGGGGGAAGAAGGGGGTAGGTATTTGGCACAGCCTAGGGCGAGTCTAATGGGTCATCCGATGCTTCTACTTGGGTTCACGTTCCATGCGAACACCGGAAAAACCACAAACTCCCAAAGAGAAACCAAACGCAAGCAGACCTCCCACCCCGAGTATCCAAAGTGATGCACAAAGTAGATTCTCCATCTGAACCTTTGTCTTCCCATTTAGCTCAAACTACTGGTTTTCCGGAGAGTTAATACTCTAGGGTCTGAGCTGCGAGATGAAATTGCCATTTCAATGTCACCGGGCTTCCATCATCAGCCACGCTGGCGAGGGCAGAACGGAAGCGGTCACTCCCACTCCATCTGTTAAGCTGATAATGTGTCCCTTGTGGGTTATGTGTTCTTCCCAAAAGGAAAACAACCCCTCCATGGTTTCAAAGCCATTAAGCTCTGCCCTTGACCGTCAACACAGCCGATACTAAACACTTCTGATGGATTTCCCCTTTTGAAGGAGACCAAGCATATTCCTGCCTCTGTCATGACCACTCCTTAGGCAACACATCCAAATGTTGAAAGCACCGTCAACCTCCTTTCTCCCGACAAATCGATCACAGAATCCAGGCGCGCGGGGACACAGAAGGGACCCTCTTTGAATAGAACACATTTGGCGCTTGCTTGCGGGTTTATGAGCGCGTCGGAAAATACCAATGACCTCGATGTTCTCAATCTCGCTCTCCAGGAAATGAAGGTTTCGGTCAGCTACTGGCAACGGCCTGCTGCCCTGCTTTTGAACACAATCGGCTAATTCCTTTGTTATGGGACGAAAAGCTCGCTCGTAAGAAGTGCCGAAAGATTTGGCCAGATACCTGATTTTACAGCTTAAATCGGCTTCAGATCTGTTTCTCAACAGCACCAAGGAATCACTATGTTACTACAAGGTGTGAAACATCCCTGCCAAAAACAAAAAAAACCACTCTACATCACCAGGCAGGAAACCGTCTCATTTTCCTCCAATGATCAATCACTCCTATAACTTGGAAAAGAATTACTTTATAACGAATTGAGTCATTCCCGAAAAGGAGGTGAAAATGTTCAAGCGTCTTCTTAAAACATCCAATCTGTATGCTTTTTTTTTTTTAAAGGAGATGCTTTCAATTTTAATTTCTTAAACCAACTTAAATTCTCCAGAGCATGCTTTAAAAGGGGGGGAAAGGGCTATAGGAAGCATATATAAGGTTTGTAAAGCAGAGGATATATCCGACAGAAATTACGATTGTCTGTCTTGAGTCGTTGAGGGCAGCCTCTCAAATGCCCCAACGTCCATTTACTATGGTAGTTCTGTTTGAAGAGAAGTCACCTCACAAAATGGTCCGTGCCCACCTTCACAGCTTTCCCCAAAATACTGACCGCCCAGGGCATCCCTCTCGCCTGTGCCGGCACAGAAAACAAGCCTTCGGGACGGCACCATCGCTACAGATCCTCAGCCATGTTTCATCACCGTGAACACTACAGACCGGGTTGGCGTGGCAGCTCATCAGCTCCATCCCATGGCCTCCCTGCCCGATGCCTGGCAGCCCACAGTGTCCTGCCCTTTCTGCGTGACCAGGACAAGCCTAGCATACCCCGGAGGCCTGCCCCTCTACAAGGACGGTGGGCCACATACAGCCCTACGAGGTCAGCCGTTGTACAGGCCAATGAACCTCCCACGTTTCTTTCGAAAACATTCTTTTGTAAGGCATTCTCTCCCCTAAAACACTGCCCCTAAGACAGCCCCTTCGCCCGTCTGCTGCCGCCTCCTCTGCCAAGGCCAGGGTGTCCCACTAGGGTCCTTCGCCTTGTGAAACTGCTGGCACTTCTGGACGCTGCGTACACACTGCCATGGGGTCTTCCGGACTTTCCCTTCCTCTCCACGCCGCCTGACAGAATGGGTTCTGAGTCGCTCCCTCTATCCACACCCCAGCGGTTTCCTCTCGGCCTTCTCTTCGAAAGAAACGGACGGGCCCAATTCCACACGATCAAAGCTCAAACGAGAGAAAAGGGGGGCGCGTTCCGCAGGAAACGGCCAACGACCCACACTCGCAACCTTTGCGGCGTTGTTCTGAAAACAGCCGAGACGTTTCAACTGCTGGTCGCGGCGGGCCCCTTACGGAGAAAGTTGGGGCGCTGTTCGGTAAAAGCCCATGAGCCGCAGAACCCGTTATCGGGGGGCGGGGGGGGGAGAGAGAGAAGGAAACTCAAAACATGTCCCGGGCAAAAGGTGAGCAGGTTAGGTTGGGCGCCCCCACAGCGACAGAAACGCGAGCCGATTTAGAAGCCACCAAGAGAAACGACGGCCAATACTCAACCCACGGATCCTTTTATGTCGGAGACGGCAGCCCACCAGCCCAGGCAAATTGCTGCCCGGAGGAAAGGCAGTCAAATACCCCTGGGGTAGCAGATCAGCCCCTTTCCCTTCTTTTGCAGACTGGAGTCTTTTTTTGGGGGGGGGGGTTTCCCAGATGAAATGGAAGACACTTTTTGAGGAAGTGGGGAGAAGCCTCTCCCAAGATCCTGGCACCCGTCCTTCTCAGAATGGGCCTAGGGCAGGCCAGGAGGGAGTAGAGAGGAAAAGTCACCCCCCGCCTCTTCTGCTCAGTACACCCAGGCGGCTGCGGCCTCTGGTTTGACCCCGGCTGGCCAACGCGTGCCCCCTTTTCAAAATCCTTTCCCTGGAGAACTTTTAAGAAAATATTGGCACTAGTGAACGCCGAAGAGGTCTGGAAGCAGGAGATGGGGAGAGACGGTCCCCCTCAGGTCACGCGGAGAACCCATCCCAGAACTTTACCTGGCTTTTCAGAATGCCGAATTATAAGTGAACATTTCATGGGGGAAAGGAGTGTTTCTTCCTTATCCTTGGCAAAGCCGTTTCCTTTCGCCTCCAAGGCATTTTGAGAAAGGCCACCCTCCCCTCTTCCTCCTTCTGAACCATGAGAACTGCTCCCGAGAATTCCCCTCCATCCCCCGGGGCTTGTGGGCCTGGGTTCAACCATCAAGACTCAATCGAAGCTAGCGGATGGCAGTCCCTTTCCAGGAAAAAAAGAGGAGGAATAAAACGGTAGGTGCAAGCATTTTGAAAAGCCCGGAGGAGGAGGAGGAGGAGGAAAGAAAGCAGGAAATGGGAACAGGTATTTGCTACCTATGCTAAGCCTAAGAACACTCACAAAACACGACAATTTATGCGAAAAGGAGCCAAGATGGAAGGTGTGTAAGGAAGGACTGGTTGAAAATAAGGCATGACAACCGAGGGGAAGTGGGGCAGGGATGGTCATTTCTTTCCGTTTTTTAAACAGACAACTCTTCCTGCCCTTCTCCAGGAGGAAAAAAGGAAATAAATAAATGTTTCCATACTAAAACATCTCATTAAAAAAAAAAAAAGAGCCACGGCGGAGGGCTTCCGACCTTCCGACCTCTGCATCATTCCCCGCATTCGGAGCTGCCGACATGTACCCTCGTTTACCCCAGGAATTTAGGAGAGCAAAACAGAGAAAGGGGTCCACTATGCATTCACACACACACACAAACAAAGAAACAATTAAAAAAATAAAAGGAGGACGATTATGCGTCCACTTCCCCGACGTCACCTTCCAAAAGAGCCTCTAGAGAAATTGTGATTTCCTTCCCCTTCCCGACTGAGTCACCAGCTCTGGAGGATGCTTGTTTCTGGAGGGTGGATCCTCTGCCAGACCAGTGGACCTTATTTTTTCTTTTCTTTTCACTCCATTTCAGTTCAAGCGCAGACACGGAAACAAAAAAAAAATACACACTGCCTGCAGATTTCTGGAAAATGAGAGATCAAGCAAGCTCCTTTTTTTTCTTTTTTTTTTTGGTAGATGAATGGCGCCCCTCCCACCCTTGGCTGCCCCGTCAGCTGGGAGAAAGGAGACCGCCTCTCCTCGGTCTGGCTGAGATAACGTCTCTCTTCTCAGAGCGGTTTTCGTGCGTCCCGCCACGAACGTCACCTGTTCTGCAAACAGGGGAGGTGATGGCGGGGGGTTGGGGTTCGTCCACCCACGTGCGCGTGCGATGGTGCCAGCACGCCCGGCGGCCGGGTTTATGGGTGGTGGTGGTTGTTGTTTTTTGGTGGGTGTGGGTGTGGGTTTTGCTGTGGCGGCTGCTTTCGTGTCCGTCCGTCGGCCGGGTGATTTTTTACTTCTTTCGTTCCGACGCGGGCGTGTCCCAAAGATGGGGGAGACAAGAGCTTCAACCAACCCAGCGGCGGTTCTCTCCTCAACCCATCTCCTTCCACTGCTTGTAGAAGTCCAGGACGTTTTTTATTTCGACGCTGGCGCTGACCGCTGCTTGGATGGCAGACTGGCGGGGGGAAAGGGGGGAATAAAAGACAGCAAGCATCTCAAAAATTCGCACTTGAAATCTGAGCGCCTCTTCCTTCTCTCTATCACGCATCTTTCTAACCCAGAGTACTCTCCCTTCCAACAGGCTCTATAGCCAATTTATTTCCCAGCCGGTCTGGGGCTTTTCTGGAGTTCTTGCATCAGAGCCTCTAGAATTGGCCTGGATTTGTCCCAGCCAGAATCCTGAGAGCTGCGAAGGGATGAGAATCCAAGTCCACCGACGAGTTCTTCATGACTCCCCTGAGCCTTGGGGAGACTTAGGAAGGAGGGACCAGTGGGGAGTGGTTAAGCACCGGGGGGGGACACCACATGATGGTCCACAGGGCTCCCCGCCACATCGTGGTTATCGTGGGACCACAGTATACGGAGGCACGGGTAGGGAGCCCACGGCCTGAGGCAAGCTGGGTGGGCCCTCTGTACTTACAGGCCCTGGAGGCCTGTTCGGGGCAGTGCTGGGGCTGGGATAAGTGTAAGAGGCTCTAAACAGCATTCTCCCCCCCCCCCCAACCTGACCCGGAGACAAATGCATCTGCATAACGTGGGTTATCCTTTATCGCGGGTTGGGTCGAGAACATAACTCCCATGATAAGCGGGGGAGAACTCTACAGTCTTCCCCCGCCCTTTTTCGCGGTTCATAGACTGCGGCCCCCGGTATATTATACTGCAGCATATGGAAGGCAAGGCCCCCTGCGTTAAGCCGGACGGGCCTGTTTCAGGCCTCCTGTGCTTACCCCAGGCTTGGCACTGCCCCAAACGGGCCTCCGGTAGCCTTCCTGGGCCTATCGGAGGCCCCCCAAAGCACTTTTTGGCAAACCCCCGGAACTGCCTTCTGGAAAACCAGAAGTTACTTCCAGATTACTGGAAAGCACTTCTGGGGCCTCTGACAGGGCCGGGAAGGCCACTGAAGCCCGTTCGGGGCAGTGGCCAGGCCTCAGTTAAGTGCAAGGGGGACCATACAGGTCCCCCAGTCCCGACCCTATGTAGCATCTGCATATCATGGGTTTTCAGTTATCGCGGTTCAGCTCCCGATAGGCGGGGAGTTACTGTAGTAGGTTTTGGAGAGACGCCCTTTACAGGGCCTAAGGGTAGAGAGACTACCAGGCCCATAACCCCTTGCGCTGTACCTGGCCCACTCACGGCCATTTCCTCTTTCTTCAGGAGTAAACGGCCATCACCAAAAAGTCCTAATCTAGCTAGGCCTGCATGTGACTGACAAGAAAACCTTCTGTGGACTTGGTTTTGTTCCCTGCAGTTCCCAGAGTCCTGCTAGGGGGATTCTGGGGCTACAATGCGAGAAACAGACACCCCCAGGAAGCTCACAAGTAAAACAAGACCTGCCCCACTTTCTCCCGCCGCCATCGCAACGTCAGAAGAAACAGAGCCCATAGTATGCTACTGCTTAGTTAATTCCAGCTGTAACTTAGCAATCATCCTTGGGCAGTGAGTTCCGCAGGTAGAGGTTTCTGGAATGCAAAGCAGCTCCCCAAGATTTTTTTAAAAAGAGAGGCGATAAAAACAACAACAAATTCCCATGTTCGAACAATATTAAACGAATCCTCCAAGCAAAGCAAACGCATCACTAACCGTTTAGAACAGTTTGGTGCACATTTCTAGTTGAGAGCAACGAAAGACACGACAGACGACAGCCTGGGTCAAGTCAGAAAATCCCACTCCCCTCCCCACACCTTTCTGCTGCATCGCATCCTCACCTGCATGGGCACAGAAAGCTTGCTTGGGTCATCCAGCTGAAAACCCGTGATAATCGTCACCATCCCGGTCGTATCATCTTCTCCGCCTCCCTGAGAGGCCGTCAGCTGTTTGCAGCTGTCCAGGATCTTATAGAGGTTCCTATGGGGTGGATTAATTTTGTGAGACTGCAGCCAGACCAACCTTCCGCGGCAAGAGGCCACGGCTGGCCGAGAAACGCAGGCAAGCCAACAAAAGCAACGAAGCCGTTACAACTGCAAACATCCAAACCTAACACTGCGATAATGACACAGGATCCCGGGTCCATGGCATTCCACAAGGATGCTCTGATTATCCAGAGCACCCCCCTTCCCCTTCTGCCAATAGATAAGGTGTTAGTGAGTTCTTGTCATCCTGGACACCAACAGGGACCACCTGGCCGTCTGCGGCGGGTGCCACAAAACCAACCAGAAGTGGCATCACAGAAGTTACCAGAACATGAAGAAGTGGTGACAGCTGTCAGCCTTGACAGCTTTAAGAAAGGATTAGACAAGTGAATGGAGAACAAGAGTATCCATGCCTATCGTGATGGATGCCTAAGGACAACCTCCGGGTTGGAGAGAGAGGCAGGATATATCTCTCAATGCCATTTGCGGGGAATCTTAAGCAGGCGAAGACATCTGCTTGGGAATACCCTGAAGCAAATGGGGAGCCGCTGTGTGAGACAGAGCGCTGGACTGGATGGGCGGTGGCCTGTCTCAGCAAGGCTGCTCTTATGTTCTTATGCTTGTACACAGTCATGAACTGCCTCCGGGACTCCGGCTACGGATTTTGTCCCGAGGTTAACTCCTGAGGCCTTTTCCAGAAATGGATATAGCCACAAGGCAGTGGAGGTTTAAAATCAAGAGTTTTCCTTTTCCTAGAAGATGGTTCTTCCGTTTTATCTGCCGTTCTCTCTACTGTATAAGCTTGCAGGAATCCTCCACCCTAAAATTTAGCCCATCCCACTGAAAGCAGCATCTGTTTCTTCCTCTCCTCTTTTCCCTTCTGAAATGTTCCTGTCCATAGTGCCAGGTTCTTAATTAAGTCTCTGCTTTCTTCTGTAAACCATGGGCTTGAAAGAGTATTGGCTATGCACGCTGAAATCTAAGAAGCAATGACGGTGAAAATAGAAAAAATACAAGAGAAGAGAGGGTATTCTAATTCCTATCCTCTGTGAAGGTTGGGGGGGGGAAGAGGAGGAGAGGTTGGTATTTTAAGACTTTATTTCCGGACTCCCCAGCGTGGCCAGCGACTGGATGCTTTAGGGCAGTGATGGCGAACCTATGGCACGGGTGCCAAAGGTGGCACTCGGAGCCCTTTCTGTGGGCACCCGACATCGCCCCTTCATAGCTACCTGTATTCAGGTTAAATTGCTGTATTGGCACTTTGGGGGGGAAAAGGTGTGTTTTGAATCAGTTTGGGCACTCGGTCTCTAAAAGGGTCGCCATCACTGCTTTAGGGAGTACAGTAAACCCCCCCCCCGCCATTTCGCGGTTCAGGTACTGCGGTCCTACTATATCGCAGGATCGCAGTACCTGTCCGGGCTCCAGATGATTAGCGTTGGGGTGGGGGAGAAAAACCTTTATTTCCCCACCCCAGCGCCAATGAGCTGGAGCGCAGGGTGTGGGGAAGGAGGAGGGAAGGTTTTAAAAGCCCAGGCTTTTAAAATCTTTTTTTCCCTTCCCCAAGACCCGGGGTCCAGCTCGGTGGTGGATCAGATCCCCCAAAGCTGCTGGCCCGTGCTGCTTCGAGAAGTTTTGGAGCAGCCTGAGCGAACGCCGTGGGGGATCTGATCGCCCCCCCTCCGCATCCATATGCATATCACGGATTTTCAGTCATCGCGGGTCAGGTGGGTCGCTAAGCCCCGCGATAGGCGGCGGGGGGGGTACTGTAGTCCCAAATAACGAACACCCCGAAAAGTTCTACAAACGAAGGGGGAAAAAATCAAACGTTACTCAACCCTTGTACAGAAGGAGCCGCATTACTTACCAAGCATCTAAATCTTGCCTCTTCAGCTTCTGCCTCTCAAAACTTTTCCCGGCTTCTTTCTGGCAGCGAATGTACCTGGAGACGGAAGAGGAAACTCACTCAGAAGAGGAAGCGTCACCAAACAATCAAAAATTAAGACCCACGGAATCCAAAGGGATTGACAAATTATTTCAAGGTTCTTATTCCTGGTTCCCTATCTGATACTGAATTGCCCGGTAAGACCTATAAATGCACCACATTTACATCCAGATTCTCAACCCTGGCAGAACTAGAGAAAATTAGAAACTGGCTCCCATTTCTTCCTATTTAACATATCAAAATTCCTGTCAAATTGGTGTAAAAATAAATGTCCGTGATTGGTGTTGGTTAAGGATGGGTTTTCTCATTATGCCCCATTAAACTACATCACATGGAGCATTAGTAAAGTTACTACACTATGCAGTCTTCACTCTGTCTTCTAAAGGTAGTATCTGGGATAACACTATTGTATTCCATTAACGAATTGTTGAAGTCAGTAATTAGCCCCCCTCTTAATAATCAGTCTGAACAAATATTCTGGAGGACCGGAAAGGTTATGCACTCCTTTGTGACACACAACGGGCCTCTACATTCAAGGTCTTGTGCCACTGTGTGCAGGTGTGTGTTAGCGCAATATACAGCCATTTCACTCTGTTTTTGTCTAAAATTGTTAGACTAAAATCGAGAGTCATCTTATATGTGGAAGTAAGCTGAGGACAGAACTGTGTAGTCGCCAAACTGGAATTCTGGGTTGGAAAAGTGGGGGTTCGTCTTACACATGGGGGGAGTCTTATAATTCGGTAAATATGGCTAATCTAAAACAAGCCATTGAAAGGAAAACTATTGGTAGCCTGCACAATTTTGAGTCAAGCATCCTGAGAATACCTCCAGCAGGGATAAGAAACGCCCACCTACCTGTTTCCCTTTTTAAATTCTGCCTCTAAATATCGGATACTGTCCCGAGCCCCTGCGTTCTCTTTCTTCAGGAAATCTAAGCCATCAATTACTAATTGAGGGGGAGAAAAAGCCAAGAATTACATATTTGTTTATTTATTTTTTCATTTGTATACCGCGGCCCATTTTCCCCAAAGGGAAACTCTGGGCGGTTTACATAAAGCACCATGGTAAAGAACAACAAATAATAAAGATAAAAATAATAATGCGAGGCAACCAGACAAAAAACATACAGTACCTAGGAAATCTACATCATCACAAAATATGCTGGATACCAAACAGTAGCTGGCAGCACAGACAGATGAAAATCACATGGAGGGAAAACCTTGCAATTTATTGCATGGCAAATATAATGTCCTCTTCCATCAACCCCCAAATATTAGTCCCCTCCTCTGTAAAATCTGAATAAACCTACAACTGTTCTGAGAATCAAGTTATGTATTTGTAACCAAATTTATAAGCAGTTGTGCAAAATAGAAACGACAAAGGAGAAAATAACTTCGACAATAATGATCTCAACAATTTGGTGGCTCAACGATCCAAGATCAAAAAATAGATGGCATTATCAAAACAAGACCACTCCCTTCGTTTTTCAGCAGCTACCTTCTGGGCCAAATTCCTCGAGGGAACCCCCTAACTCCCCCCCCCCGCCCCACCAGGCTGCAAAACCCAGAATTGCTGATGGAAAGGGGGGGGAGGAGGAAGGCGTCTCCTACAGCGCAAAACCAAGGAGGCATTGCTACAGACCAGCCCTCTGAACACAAGGAAACATTTCTGCTCACCTGTCCGTGGAATTATAACAATGAACCTTCCACTGGCTGCAAGCTGCCTGATGGTTGAGAGATGCTGGCAGAGGGCCTGGGTATCCGGGACCAGGTAAGGGGACATAACGCACTGTGCTTTGGGCTGCTGTAAGCTCCCTTCCAACTGCGACACCTCCAGCTGAAGAAAGAACAAAAGAGGTCTTGAAGGTGGTGGTGGTGGGGGGGGGGCGCACGGAGTGCTTAGTGTCCAATGCCGGCCGCTGGCAAAGAACATTCATTGCGTTCAGACCCACAAAGCCACCTTCCACGGAGTCAAAGACGACTAGACCATCTATAGCAGTACATCACTGGCCAACTCCTGTCCTGAACGAACTGGAACCTCTACCTGTCTGGACGAGGATGGAATACTCGTAAAAGGGCCGGATTAACACCTTCAGAGACCCTAGTAAAAACGTAAAGGTAAAGGTTTCCCCCGCACATGCGTGCAAGTCGTGTCCGACTCTAGGGGCGGTGCTCATCTCCGTATTCAAGCCAGAGAGCCAGTGTTGTGCAAGTCCGTGGCCACGTGGCCAGCATGGCTGCAATGAAACGCTCTTTTACCTTCCCGCTTTTTACGGCGGCACCTATTTATCTACTTGCATTGACATGCTTTCGAACTGCTAGGTTGGCAGGAGCTGGGGTGATCAGCGGGAGCTCGCTCCGCTGCGTGGCACCCGGGATTCAAACCGCCAAGCTGCCGACTTTGCAGGTTTACAGAAGCCTTAGTCCACTGAGCTACCACACCCCTAAGCACTGAAAATATCATGGTACCCGCTAGGCATATAAATGCTTGGTGGGTCCCACAATATGAAAAAGCTTTAACACCCACATTCTTTGCATGGAAATAGAGGTAATTCAGTTGATTTAATATTTGGCAAAAAAGAAGAAGAACAGAGAGTATTAAAAAAATCATATGCACAATCAAATCACCAGCATCCAGTCAAATCTTGCACCTTTACCTTTACCTTAATGTAGACAGATTTGGTCAGAATCTGTAAATTGAAAAGCTCAGACAAGGGTTTAAAACCTCTTTTAGGAAGTTTTTAACAGTGGCTGCACGTACAGTGCCGAGGCTACAGGTATATATAAAAAAATCAGTAGCTCCTTTTATCCTAATCCTCACCCAACCACCCAAAATACAAAAGTAAAAAAGAAAAAAATGAACAAACACCAAGCAACGGCGATGACTGTTCACTCAAAACCTGAGTTTTCCTGTGAGGCGAGACTTGATACTTTTTAGTTTTTACTGGTTCATGCTCAGTTGGAGGTGATTTTCTGGGGGGTTCTGGAGGAAGCAAGGGAGAGGGATGGAAGGTTGGTTTTTTTTAAAAGAAGGTGAACCATTTTGATTGCGGTCCGTGATAATTCTGGAACTGAAGAAAACCCTTTTGGTGTCAGCCCCTTCCATCGCTGATGCCCTCAGCATATGCTTATTTTGCTTTACGGTTAATCCAGCGCCGACTCTTTAACCAAGGCCTGTGGTGGCGGTGGTGGCGCAGCGGGCTAGAGCACTGAAAACGTTGGGCTGCAAAGTCGGCAGCTCGGCGGTTCGAATCCCGGGTGCCACGCAGCGGAGCGAGTTCCGGCTGTTAACCCCAGCTCCTGCCAACCTAGCAGTTCGAAAGCATGTAAATGCAAGTGCGGCATGCCACATGTTGTTTGTTTTATCTTTGTTCAATTCTCTGTTGGGTAAGGTTTTTTTTGGGGGGGGGCAAATGGTTAATTTTGGCAATTTGTTGTACATTGCCCAGAGTTCCTGAGGGAAAATTGGGCGGTCAACAAGTACAAAAATAAAATAAATAAAAGTAGAAACTTAGGTACCACCATAAAAAGCGGGAAGGCAAAACAGTATTTCCTTGCAGCCATGCCGGCCCCGTGGTCATGGACGTGCACAACAAACACTGGCTCTTCGGCTTGAATACAGAGAGGAGCACTGCCCCTAGAGTCGGACACGACTTGCACAATTGTGAGTGTGTGTGTGTGGGGGGGGGACATTACCTTTACCTTTATGTTGGCTGAAGGCAACAGGCATCCTGGAGAATGACAGGTTTCCAAAACCTGAACTACTGCAGGCTTATTGCAAAAACAAAAAACAAAAAAAATAGTGGTGGTGGTGGGGAACCCTGCCTGAACCTCTTGAAAGCTATCACTTGAAGCACCCGGTCTTGGACCTGAAGAATCAATAGTCTGATTCCGTATGAGGCAGTTTCACAGCACTGCCTTCAGAAACCGAGAATCTACGTCAGTACCTCTGGAAGTTGAGTCATGGCTACTGGTCCCGATGAAACTGTTTGGATGAACAACAAAACGTTTCTATCTCTCTCAAAAAGAAGTCCAGTAGCCATAACTCAACTTCCAGATAAACTCACCTGGATGACTGAGAATCTTCACAGACATATTACGTCAGTACCTGTTGCTACCAGACACACACACACACACACGGGGTGGGGGGTGGGGGGTGGGGGGAGGCAGGGCTTTGCCAGTCATGCCAATTGACGCTGCTTCTCCCTCTGGCTAGGAGGAGGTCTTTATGGCTGTTACGTTCCTGGTCTTCATCTCAACCCCTACCTGCTCCCGCCTGGCCAACAGCCCCCCCACACACCTTTCAATCGTACCTGCAGCCGAAGCTGGGCCATGTCTCTCATAAGCCTGTTCCGGCGAGCTTCTTCGGCAGCCTAAGAGGAGGAAGGAGAAATCACAGAAACAATTAGGACGGTTAGGTAGCAAGCAGGGCATACTTGTTCTCCTGCTGCAGGAGGAGACGGGACCTAAACCCATGGATTCCAATGACAGAAAAGGTTAGAAGGAAACTATTCATAAAATATTTCTACTCCCCCATTTCTCCCCGAAAGGACCCAAGGCAGCTTGCATCGTATGGCATGTCCAAACTTCACCCCTCCGATGTTTTGGACCACAACTCCCACAGTCCTTTGTCATTGGCAATCTTAAGCTTAGAATTCTGGGAGTTGTGGTCCAAAACATATGGAGGACTGAAGTTTGGAGATGCCTCTATATTGCGGTCCATATACCGCGGCCCCGCTATATCACGGTATCGGCCGCCGCCACTACCCCCCCCACTGCTGTCACCACCAACACCCATCACCCCCCCCTGCTGTCACCATCACTCTCCAAAGTGGCTTTGGAGTAGGGGTTGACAGCAGCAAGGGGTGACGGCATCCGTGCGTCACGAATTTTCACTTATCGTGGGTGGTTCGAGAACTGTTTCTTTAAGAGTACCAACACCAAGAGAGGCCCCGTAGAGTGTCCGCCAGGAATCGGGCCTTTTCGGTGCTTGGCCCGGCCTCTTGGAATACGCTGCCAGCAGAAATCAGGCAGGCGGAGACACTGCCTGCCTTTAGAAGGGCCTTAAAGACCTGGCTCTTCAGGCAATGCTTCGGGGCCCTCTGAGCATACTGTGATATTGTTGGTTTTCCCCTTCTGCGGATTAGCTTCTTGCCGGATCGAACCTCGCCATTGATTTTGTATCGGTTAATTGGCATGATTGCTTATTTTATCAGTTATTTTTGTATGAGTGTTTTATGTAGTATTTTTATATTATTGTATTTTGTTAGGTTCTGATTGGTTAGCCTGTGGGGATTTTTTTGTATTTGGGGAGTCACCTTTGGGTGACGTCTGTACACCGCCCTGAGTTCCCTATGGGGAAAATCGGGCGGTTAATAAGTGTAATAAATAAACAGATAAATAAACGTATTTAAAAGCTAAAAATAAGAAATGTACACATATTAAACATTCTACAATCTCAGACCACGAGAGGCCCACTTTGGATTTCACTAAATTCCTATATCAGTGATGACGAAAGGTTGAGTGCCCAAACCGCGATTCAAAACCCGCTCATTTTTCAGCAATACAATAAGTGCCAATACAGCAGTTTAATCTGTATACAGGTGGCTGTGAAGGGGCGATGTCGGGGGCCCATAGAAGGGCTCAGAGGGCCACCTTTGGCACCCGGGCCAACAGGTTTGCCAAGTAATATAGTTTTGACAAAATGTCTGTAACATGGTATTTAACAGATTCATAAAATGGTTTCTATGTAAAATGCATAGTCATTGGCTAGACATAGGTTATGGAATAACCACATGAAAAGGGCAGAATGATTATGTCCAGGTGCCATGGATAATCACCTAACGCACAGGTGATTGGTCTAAACTATGCTGCCAACGTGTATAAAAGGCAGCACTGAAATCCATTTACAGTAGACCCTCGTATAACGGAGGGTTTGTATAACGTAAAATCCGTATAACGTATAAAAATCCGCCCCCTCCCCCCCCCCGCCGCCACCTCCGCCCACCACCTGCGCCCCCCGGGAAGAGGTCGGGGGTGGTCGGGGAAAGAGGGGAGGGGAGAGAGAGAGAGAAGGGGAAGGGAAGCGCCGAGCGCGTCCAGCGCTCCTCTCGGCTTTGGGTTGCAGCAGCAGGTAAGGGGGCGGCGGCGGCCGGTGGGGAGGGTTTGTGTGTGTGTGGGGGGGGAACAAACGGACTTCTTTTGTTCTTGCCGGAGAAGGGTGCTTGAGGCCGGCAGGCGCAGGAGGAGGAGGACGAGGAGGAGGGAAGGAGGTGTGTGGACGGCAATACCGAGACGGCAGCTCGCTCCTTTTTCCACGGCTAGGAAACGTGGTGGGGCGCGTTTGTGGGGGTTGAGCCGTCCGCAGCTGCCGGAGGTATTCCGTTTCCAGCCGAAGAAGGCAAAGAGAAGGGGATCCTTTATTGCTTTTGCCCCGCCGCTGCCGCCTAGAAGGATGCGTCCTCCTGTTGCATCTCGGCGGCGTCGGGAAGGGGAAGGGCTGCATCCTTCCTCTTCGCCAGCCTGGGAGAGGAGAGGCGAGGCGAGGGCGACCGCGGGCTTTCCCCAGGACGCTTTCTGGAGGAACTGAGCTTGGAACGGGGTCGGCGGTCCCCGAATGGGTAAGGGTGGGGTGGGGGGTTTCTTTAGAAAAGCAGCCCCAACAGTTAGCAGCCGCGGGGCGTGTAAAGATCACTGGGAGGAATCAGTAGGTAGCTAAGGCTGGCTGGGGGTTGAGTGGCGTCCCCTTTATTCCAGGCGTTTTGCTTTTTAATGTCTTTCCCCAAACCGGAGCTCGGCGTGGCCTCCGACGCCCACATGGTCCCCAGCGGCCCGTTTAAAAGCCGTTGGGCTCCTTGCGGAGTTCAAAAGCCCCGCAATCGTGGCCGTTTTGCGCCTGCTTTCTCGGGAGTAAGCCTGCCCGGTTTCGAGAGAGAGGGAGAGAGAGAGAGAGAGAGAAACAAGGGGGCAGACGGAGCTGCTTCTGACAGGGTGGGGGTGGAGGATGGCGGGCTCTCCCTCCGCTCCCTTTCCCGGCGCCGCTGCCGGGCTTCACTTTACCTGCGAGCGCCGCCGGAGGGACTCCATGGGGGCTGGCAACCGATGGCCAGCGGAGGAGAGGGAGGCAGCAGCCAGCCGGCGAGGGGGGGGCGCGACTCTTCCCCGGGGACACTGACTGACTGGCCTCCTCCGCCCGACCCACCTGCACAGGGGTCCACCGCCCGCCCGCCCCCCATCGCCCAAAAAACCCGCCCCCCGTCGCCCCCAAAAAACCCCATAGGAATGCATTGAAACGGATTAAATCCAGTTTCAATGCATTCCTATGGGAAATGACAATTTGTACAACGGAAAACTTGTATAACATAATTTGATTCGGAACGAATTAATTACGTTATACAAGGCACCACTGTACTTTGGGACTGCTTTTGGTGAGAGAGCAGTTTCCCACTACTCTGTAGATATGCTGTGTCTCTTATTCTGATGTATAATATAAGCTTTTATGCAAAGTTACTTCGTTTCCCAGCTCCAGTCTGTGTATTGCAATTATCTTTCCACACCACTGTGCAACTCTGCAAGTTTGTCTAAAACCTCATTTGAACCTCATTCATTTATTGCAGTGGTTCTCAACCTGGGGGTCGGGACCCCTTTGGGGGTCAAACGACCATTCACGGGGGTCGCCATGAGCCAGTGAAGAAAAAGGCACAAACGGCTTGGGTCTGGAGGAGGAGGGGAAGGAAGGGGGGAAGAGTGAGTTATAGCTTAATAGGTTGGAGGGGATGTCAGTCAATGGCACCGGAGGCTGCGATTGGTTGAGGGTGCCTGTAGAGGGACGTTCTCTATGCCACCTGCAGCATTGGCCTGCCAAGGGGGGCTTGTGGCTTCTTCCAAGCAGGACAAAGGGGTCACCAGAACATGAGGAACTGTATTAAAGGGTCGCGGCATTAGGAAGGTTGGGAACCACTGATTAATTCCAACAGTCCTATACAGTGATAAACTTTTTGCAAGACTGTGTTGGCGTAGAAACCTATTATTTAGGGAGAAAGAATGTCAAAATCAGGAGTGGCAGGAGGTCAACACACGCTCCCGTTTTCTGTGTTGCTGTTGCAGGACACAGATGATGGCCTAGAGAAGATGGACCACAAGGAGATCCCACAGAAAGGACTGCAGCTGGTCCACGTTTGGCTCAAGGGTGCACCAACCCTGCATCTTATCTTCCTGCGAGAGGATGGATGTTCTGGCCTCTCTCTCTGGGTATTTGTACACGACCCCTAAACTCCGCCGCAAATGGCTCCCAGCTCCGGAGCTTAAAATTATTTCCCCACCAGCTCCGGAGTTTACAGATAATTAAGTGCGACCACGCCCACCTAAGCGCGTCCCAGTGCACATTTCAGGTACCTGCTCTCTGGAGGTGAAAATTCCTGATGCGGATATAACAGTAGTGACTGCCGGGCTCTCCTTGCTTCTGTTTGTTCTTTTTTTGCCCCCCGCCCCTTTAAGAGAGCTGAATGCAGTGCCGGGAGGGCAAAACGGAGGTGAGCCAGCATTCTTTTCTTCCTTTTTTTTCTCCCTCCCCTCACACAGCCAGCAGCCAGGAGTGCGGAGGGGGTGGGAACGCAGGAACAGCGACAAACCCCTAAGATCTCTGGTCCGAATTTAAGTGGCCAGCGGATCTTAGGGGTCGTGTGAAAAGGCTCTCTTTCTCTTCCTCTCACACACATACACACACGAGCCCCGCGCCTACCCCGAAGCTCACCATGCGGAACTGGGCCTGGGCCTGCTGAAGCAAGCCGTCTTGGTCCGACTGTGCGATGCTGATGAAGATCCCAACCTCGGGGTTGAACTGCAAGATGCTGCCCTGCAAGCGGGCGATGAAGTGGCCGAAGCTTCGGACGCAACAGATGCGGACCACGGACTGCAGACAGAAAAAGGTCAAGAAGCCACGTTCAGGCAGTGGGGGATGCTCCTCTCGAGCCACAACACGCACGCACGCACGCACGCACGCACACACACACGCACACGCACACACGCGCGCGCACACACACACACACACACACACACACACACACATCTCTCTCGTCACCAACTCTTCCTCCGGCCACCTCTCACCTCCTCCACTTCCGTCAGGACGGGCCTGTCCTGCTCAAAGTTGAACTTCTTGTGAGCGTTCTTCAGCGGAGGCAGGTTACGGAGGGCCACGTCCTCCGGCAGAAGCAGGCAGCTGCTCAGCTCCGGAAGTTCGCAGCCGGCCAGCATGCTCCTCACTTCCTGGCACAGCGACAACCCTGCGGAGGCAGCGGGGAGGAGAAGGGGGTGAAGGACAAAACAGGACCTTCACGGCCCACGGGTCACCATGGCACAGACACGGTCACAGCATCTGCCAGCGTTTCGGCGACCACAACCCCCTCTCCCGTTCCTCCTTGACCCCAACTGAGCTTCTCTCTGGCAGGCTATCAGGGGGTGGGGGGTCATGGCAACTGGAGTTCTCATTCTTACGGGACTGAAATGTTTCGATTCCACAAGAAGTCCAGTTGCCATGCCTCAACTCCCTAAGAACCTCACGTGGAAGGCTGAGAATTTCCACGGACTCTTTGCAGGGAAGCTCTGCATCATCATCATCATCATCATCATCTTCTTCTTCTTCTTCTTCTTCCAGCTTCCTGTATCTCACAGTGGCCCCACCAGATGCCTCTGGGAGCGCACAAGACCAGATATCTGTCTCCTGATCCCACTCCCCTGCATCTGGCCCCTGAAGTACCGTGGTTTTAAGCCTCGAGATGGCACATCTCCCTCATGGTTTGTAACCTTGGATGGACTTTTCCTCCAGGAATCTGTCAAATCCCCTTTTGAAGACATCCAGGCCAGATGCCATCACCACCTCCTGTGGCAGGGAGTTCCACAGACTAACAACGCGCTGGGTGAAAAAAATATTTTCTTTTGTCTGTTCTTACTCTCCCAGCCCTCAATTTGAGTGGATGTCCCCTAGTTCTGGTATGTTGTGAGAGGGAGAAGGGCTTCCCTCTATCCACTTTACTCATGCCCTGCATTATTTTGTATTTCCACTGCCAGAGTGCTGGGCACTCAGTTTACTAATCTTGGAAGGATGGAAGGCCAAATCAACCCCAGGGTAGCTAGCGGAGCCCACTGGGATTGAACTCAGGTGGTGAAGAGAGATTTGACTACAGTACTGCACTTGACCACTGCGCCATGAGGCTCCTGCTACAACACGGTTGCTCTATTCCTGATGCATGGCCTATGTCAGTGTTAGCAAATCTATGGCACGGGTGCTAAAGGTGAATCACAGTTTCGGCCCTCGATCTCTAAAAGGTTCGCCATCGCCAGCCTATGTCAATCAAGACAACCCCAGCCGCAGCAGGGAGGGCAAACAAACAACATTCGGGGAGAAATAATTGTTTTCTTTGGCAGTGACCCGTTGGGACAGTCTAACTCATTTTTGTTTTCTTTTGAAGAGCCGTGCCTCGGTACTGCCACTTCCTCAAAGCCACTGCATTCGTACATTACTGAGATGTCTCCTACGAATCAGGGCATCTGATAGCTTAATCATCTATCCAATGCCAGAGGTGTGGATTTATCTTAACATAAGAACGTAAGAAGAGCCCTGATGGATCAGGCCAAAGGCCCATCTAGTCCAGCTTCCACAGTTATCTCACAGTGGTCCCACCAAATGCATCTGGGAGTACACGAGACTAGATATCTGTCCCCTGATATGTCTGTGAAGATTCTCTGTCATCCAGGTGAGTTTATCTGGAAGTTGAGTCATGGCTACTGGACTTCTTTTTTGACCAGGGCAGGACCAGAATCAGCAGTACACCTCCATTTGAAGGACAAAGGGCACTCTTTCAAAGATGAGGATGTACACATATTAGACAAAGAAGAGAAGTGGTTTGAAAGAGGAGTAAGGGAGGCCATTCATGTGAGCATTGAAAACCCCTCCCTCAACAGAGGTGGTGGCCTCAGGCATAGTCTATCTGCTACTTATCAGGGTGTGCTTTCCAAAGTACCCAGACAAATCAAAAAGCCTTCACCACCAAGGCCATAGCTAACGACCCATTCTTGATAGGTTTCAGCACCTTAGGCCATTGTTCACCTTAAGGCTAAGGATACTATTGTCCCCCTAACGAGCCTATTTAGGCCACTGTTCATCTCATGAGCCTAATTCAGGCCAGGGTGACAAGAGGTCAAAGCTGACTATAAGATGCAGGATTTGCACTAGCTGTATTCAGACCGATGAAGTTGTTTGGATGAACAGCAAAACGTTTCTATCTCTCAAAAAAGAAGTCCAGTAGCCATGACTCAACTTCCAGACTGTCCCCTGATACCACTCCCCTGCATCTGGTCCCTGAAGGACCCCGGTTTTAAGCCTGGAGATGACATATCTCCATCATGGTTTGTAACCTATGATGGACTTTTCCTCCAGGAATCTGTCCAATCCCCTTTTCGAAGGCATCTTGCAGGTGGAGACGGCCTCCCTCTGGTATCAGAAATGGAGAAGAGGGTTGAAGCCACCGTGTGTGTGGCCTGGGATGGCTGTAAGAACCTGGGACTCCGGGCCAACCGAACCAAGTAAAAGTCAAAAGGGAGGGAGGAGGAAAGGAGGAGGAGCCCAAATCCAGCCAGCCAACCGCAAGGCTTCAGCGGCCAAGCTGGGAAAGCAGCAAGAGGTAAGAATTTCTTATCACATCTTACCCGAGTCCTGCAGGTCTCCTGCTGAAGGGAGAAGGTTGAGAAGGACCGACAGTCTGTTCCACAAACTTTGAGAACTCTGTGGGGAGAAAAGGCCAACAAATGAAAGCACAGAATAAACAGGAATTGTCTCACGCAAAGGCTGAAATCCCTGCTTGGCCCTGAAGTTCGGTAAAATGCTTTTGGACCAGTCGCCAGTCCCCAAACTTGACTGCACAGCGTCAGATAAAACAGAATGCAGCAGGACCCCAGTAGGGCTGTGTGTGGACTGCTTAAGTAGCATGTTTCCCCCCCAATTTTTCCAAAAATTTCCATTTTTTCCGCCTGGGGAAAAAACAGGTTTTCTTCCGAGCTTCAAAATTTCCAGAAATTTCACATCTCTAGCTTCTATCCTGTAGCACAGTGTCTCCCCGCCATGCATGCACACCTCACCTGCGCGCACATAAGGATGAGGTCGGTGTTGGTTCTCAGCCAGTCCAGGAACACTTTGACGGTCGGAAGCAAACCTTCATTGGTGATTGCCTCCAGTTTCTCTTGGAGCGTACGCTCATTCGGGCAAGATTTGTGGCTGGAAACGCTTTCTTCGGACTCAGAGACGTCATCTTTAACAAAACAAGTAGCTTGTTAAGAGCAGGAAACGTGCGTGGGCAAAGAAATTCAAGGCTGCAGCAAGGAAGCCTCTGTCCTGCCATTCTGTTTTCCCACCCCGGTCCTTCGTCGCTCTACTAAACATGAATTCAAGTGTGGTGAAAGGAGTTCTGAACATTAGGAAGAACTTCATGACAGTTCGAGCTGTTTGGCGGTGGAAGATGCTGCCACGGAGGGTGGTGGAGTCTCCTTCCTTGGAGGTTTTTAAGCAGAGGCTGGATGGCCATCTGTTGGAAATATTGTGATGGGGTTCCTGCATGGCAGGGAGTTGGACTGGATGGCCCTCAAGGTCTCTTCCAACTCTAGGATTCTATGATTCTAGCCCTATCAGGCTTCCTTTCCTCTTTTTCCAAGAGTTCCCAGGCTTCGGAAAACTAGCCACAGAGGTGCACTGTGGGAAAGCATTTATCATACTAGCAACCAAATACAAAATACATGAAGGTTCAAGATGGACAGGGTGAGGTACACCAAGTGCCATAAATTGATGAACTATTTTCTTTCAAGTACAGTGGACCCTCGTATAACAAACAGTTTGTATAACATAAAATCTGTACAACATAAAAAATTCCAGAGATAGGGGGAATTTGCTTAACAGAATCACCTATGGGGCGAATTCGTAGAATCTAAAAATGGGATTACTCCGTTTTCACTGCATTCCTATGGGAAATTTGTATAAAGGAAAATTTGCTTAACATAATTTCATTTGGAACGAATTAATTCCTTTATGCAAGGTACCACTGTATTGCCCCTCTCTATTGTTAGCCACCTCGGGTCCTTTTCCAAGGAAAAAGGTGGGGTAAAAATATTTTTAAACAAGTCAAATAAAACAAACGCTTCCCCTCCGCCCTCAGCCTCTCCCACCTTGCTCGGCGACGCTGGACTTCTCCACCTCCCCGTTGACGCAGGGTTTGCTGCTGGCGGTCTCTCTTGGCGGGGGCGCCTCGCCGTTCGGCTTGAGGAGGACGTTGCTGAAGGTGGGGGCCAGCCGGAAGCAGCGCTTGGTCTGGAAGAGCTGCGTCGACATGGCTTGGAGGTTGCTGGCAATGCTGGCCTCGCTGGGGCCCAAGGAGGCCGGCCCGTTGGCCACCGGCTCCGCGGACTCCGTCTTGGCCAGGCCGGGGCTTTTCGAGTCCGCCGGCCGGCCTCCTTCGCTTTCCAGGGAGTCCGAGCCCTCCTTGACGCCGTTCTTGGCGGGTCGGGCGTGGCCTCCGCCTTCGGGGTCCGGCTCGTCCTCCATGTCCTCCAGGTCCGAGCGGGACTCCTGGCTGTTCATGTCCGAGTCGGTCTCGACGTCAAAGGCCGTCTCGGCCTCCACCGCGTCGCTTTTCTCCGAGCCCGTCTCGGAGCCATCGCTCCCTTTGGCGGAATCCGGGCTGGAGTCCGAGTCGAAGCCCTCGCTCAGGTCACTCTCGTCCGCCTTCTGGGCGTGCCGGCGGCGGCGCAGGCAGGAGAGGCGGGAATACTTCTTCCCCCCCTTCTTGCTCTCCCCCTTCCTCGGCTCCTCGCTGGGCCGATGATTGGCCAGGTCCGCCTCCGGCTCCTTCTCGACCGAGTTCAAGGGTTCCCGGGCTTCGGGATCCTCTGTGAAGGAGAGCCAAAAACTTATAGAATCCACACAAAAAAGGCATTAAACGTTGGTCAAGGTACCACACCAGCCTTAAAAGTCAATACAGCTGGTTACAATATACCCCTTTTGATAACACATTTTACGGACATAATTCTCTTAGAAAAAGGCGGATACAAAGCATCTTCCTATCAAAAACTGTCCTGGCTTTCTGTAAAGCAGGCCTGCCCGACAGGTAGACCACAGGCTACTGGTAGCCCATGAAAGGTTTATAAGTAGCCCACCAGCCATCAATAAAAAAAGTGAGGGGATAATTTCTCCACCCCTCCGTCCTCCATCCCAAGGACCACCACTGCCCCAGCAAAGTTCTGGGTCTGCCAGCCCACTGTCTCAGTTGAACGTGGCTGTTCAAGGGCCATGGCGCATTGAAACAGGTTCCTTCCAGAACAGATTACTTGATTTTCAATGCATTCCTATGGGAAACCACTGCTCTACTTACAAAAGCTTTTACTTTCGAGCATGTGCTCGGAACTGATGAAATTTGTAAGTAGAGGTTTTAGTGTAGTAGCCCGCAGGCACTTTGGGATGGAAAAAGTAGACCTTGGCCTGTTCAGAGTTGAACAGCCCTGTGTCAAGCCCCGCACACAGAGCACACACACAATCAGGGTTCAGTTCTTTGCCAAGGTCTTTAGTGGAAAGCCAGGCAAGTTCAAGTCCTTTGCAACAATCAATTGCCAGATAAATAACAGAATCCAACTCCCAGCAATTAACAGTCCAAGTCAAAACCAGAATATCTCACGGAAACAGATGCAAACCAAGGAAACAGATTAAGCCTTTGTCCAGAAAGCGTCGAAATCAGGAAACAGAGCAGGTCACAGACGGAACGTGGTGCAAGTTCAAATAAGCGTTGCTCCACAGAGAGCTCAAGTGAGCTTAGCAGCTTTTCTCAAAACAGGGAACACACCCTTACTTTGAAAGGCTCCTGCTATACTAGGCTTCCCAACTGATTCCCCTCAGCATCAAAGACCCTTCCTGCTTCCTGGTAGCATGTCTTGCAGAATCTGCTCATGCCTTCTAGGGAGAAGATAGTTCAGCTGAGTCATCAGACCCAGCTGCCTGCTGAGTTGAGCTGCAAGGCTCCTCCAGCAGCTCTTCACCATTTAACCCCTCAGAGTCAGGTTCTGTGACAGGCAGGGTCCTGGCACCCTGCTATAAAGGATTGTGGGAACTGTGCTTTGGCCCAGAGCTCCACATCTTCCATATAATTAGGGGGTCCTTTAAAAAATCTTCTTGTGAAACGTTCACCTTCTGTTGTCCCCCCAGGACAAAAATAAATCTCTTAAAACCACCCCACAGCACTTAAAGCACTCTCTGGGTGTTTTACAATTTAATTATGCAGGCTACGCATGGCTCGCCCACCGCCAGCAAGAGGGGCACTCAATCTGCTGACCTCGAAAGGGCGACAGGCTGGGGCCGGCCTCAAACCAGCCTCGATTAGTTCTTTATTTTTGCATCTGTTCTTTATTTTGAATTGTTAAATGGTTTTCATTTATTGTATTTGTGCTTATTTGTTCTTTTTAGTATGATGATTTGATTATTTGGTCTGCTTGATTAGTTTTTATTTACTATTTTACATTGTTTAATTTGTTTTTGTATTTTTGCATATGTATGTAAACTGCCCAGAGTTGCTTTTTTGCTAGATGGTTGTGGTATATAAATCAATCAAGGTGAAAAAAAATTGGAGCATCCACAAACAATAGTAGTACAGGAGAAAGCACTCTCAGGATGCTGAGAAAAAATAGTTTATTAAAAGAGTCCAATGCGTTTTGGCCAAAAGTGGCCTTCTTCAGGGACTTTTCACTATAGAAAAACATAACATTTAAAAGACATGTAGTCAGAATAGTTAATACATAAACATACAAAATGCTAAAACATTTCATATCAAATGCACAGCTGACACCTTGAATGCTAAAACAGCATACGTAGTAGTCAATGTAAAAATCAACCAAGTATTATAAGGACACTATAAAAGCAGTCTGACCTAGCTGCCTCTGATCATTGACTGAGTTGTAATCACAACATTCTAGGTACTTTTCAAGTTACACTATTCTAAGGGAACAACCATATGGCATGTGCATAATGTATATAGCCTCAATGATGCTACTCTAGTCTGAGTAAGGAGGAATGATAATCTCAGACACAAGAACCTTTTAACTGTATACCATACTGTTTTCACATCTAAGAGAGCATCTATATGCTTACATGTATGTGAGTGTTATCTACAACTGCTTCCAAGCAGTTTACATACAACTTAATATTCTTCTCTGTATGTCTTGACATCAATCAATCAATCAATCATCAATCAAATAAATAAATAAATAAATAAGTCAGGCTAGCTGGGAATGGGTTACGAGCAGTATTTAGTCTGCAGTTTAACCACTGGGCCACGAGGCTCCTCGTTCAGTGCAGAAATGCCAAAGCACTGGTTCTCCAATATGCACACAAAACGAGATTCGGGGGGAAAAACCCCGCATGCTCAGAATAGCCAAGTTTAGTGATGATCACCGGCAAGTTGCTGCCCTTACCTGTGCCGTCATCTTGAAAGGCCGGAACTGGGCTTTCTCCGTCTTCCAGCTCGGCTTGGAGGCGAATATTGACATGGTTGATGAGGTGAGAGAAGAGCGCCAGCGTGAACGCGATGGCTGCACTGTACTGTTTAGAGCCTGTCCGGAAAGAGGAAGCCGGGAGTAGGAGGTGAGCCCAACTATTGAGACTGATATTGTAAACCGAGATCGGAACCCAGTCCCACCTTCCGGAACAAAATCCAAAACCGTCTTATACATTGCTGTGGTTTGCACGGGGCAAAACTCCAACCAGGAAGCAGCCTCCAACGCGTCCTCTTTCCCCCTCCCTGGTGCTGGCCAATCAGGAACTGTGCAAGGACATGCATCATCCCACCTCCCTGTCTCGACTGGCCACTGCCAGGAAGAGGGAAAGATGATGCATCGGAGGCTGCTTACGAAGGAGCCCTATCTTAATGTCTTCGAGCAACCGAGGCAAGGAGGGGTGGCTGAGACCGCCGCTTGCCTTGATGGCTCAAAGACCTGCTTAAAAACCCACTCCTTCCAACTGGGTGGGTTGCGGGAGAAGGAGCGGGTTTTTAAAAATGTCTTTGAGCGACCGAGGCAAGTGGTGGTCGCAGCCACCCCCGTTTGCCTCGGTCGCTCAGAGACATTACGACAGGATTCCTTCGTAAGTCGAAGGGACCCGATCTTTCGCTCGTAACAGGCCAGGGGAAAACTGCCAGAGGATTTCTGCTCCTAAGTCGGTTTTCTCGTACATAAAGCAAAGTGTTCTACTTATATACCGCCCCATACCACTACAAGTAGTCTCTGGGCGGCTTACAATTTTAATTACAGTGTGCAGGCTACACACTGCTCCCCCTAGCAAGCTGGGTACTCATTTTACCAACCTCGGAAGGATGGAAGTCTGAGTGAACCTTGAGCCTGCTACCAGGGATTGAACCCAGGTCGTAAGCACAGTTTTACCTGCAGGACAGGCATTTAACCACACATCATAAGTCAGGGTACCACTGTAAGGGAAACTGCACAGCTATTGCCCCTTATTCTGACTTCTCTGACCCTCTGAGAAACACCCCCCCCTGCGCTTCCTGGGAATAGTGTTTCCGATAAAATAGGATACACCAACCCCTCCACAACCTGGTGTGTCTCCAGAAGGGTTGGGACTACATCTTCCAGATACAGTAACCCCCCCCCCCCGCGCCGTTTCACGGTTCATGTACTGCGGTCCCGCTATATCGTAGGATCGTAGGACATGCTGGGGCTCCAGCCGATTAGTGCTGGGGTGACGGAGAAAAACCTTTATTTCCCCACCCCAGTGCCAATCGGCTGGAGCGCGCCCCCTTTTAAATGCCTTCTAGTCCCGGGCCATCTCTATTGAAATGCATTGGCTCAATGCATTTCAATGGAGAATTTTCCCCCCCACTGGAATGCATTGAGCCAATGCATCCCAATGGGGAAAAGTTTCTCCATTGAAATGCATTGAGCCAATGCATTTCAATGGAGATTGCCGGGGGAGCGCTGGCCCCAAGGCAGCGTCAAGCAGTTGAATGCTGCTGGCTGGGGGAGGAATGGCGCCTGCAGCAAGCGCGGTGGATCAGATCATCCACCTCCCTTGCACGGGCTGCAGAAAGGCTTTTTAAAAAGTCTTCCAGCATCCCGGGGGAAGCAGTGGTGGCGTGCTGCCGCCCCCATCCGACCTGCATCCACATATCGCTGATTTTCAGTCATCATGGGTCGGGTGGGTCCCTAACCCCTGCAATGGGGGGGGGGTTACAGTACCCCCATAAGTCAGTGGTTCTGGAAACGGTGACTCGACACAGCAGGAGGCCAAAAGGTTGTGTTGAGAGAAGCCCGGTGCGGCCAAGGCCCACCGACTGAGCCACGCCGTACCTGCCCTCTTGAGGCTGTGGACGTTCATCAGGCAGACGACGACCATTCGGAAGATGAGGAGGTCTGGCAGGAAGGAGTAGCCGTTTTCGCACTCCTCTTCGTCCTCGTTGGCCGAGCTCACGTTCGGCGACGAAGGCAGGTAGAACAGACACAGGTTGAAATCCTCCAGGACCGACTGGCAGAGAGAGGTCAGCTCCGAGTCCACAGAACTGGTAAGACGAGAGAGGGAGACAACACCCCTAGGGAATTATTTCACTGGAGTGAGACGACACCTCAGTCACAGGGACATGCGGTTCCCTCCCACCTGGAGCAGCTGCCTTGCGGTCCAAGGAACAAAATGATTTTAAGCAGACCATGAACATCCGCGGAGGCGACTACTAGAGATGGGCACGACTAAAAAAAAAATGGTGTTTCATTTGTCGTTTGGTCGTTCAGGGGTCCGTTTCGGTTCGTTTTCGTGACGTTTTTTGCAAAAAATTTCGTTTTCGTTTCGTTAGGTAACGAAACGAAAAAACGAAAACAAAAACTTGCTGTTTCGTTAGCATTCTTTTTAGTTCAATGCATCTGCTGCAACGAAAACATGGCAAATTTGGTCGTTTCGTTTTCGTTTTCGTTTTTTAAAAAATTTCGTTTCGTAACGAAACAAAAAAACAAAAACGAAAACTCGCTCGTTTCGTGTCCATCTCTAGCGACTACGTGTCCCTGAAGGAACAGCTTCTATTCCTGGAACGCCTCAAAAGGGGCTGCGTTCAGGGCAAGACCACCGCCCTCCCCAACACAAGACAACAGAATATTAAAAGGGTATGTGCTAACAAGTTGCCATGGGCCTTATAAGAGGCCTTAACCCGGTTTTCAACATACTGTACCCTAGTTTTCTGTGTGTAAGACTATATTTCAAAAGTAGGCTAGGTGATACCTTTATTGGTCACTACTAAAAAAAAATGTAAGCTAAGCTCTCGATAGCAACTTGCTATCTTTATCAAAGCATTGTATTAAAAATGCAATCTTGATAGAGGATGTAGTCTATCAGGCTCTGAGAATCTTTTGGGTGAGACGGAATACACCAGATGATGGTATCAGAAGGCAGGGCTGGCGTTAAGGCTGCTGCGACGTCCCGGATACAGTATAACACCCAGCATATCAAACAGAGCAGCATAGTCCTTGGCCACCCCTCTTCCCACCCTCAATTTGGCTCTAGTGAGACTACAAGTCCCTGCTGGCCTAAGGGACACCAGTAGTAGTAGTAGTAGTAGTAGTAGTAGTAGTAGTAGTAGTAGTAGTAGTAGTAGTAGTAGTAGTAGTAGTTTAAGATGAGAATAAAATTGAAAAGGTAAAGAGAGAACAGACTCACCTGCTCTTTGGCTGAAGTAGGCTCTGCAGGTACATAAAACTCACGAGTAACCTTTTAATGTCTTTGCATCTATGGGCCATAAGAACAAGGAAGAAAGGGAACCCGTGAGCAAGTGTCAGCTGGTACATGTGAGCTTCGTACATCCACTTGGGAGCCTCAGAAAGCTCTCTCCAGACTGACCGTCGGGAGAGTCACAACCCACACTAACCCATTTCTCATTTAGTGGAGCTTCTCCCTAGGCCTGCCACAGCAACCACCCCTCCAAGCTTATTTGCCTCAAAATCTCACCCTTGTGTTCTCAACCGTTCTCCCATGTTGGAGAAACCCGTTTCCTGAAACTTTGGCTCCCAAAAGCTACGTCACCATAACACTTGGGACTAAGGTAACGTAGATCAGCATCATCGAGCAAAACTGGCGTCATGATGGCCAACGAGTCTAGCGCCATCCGGACTTTACGCACAAAACCCCATGCGGGAGAGGTTACCTTGAAGGTAGAGATGGACAACTAGGGTCACTCCACAGGTGGTTGCCCTGCAGGACTCACCCTCTCTCACTATCACGGGTGGCCTGTATCATTTCATTGTGAATGGTAAACCACGCAGAGAATGCTTTAAGCCTTATAAGGGGCAGCACAGAAACATCACGTGGTATATAAGCCTAACTCGACGCCACAGAGCTGACAATTTGAATCTACTATCATCTAAAAGATGAAGAGCTATCCACTTGTGCTTTAATGTGAAAGACATTCCTGTCCAATCGAATCCTCCCCCTTTCCCAAAAAAATCAGTTCTGGACACCTGTGGACGCAACACTTCTGAACCTTCATAAGAACATAAGAAGAGCCAAGCTGGATCAGGCCAAAGGGCCCACCTAGTCCAGCTTCGTGTATCTCACAGTGGCCCCACCAGATGCGTCTGGGAGCGCACGAGACTAGATCTCTGTCTCCTGATAACACACTCCCCTGCGCCTGGCCTCCCTCCATTCCAGGGCTTCTTAGGCATGACAGCAACTGGATAAGAAGGCCAAACAGGCTTGGCTAAGCAGCAAACTAGCCACGGTTGGCTTTGCAGCTCATTTCTACCACTCAACGCCACTTCCCAAATAGGTCAACGTAAGAGAGGAACATATCTTCAATTCTTAAGCCCAGGACTGGCACTGCTGGGTGTTTTGTTTTTGTTGTACCTCTTTTTACTCGGCGACAGTTTCCTGGTTTCGCATTTTTTCAGCTGGTGATACATTTTGGCAGCTTTCTCGTACAAGCGTTTGAGATTCCCAGAGGCACCTTCAAAGGATACTTCCGACTGGATACTAAGCGGACCCAAAACAAGAAGTTAAAAATTTTTTTTGTTGATGAGCGTTTCCAAGGAAGCAATACTTATTTAGTTTAGTTTTTAGAGTATTTTTTACCCCACCTTTCTCCTTGGAAAAGGACCCAAGGCGGCTTACAGTAATGAGGGATAATATATACAGTCCAGTACAATTAAGACATGTTCAAGTATTTGAGAACAAGTAATTGAGGGACATCTTACAGCTTTAATAGACAACATGACATTAAATATGTGAAACTTTTTGGTGGGCGGGAACAACACAGAGCTTTGAAGAGCTGGATTCTGTTATCTCCATGCACAAATCAAGCCAACAAACGTGCAAATATTTGCTTCTTTTGCATAAATTCTTCTGCACGTCCTGAACATGCCAGACCAACCGAAATGTTTACTGAACATCCAGATTATTTCACAAGTTAAACACCAAGGACTCTCAGTTTCAAGTAAGAAAGCTTGGTCAATCCTACCCAATGGTTATACCCGTATAACCTTTAGTGGAGGTGGGCAAAAACCAAACCGCAAGTTGGAAAAACTGACAAGCGAGCTGGTTTGCAGTTTTGTTTGCCACCTGGTTCAGGGAACCCAGTTTGGCAAAGCAAAATGAAATGCCAAGGAGTTTTTCCCCTCTTGGTGCTTCCTTCTGTTTCTGGCAAAGAAATATGCCCACCTCCTACCTTCCCACTGCCCCCCCCCATTGTACTTTTACTTGCGACAGAGGAGACGGAGGCATTAAAAGACCAACTGTTATCTGGTACGCGCCCATCTCTAATGTTTAGACACTTTGAAACACCCAACACCATTTACAATGTAGTAGAACCATCGCGGATTCGGTACAAGACCTGTTTGGCCATATGTTAGCAATGGTGTATTATCTGAAGAGATCAGCTTGTTATTGAATATTTCCACTTGTGGGTCGAGAAACCGAGAAGGAGAAGAGCGTGAAACTCAGAATCTACAGTAATACCTCGGTTTACGAGTGTTTTGCAAGATAAGCAAAAATTCCAGGACATTTTGGTTCCGGTTAATGAGCTCGGCCTTGCAAAATTAGCACTGAAGCACCAAGTGGTGGCAAGGAGCTGGTGACCGCTGTCTTGGCCATCAATCCCTTGCCACTGTCACCCCAGCTGTGGTAGCGAGGGAATGACAGTAATGGCAGCTGCAGTGGTGGTCAATGGGCCCCCCAGAACGCATCACCTGCGCTTCCACTATTTCCTATGTGGAAACTGTTTTTGGTTTACGACTATTTTGGTTGACGAGCGTGTTTCCGGAACGAATTATGCTCGTAAACCAAGATACTACTGTATACTGAGTCAGGTCTGAGTCTGATTTATTTATTTTATTTATTTATTTGGGGGGGGTGTCTAAAAAGTGGGTTGGGGGCCTCTAATAAAAGGTGGTGTCTTATAGATGGGAAAATACAGTATAAACGTCCTGTACATTGAAGCCAAGGTTCTTAGAGAGCCTGAAATGGAGTCCACGCTTCCAATGACGCATTCCCTCGCTCGCCTCGTTCTTCAGTTTTTACCTGCTTTTCAAATCGACAATCTAGGCATACAGGCCACACAGGAAAAACCAGCCCCTTCGCCCATCAGATGAAGCCCCGACAGCCACATTCCGACTGCTTTGGCCCAAGCAGGCATGCGCACAGGGCAAGCGGTCGATACACCGAGGACACCTTGCTGCCCCGGGAGAAAAAAGGGTACAAACATATTTTCTTTCGGAGCAGAAACGGGGAAGATGTACTCACCAGCGTAGGTAGCAGTAAGTGGCCTCCACATTGTAATATTTGCTCCCGGCTAATGTGCCGAGCTGGTTAAAGGGCATCCCTGCGGCGAAAAGAGAGCAGTGACAATGATTCGGCCTCTAGCTGCCTTCCTAGAATCATACCGTTGGAAGAGACCTCGAGGGCAATCCAGTCCAACCCCCTGCCATTCAGGAGCCTCCATCAAAGCTCCCCTGAGAGGCGGCCATCCAGTCTCTGCTTAAAAACCTCCAAAGAAGGAGATTCCACCACCCTCCTTCGTGGCAGCATATTCCACTGTCAGACAGATCTAACTGTCATGAAGTTCTTCCTAATGTTCACATGGAATCTCTTTTCCTGTATGAAACCATTGCTCCGAGTCCTAGTCTCTGAAGCCATGGAAAACAAACCTGTTCCCTCTTCATTATGACATCCGTTCATATATTTAACATGACTATCATATTCCCCTCTCAACCTTCTTTGTGTAAGACTAAACATTCCCAGATCCCTTGTCCGCTCCTCGTAAGGCAAACAGTACGTTCCAGACCTTTAACCATCCTGGTTGCCCTCCTCTGGAGCCACACAAAGATGTCAACATTCTGTTTAAATTGAGGCGCACAAAACTATACATAGTACTCCAGGTGGGGTCTGACCAGAGCAGAATAGAAAACCAATGTCTTGCTCATAACCAGGTCCCATACCATAAAGGTCCTGCTCGGGCGGTTACATAATTACAGTGCCCTGGACCATTGCCCCCCCCACCCCCCCACATTGCGACACAACACCGCACGCTCATGGAGGATGTCAAAGGCGAGTGACCCTTGAGCCTTCTCCACCAGATGAACCCAGGTCACGTGAGCGCAGTGTTCAATGCAGGTTAGCAAGGTCCATTAACCACTGCGCCCGAGTGGTACTGCATGGACTCCCCTGTAAATTCCTTAGACACTATGGTTCTGTTGATGGAACCATGAACTGCGTTGGCTTTCTTGGCCGCCACATCACACTGCTCACTCAAGTTCAATTTGTGGTCCACCCAGACTCCCAGATTCTGCACAGAACATTGTTCCACAAATCTTCCGCAAAGCACAATTCAAAATGGAAAGAACCCAAGAGGCCTTGGCCACTGAATCGGGTTTCGTTGTGGATTCCCAAAAGGGAATGCTCTCCCTTGGGAACTCAGGCTGCCCCTCGCCTTTTAATCCGTCTGCAAACAGCCGGCTTTGAGCCATCATGACGGAGTTCCTGAACGCCTTTTTAAAGTTAAGATTGTTTGCTTGCTTTAATTATTCAATTGTCTCTTGATTAGCACATGGTTTTATTGTTTTAATAGTTTCCTTTTTCAAGCTTGCGAGCTGCACTGGGGGATAGGTGGCCTAAAATGAGACAAAACAAACAAATAAATCTGGGAGTGGAATCATGGGAACTGGACTTCTTTTCCTGTGGCGTTGAAACATTTTGCTACTCATCCAAGAAGCTTCTTCAAGTCTGAGAAAAGTTGGTGGGAGGCTTCCAATTTATAGTTTCACCCCACCTTGGTCTGAATGGGCTTGTTAGGTGGACAGTGGCCTGAATAGGCTCGTTAGGTGGACACTGAATGTGTGAAAGTCACACCTACGGAACCCTTCCCAACCTTCATGTGTGCACTGAAAATCCCTCTCTCAATAGAAGTGGGGAACTTAGGCATCTGTCTGCCACCTATCATGCTGCCCTGGACAGAGAAGCACTTCTCACCCCCACCAGGATGGCTGTTGCTAAGGACCCAATCTTAATGGGCGTTGAGACGGATTGCATGGTTGGGTCTTTCACACTCCCCAGGCCACTGTCTTCTTGTTCCGTTGTGGGTTTTGTATTATTGGTTTTTTTCCCTTTTCCCTTTCTAGTTTATTACTACTATTATGATGTTTTGGGTTGTCTGATAAAGTCATTGTTGTTAACCGCCCAGGGTTCCCATTTGAGGAAAATTGGATTGTGGCATACAATTAAATTAAATTAAATTAAATTAAATTAAATTAAATTAAATAAATAAATAAATAAATAAATAATGCAGGCTACACTTTGCCCCCCACCGCCCACCTCCTGTAAGCTGGGCCATCAATGTATTGATCTCAGAAGGGTGGAAGGCTGAGTGAACCTCAAGTCCGTTACCTGGGACTGAACCAGGTCATGAACCCTAACCCTAACCTTAATCACTACACGACAGGGTCCAGAGCAGCTTCTTCACCGTGAGGAGCAGACGGGACATGGTCCACTGCACTGCACAAAGAAAAGGTGCAAGCCCTTCAAACAGGTGTTGGCATCATCCCTGGAAAGTGCAGGCCCGATTTGGGGCAGACCGGTAAAAATAACCACTCACCCCCCGAGTGCCTCTTGACAAAAAGAACAGCCACAAGGAAGAGCAGCAGGGCCAATTCTTAAGAATTGGCAGGCCAGCCAACAATTTTGTGAACACGTAATGCAGGGAGACCCCTGCACGGCTCATACATGTGTTCTCGAGGGAAGCCCACGATACATCCCGGCTGAATGCTTACCGATCTGGGGCGCAACAGAAATGGCTTGGTAGTAGAACCTCTCAGCCAGTAATTCTGTATCAACGCCTGCCAATTCATTCTGGTAGCGAGCTGATGAGGAACAAAGCACATGGAAACGATGTCAGGGTGGAGAGGCTTCATTTCACAAAGAGAACAGGTTGAGACAAGCATAAAGTATTCTATTAAAGGCACAAAATCCCACTGAATACCTAAAGACAGTGGACCCTCATATAACAAAAAGCAAAAAAGCAAAGTGTTCTGCTTATATACCGCCCCATACTACTACAAGTAGTCTCTGGGCGGTTTACAATTTTAGTTACAGTGTGCAGGCTACACATTCTCCCCTCCCCCCAGCAAGCTGGGTACTCATTTTACCGACCTCGGAAGGATGGAAGGCCTGATAACTTGAAACCTGCTCCCGAATTGAACCAGGTATGAACACAGTTTACCTCAGACGCATTACCCATGCGCCAGAGGCTCAATGTTTGTTTAACAGAAAATTCGCTGAAAAGAAAAGATTTCTGGAGATAGGGGAAAATTCCTTAACCAAATCACCGATTGCTGAATCCTTCAACAAAAAACGGCGCATAGGTAATCTGTTCAATGCATCCCATGAATTTGTCAAGAATTTGCTTAACAGAATTTCATTTAGAACAAATTAATTCCTTTATACAAGGTACCGCTGTATATGCTGAATGCTTCACAAATAATACACATACAAGACACCCAAGTGTTTCAAACACTTTTGAGGAGACCCCTGCATTTCAAAACATCTGCCTTAAAAATAAAATATTTGCAGAAATTTAACATTCAGCTTTGGGCGTATGGGCTCGGGTCCACCAAAGTCCACTTAGGCCAGTGGTTCCATACGTGGGGATCGGGATCCCTTTGGGGGGTGGGGGGTTGAACGACCATTTCCCAGGGGTCGCCGTGAGCCAGTGAAGAAAAAGGCACAGACGGCTTGGGTCTGGAGGAGGGGGGGAGGAAGGGGGAAAATGAGTTACAGCTTGACAGGTTGGAGGGGATGTCAGTCAATGGCACCGGAGGCTGCGATTGGCTGAGGGTACCTGTAAAGGGAAGTTCTCTATGGCCCCTGCGGCAGTGGCCTGCCCAAGGGGGCTTGTGGCCTCTTCCCAGCAGGGCAAGGGGGTCACCACAACAGGAGGCGCTGTATTAAAAGGTCGCAGCATTGGAAGGTTGAGGACCACTGACTTAGGCCAAGCAAGACTTTTCTTAAAGGTGGTCCAGGATGCCTTACTACAGGGGTGCCCAAACTTTTTGGCTGAGAATGTGTCAGGGGCCGGTTGCTCCCCAACCCTGCCACCCCACTGCAAGCCCCACCCACTTTCTTTTAAAAAACATGGAGTGAAGGAGGGGGAGGGAGGGGCAGGCCAGCCAGCCACGGGCCACTCAGAATGGCCTGATGGGCCAGATTTGGCCCCTGGGCCGGACTTTGGGCAGGCCTGCCTTACTAGGTTGCCAAGTGGCTCTTCTACCCTTGCCCTACAAGGGTAGAAGAACCACTATGCGAATGCCTTTACTGTCTTTAGAGAGGAAAGGGAGGGGGGAATAGCGAAAAGGGCTTTTGTTATGGCAAGCCTGACTCATTTTGGCCCGGGATCTGTGTTTCCTCCGCAAAGAAAATCCTGGACCCACAAGGACTGACTGAAGGCTTGGCTGTGTCTTGCCCCCCACCCCCACCCGCACCCCCACCCCAGCCAGAAACCAGGACTGTGTTACGTCGCTGCCGCCCTCACCTAAATCGCCCAGGTAAACCAGGCACCGGTGGCAGGCCAGCAGTGCCCACTCCATCTCCTTCTCTGATGCAGACACGGGCTTCTTGCAACCTTAAGGAGAGAGAACCAAGAAAACAGCTGGGTGAATGCACACCTGGAAGGATCCTCCAAACCGATAAGTCTTGATGGTGAATTATATTATTTATTTATTTATTTATTATATTTATATCCCGCTTATCTCCTAAAATAGGACTCTAAGCGGCGAACAAAAGCGTTAAAACGCTAACAAACAGAAATAGAAATACAACAATTCAAAAGCCACATCAGATAAACAGTATAAGATAAGAATCCTAGTGCCTCCTAATGCATCCCAGCACACCAAGCGTGCATCCTAACAGTTAAAATTGGAGACACCGATAACCAGCAATAATGTAAAAGCGATGGCGGAAGGAAAAAAAAAAATTTAAGATTCGCCAAAGGCCTCTCGAAATAAAAAGGTTTTTAACATTTTTCGAAAGGCCTGCAGGGACTCTGCAGAGCGCACTTCACTAGGGATGGAGTTCCATATGGAAGGGGCTGCCACAGAGAAGGCCCGGTTCCCCTTACTCATTAGATGCATTTGAAAAGCAAACCACTGTCCTTACACTGGCACAAATATATGACCCACACAAATATACCGTATATTAAAATAGTGTGCAGATCCGTTAACTTTTTCCTCCCAGGGGATGGCGGCGCATCTGAATTTTCTTGCTTTTCCCACCCCGTTGAGCCGCCCTAAGCGGGCCTCTCTGGCCCTGCATTTTCCCTCTCACTGCAGCCTTCAAGAAGCTCATAACCACTTGGGAAAGAGAACCCCTGGCCAAAACCCTACCCGGATTTTACTCCAGAGAAAATAGCAACATCCAAGTCACAGCAGCCAACGCCAACTGATTCACAAAGTGCCATTTGCATGCCTGGCAGGGGACAAACATTTTTCTTAAACACAGCTTGTCGACATGCCGCAGAAGGGTCATTCACAGGGGCAAAGCGCCCACCGGCAACCTGTTGGCGTGATTCTCAAAGCGCTCCAAATCTCAAGTCTGAGCAAGCCTCAGACAGAAAAAAAAAGCAGCAGCGACGTGGTTTTGGTACCCGGCGTAGTTCAGTGGACTGAGCACCCCGTAGACTCAGATTTGGCTCTGCATGGAAACTCGTGGAGGGGAAGAACGAGTAAGGCACCCCTCAAATGCCTCACTTGCTGTGAAAACCCATTAGGGTTGCTATAGGGCAGTTCTGATTTAACGACATTTAAAAACCACCACGTGGTTGTAGTGACCAAAGAACCCCAGTGAACTTCTTTACTGAAGTCGTGCGAGGAAAGCAAAAGATCCTCTTTATGCTGAGGGCCAGGATAAACGTATTAGAACAGGGTCAGTAGGCATTGTGCATCTGTCTGTTTCTCCTTTGTTTTTTTTGCAAAACAAAATCGGATCGGTGCCGTGAACAGTCCGTGAAGTTGGGTCTCTTCTCTCTACCGTTACTTTCCCTTCGCTGGGGGGCTTATCCTTTTTTTTTTTTTTAAAGTATCCTAACTCTCCCGCACCCCGCAAAAACAGGTTGCATAGCACAGACATTCTTAAACAGCAATGGATGTGTCCAAAGCAACACACACTTTGCATGCTTGGAAAGACATTGTAAGGACTTCAACACAATTCCTATAGTAAAGATTGCCCAGAAGTTACTACCTAAAGAAAAATATTTACATTTAAATTATAGACATTAAAAGGATATTCTATTCACACAGAAACATTAACACTAAACAGTGCTCCCTTTGCCCTGCCTGGGGGGGGGGGGGATATATCCTACTTAGTTCTCACTTACCCATCCACACACTTCTGTCTGGGCTTCCCTCCATTCTTTAACTATCCGTATATTCCTTCCAGAAACACATACAGCTTGGCATTTTCCCTTCGCATTTATGCATTAGAGCAATTATAAGTCCACCACATATCTCTCATTAAATCTATTGCTCAACTCTCCTTTCTTAAACTTATTTTATTTATTTTATTTATTTATATAGCTTGTATGCCGCCCACTACCCAAAGGTCTCTGGGCGGCTCACAATCAGAATGAACAATTAAAACATCAAGATACAATAAAATTAGAACAATAAAACATGTAAATGCAATAAATACAATACATTAAAAACACACCACTAAAATTGCCATCAGGACCCACAATCATTAGTTTAAAAACTTTTGGAATAGGAAGGTTTTTACCTGGCGCCGAAATGTTATCAACGTCGGCGCCAGGCGAGTCTCATTTGGGAGGGCATTCCATAGTCCGGGGGCAGTTGCTGAAAAGGCCCTATACCTGCAAGCCATCCCTTTCACCTCCTTGAGGGATGGCTCTTTCAGGAGGGCTCCCGGACTAGATCTTAATTGCCGGGTAGGTTCATATGGAAGGAGGCGGTCCTTCAGGTATCTAGGTCCTAAGCCGTTTAATATCTTAATATCTAAAGCCAATTTAGCACTAATTGCAATATTCCAAATTTCACAGCACCATTTGGACAACCCCCTGTTTTCCTTCCAACGCAGAAGTTACTCCTGGGAACATATCGTTCTGGGAGAACACCCTCAAGGCACCCACACACACTCACCAGGCAGGAAAAAAATCATTTTTGTATGGGGTTGTGGGGTAGGGGGAGGTCTAGGGGATAGAAAGCCACCGCTATTAGTCCGGGGCAGTGCAGAGGGGGTGCCTTCAGATGGCCATTTAAATGCTCCCCTCCCCGAATAATGCTTTCCCAGGGAACAATCACAGCAACATAACGTACAAAGGCTTTTATTCTGCTACCTCCAAGCAGGGCTGAGACAGGGACAATCAGAATTTCTTCCAAGAACAGCAGGACAAATTGCTTGATTGTCCCTTTTAAATGCCAACCAGCTGGGACAAAAGAGAAGTAGTCCAAACAAAACAAAACAAAACAAAACAGAGATGGTCTGTTTCTTTGCTTAAAAACACAACAATCCAACGAACCTGCACGCGGCCAAGCGAAATCATCTTTGTGTGCCTGCCGTCCGTTGGTTGCTGTTAAGGCTCATCAAGTAAGAACCAATGCACAGAGTGGACAGAACAAGTGACCCTAGCGGGGCTTTCAAAGTACAGGAGTCACGAAGGGGTGGTTTTAACCAGTTCCTGGGACCCCTGCCCCACGCCAGAAAGTGCCAAGTGGAGATTTGAATCCAGGCTTCCTGGACCCTAGTCTTTTCTCTGTTGTCTGTAACCCCCCCTTTTACAACTTTATTTACATTTGAAAAAACAAAACAAAAACCATTATCACAATCTAATCATATAACAGGAAAAATAAAGGAATGTATCAAACCGATTTTTTTTGAATTGTTGTATGTTATACTTGTTAACCGCCCTGAGTTCCCATTCGAGAAAATCAGGCAGTATATAAATAAATAAATAAACAGTCAATTATCATTCATCATCTTATTTTCACTGCACCCTTAATACTGCCTTTCTTTTATTTTTATTTTGTATTCCTATTAAGAATCTGCTTTACTTTTATTTTCTATCTCTACCAATATTGGGAGCAAGTCTTCCTCTGGTTTATACCTTTTAGATTAGGGATTTTGATTCTTTTTTTTTCATTTCTCTCTGAGATAATGCGTCACTTTCCCTCACTGAGATTCTTTTCTCTGCTGTCTGTCAACATTTTCCTGTTCCCACTACATTGGACATATTATTCTTATAGCAAAACCTAACATACAATTGGCCACATGCAGGGGAGTAGTATCAGAAGACAGTTATCTAGTCTCATGCGCTCCCAAATGCATCTGGTGGGGCTACTGTGAGATACAGGAAGCTGGACTAGATGGGCCTTTGGCCTGATCCAGCATGGCTCTTCTTATGTTCTTATGGCATTCATCTACACATTTCTAAATACAGTGGAACCTTGTATAACAAGCAGTTTGTTTAACAGAAAATCCACTTAAAGGGGAAAAAATTAGAGATAGGGGGAAATCGCTTAAAAGAATTGCCTATGGGGCGAACCCATACAACAGAAAAATAGTCACGATCACGGATCAATCTGTTTTCAATGCATTCTTAACAAGGAGCCTCGTGGCGCAGTGGTTCAATGCCTGTCCTGCAGCTAAAACTGTGCTCACGACCTGGGATTCAATCCCAGGTAGCAGCCTCAAGGTTGACTCAGCCTTCCATCCTTCCGAGGTCGGTAAAATGAGTACCGAGCTTGCTTGGGGAACGCAATATGTAGCCTGCATACTATAATTAAACTGTAAACTGCCCAGAGGCTACTTGAAGTCGTATGGGGCGGTATACAAGCAGAACACTTGGCTCTATTCCTATGGGAAATTTGTATAAAGGAAAATTTGCCAAACAGAATTCCATTTGGAAATTCATTCCTTTATACAAGGGACCACTATACCACTTTTCTCTTGCTCAAAGGCTCCTGCTCATGGCCTTCCCAAAGTGTATCTTAGGAGGCAGGGGAGGAGGAGACCCCAAAATCCAGGCCTCCTAAAATGCCCTTTCAGCACAGCTTCACTGAACTGAGAAGGAGGGAAGGAAGCTAAGACATGCGGGCTTCCACGAACGGAAGGTTTACACAACGCAAGGAACCATCGCCAGCAGCAAAATGCTTGTCTGCGTCCGAGCACTGACCTATCAGAGGATCCGTAACATGGGTCCAGTCGATACAACACTGCAGCTCCAGCTGATAATGTGACTGAATATAAAGAAGAAGGTGCTGGTAAAACCCGATGCCAGCGATGAGGTGAGTCCGGTAGGCACACTCCAAGGTGCTGCGACTATGAATGTGCTATTCAGGGGGAAGAGGGGAAACGGAGATTGATTATTCCGCTTACTCACCGGCGGCTTCTCCTCCTCCTCCACCACCACCACCTCCTAAAAGTGGTTAAACTAAAGCAATAAACAACCTGTCCCTTTTGGGAGACACCATTACAAAGCCTGGAATGTACACCCGGACACCGAGGCTGCCCGCAGTGGCCCTAAAGCCAGGGTGTTCTCAAGTGACTGGTGGCAGCTTGGGAGTTCAAGTTACTGTTTGGGGAGTGGGGGGGGGGTGGAGAGAGAAAACATGAATGCTTTGGAGCCTGAAGTAATCTCCCTCTGGGAAAGAGGGGAGGACGTGTTGTTTGGCCTGATCTTGCAATCAATCAATCAATCAGCCTCCGGGCGTGGCCAAACTTAAGCCCTCTCGAAGTTTTGGACCACAACTCCCAGAATTCCAAGCCGGGATTGCCAATGACAAAGAACAGTGGGAATTGCAGTCCAAAACATCTGGAGGGCTGAAGTTTGGACACCACTGATCTAACTTCCATCTTCAATGGAAGTAGTAGGCAGCCACCAGTCCTGTTCTTTTTGCTGATTGGGGAGGGGGGGGAGAGAACACATTTTTAACCCTCAAATTAAGTAGCTCTATGAGCAACATGGAGATGTGTACTGCTGGGCCTGCGGGATTTAACAGACCCCCTAACCTTGGCTGTGACTTGTAAATTCATCTTAGACACTTGCCCCTTTTAACACTACGACTGCATGGGGTGACACGTATTGGGGAGAGACCCTCACTCTCCTCCCAACAATGCCAAAAATGAAAAAAGAGAAGCAAAACCTGCCCAGCATGCAAAGTGCTCCGTACCAGCCAGCTCAAGAAGCACGCCGATGTTCCACCACCATCCCGCCCTGCAAGGCACCAGGGTGAGAAGGAGCGACACCCCTTCCCGTTGTTTGCCTCACAGACCTATAGCAGGCCTTAAGGTCAAAGGATCAGGGATCGCAACATGCCTTTTTGTTTGTTTTGATCAGCTGGATCACTTCGTAGTACACCTTCCTCCAAAGCAGTTCCTCTGCTTTTCTTCCGTAATCCGCGGGATGCAAGAACATCAGCTTTACACACAGTTCACGTAACCTGAGGCAGGAAGCAGATTTGGGGGTGGGGGGTGGGAGAGACACACACTCATTAGTTTTCAAGCAGGTTAAGTCGGAGCCTTCATCTAGCACAGTGGTTCCCAACCTGTCTAATGCCGCAAACCTTTAATACAGTTCCTCCTGTTGTGGTGACCCCTTGCCCTGCTTGGAAGAGGCCACACGAGCCCTTGGGCAGGCCACTGCCGCAGGGGCCATAGAGAACTTCCCTTTACAGGTACCCTCAGCCAATTGCAGCCTTCGGTGCCATTGACTGACATCCCCTCCAACCTATCAAGCTGTAACTCCCTCTTCGCCCCCTTCCTCCTCTTCCTCCTCCAGACCCAAGCTGTTGGTGCCTTTTTCTTCACTGGCTCATGGCAACCCCCGTGAAATGGTCATTCAACACCCCCCCAAAGGGGTCCCGACCCGCAGGTTGGGAACCACTGGTCTAGCAAGTCAGCCCACTTGTGTACGACAATACACACGCTTCCAAATTCCCCATCGGTGTGTGTCAAAGGCAAGGCCCATTTTGAAACACAGCTTTGGATAAGTATTGAATTTGGGACAGTGGGATGGCAATGGCTCTAAATACCTCTCCCGACCACAAAAACTTTTCCATCAGGCTGGCAAATCAGCAACTATTTTGGCTGCATACAGCAAATCCCCTCCAGATTTCAACTGCAGCTCCTTGTGTTTACTGGACAGAGTAGGGCAGTTTCTGAACAACGCAGATGTCTTACTTGTTTCTCAGGCTGATGTTCTCTGGTTTAAAAACTTCTTGATAAGCTGCCTTATTTGCCAGAATGAGATCGAGTCTATGTACGGCTTCCACCACAGCTCTGGAGAAGACACATAAGGGCAGAGAAGAAACGAATGTCAGAAGGACACGGGTTTTATTTTGAGGAGCGACCAGGGAATCGGTTGTCATCACAATATTAACTTTTCTTGGGCCAACTGTTGACACAGCCCCAGTTCACAAGGTGAAATTCCAGCGCTACCCACATTATACAAACAAAATGAGTTTCAAGCTGTCACATGGCCACTAACCTCCTCCATATTAAACTGGATCATCGGTTGAAGTTTCTTGTAAGGCATGGGTGTTAGTGTACGCATAACCCTCTGCCCCCCCCCCCTCCATGCATGGCTCCTCCTCTCCCCATGCACCCACGGCGATCAATCGTCATTGTTATCAATCACAACAGAACCCACAGGGGAGGGGGGCTCTAGCACACAGGTAAAGCTGTGTGTATGTGGGTCAAGTCATAAGCGTGAGGGAGAGAGCCCTACTCCAGTGCGAATGAAAGTTACAGAGAAGGTTGTCATCGGGTCAGCCTTTATTCTGGACGCAGTTTTTAAACCCGTGTTCAGCAACTTCAGGCACTTTGCTGGTGTTTTTTATTCTGAGCCTCCCAGAGGAAGTTAACCTGGCACATTCCCATTATAAGGGGTCACTTCCTTGCTGCACTTCACGGCAGTGGCAGCCCAGGAATACTTCTGCCACAGGAAGTATATTTCCAAATTCTTTGGTTTTGGTGTTAGGGACTAAGGGGGCGTGGTGGCTATTAAGGGGCGTGGTGGCTCAGTGGACTAAGGCTTCCAAAAACTGTCGGCGGCAAATTCGGAAGCTCGGCGGTTCGAATCCCGGGTGCCACGCAGCAGAGCGAGCTCCCGCTGTTAACCCCCAGTTCCTGCCAACCTAGCAGTTCGAAAGCATGTAAAATGCAAGTAGATAAATAGGTACCGCCGTAAAAAGCGGGAAGGTAAAACAGTGTCTCCTTGCAGCCATGCCGGCCACGTGGCCATGGACTTGCACAACACTGGCTCGTTGGTTTGAATACGGAGATGAGCACCGCCCCTAGAGTTGGACACAACTAGCATGCATGTGTGGGGGGGAAACCTTTACCTTTTTAGTGTGCTTTCTCCCTTTAAGGGGACCTGAGGCGGTCCACAATATTAAAAAGACTAGAATTAAAAACATAGCCAGTTAAACTTTAAAAAAACAATTCAACAATGCAATAATTACAATATAACTGAATAATTAAACACAAGCAAAGCTTAAAAAGAACTTTCTGAGCTTTATAAAAAGGCACCCAGGGACTCCCATCTCAATTGTCTAAACTCCTGCATGGGAACTGGAAGTTTCAGCTCATCATGTTTGAGGTGCAAGGCATTGCGGAACATGTCTATGGGCCAAATCTGAGCTTAGGATGTCAGGAAAGGGGAGAAGTGAATGAGACAAGGGTGCAAGATTTCTGCAGACCAAGCTGGCATCTTTCACCCTGTCAAGTACAGCGGATAGTAAAGAAAACCTGAAAGAAACAACTCTGGGCAGAGTCAAGTGCAGCAGAAAAACACCCTGGAGATTTGCACTGAATATGCAGATAGAATTTAAGAGGCTGCTCCTAATAATCATTGATTCAACATCTGGCCTTTCCCCCCTCTAAAACAGCCAGTCAACATTGTTTTAAAAAGCAGTCTTCCAGGAATGAATTGACCCAAGGACTTGAAAGCAGTTACGGTACTAGTATGGCATGTATGTCCAAACTTTGGCCCTTCTAATGTTTTGGACTACAACGTCTAGAATTCTAAGCTTAGATTGCCAATGACAAAGGACTGTGGAAGTTGTGGTCCAAAACATCTGGAGGGCTGAAGTTTGGACGTGTCTGTAGTATGGAATGTTAAGAAGTTTGCTCTGGGCCCTATTGGCATATTTTGATGCCACTCTGGTTTGCTCACTGGCAACAAACATCAGATGCCAGAGTCTATTAAAAGACCCCGAAGCAGCAACGCTTGGCGAACGCTCACGATGAGCCTTCTGAAAGTGAGAAAGATGGCAGGGGGGAAAAAAAACATCATTTGCATCTCATGCTTGTGGCCGTGTTGTTCAAGGAAACGGGATTTTCATTGCGAGTTCCACTACTCGGACTCAAAAGGCAGCCTTGCCTACCACCTCAGGAGATAGATATAGATAGATAGATAGATAGATAGATAGATAGATAGATAGATAGATAGATAGATAGATAGATAGATAGAAACAGTGATACACTGATATAGCGCTAGATAGATAGATAGATAGATAGAAACAGTGATATAGCGCTAGATAGAAACAGTGATATAGCACTACATAGATAGATAGATAGATAGATAGATAGATAGATAGATAATAGATAGATAGATAGAAACAGTGATATAGCGCTAGATAGATAGATAGATAGATAGATAGATAGATAGACACACACACACACACACACACACACACACACACACACACACACACACACACACACACACCAGCCTCCCAAAGGCCTCTGTTCGACCTATGAGATGGCAAGGAAGAGCCTCCAATGATACAGCTCTGTCAGGAAAGAGAGGAGATAAGCCACAGAAAGAGGAACTGGAGGGAAAGGGGAATTATGTGCTCACGTGAGGTGGCCTAAATTTGGGGGAGGGCCACACGCATTCAGAAGAGAGTCTACTTGCCTTCGACCTCATGGCCACAGCATGGGTTCACATGGTACTGACACACGATGAAACCTAGCATCATCTGTCCTTGCTGCCACAATTCCCCTTTAAAAATGGAGAGCAAACACCATGCCTTCTGTAAGGATTCCTAAAAACGTCTGGTGGCCGTTGTATTAAATTCTATTCATTATTTATTTGTATATTTATAAATATTTGTAGACAGAGCCAGGAGGCAAAAGCTTTGTCTAATACAGGCATGTCCAAAGTCAGGGCCGGGGGCCAAATGTGGCCCGTTTACAAATTTCGAGTGGCCCGCGGCCTCTTCTCCCCGCCGGCTCAGCCTGTCATGCATCCCCGCCAGCTGGCCCTTCCCCATACCGGATGGAGGCATCAGCTTGCAGTTTTATGTTTTGCCTGCCTTCCCCTGCCTCCGTCCACCACCACCCAGCCACCTTCCTAGCCTCCGGCTCTGTTGCTGCAGCGCCCTCTCTACCTCCTTGCATGTTATAGAGGCTTGTCCAAAGTCTGGCCCAGGGGCCAAATGCGGCTGAATGGTCGGCCCCCAAACATTTACACCTCGCCAAATCTGGCCCTCCTTGCAAAACGTTTGGGCACCCCTGGTCTAATACCTTACAAGGAAGTCGATCCTTGACTTGAGACTGTGGGGGGGTCTGACTTTTTTTTTGCCCTTCCCTACATTCAGGTAGGGAGAATTATTAAGCGCAGGAGACACTGCCCAGTGGAAGGTGCCAAGGCGCGTTCGGTGGGTTCCTATGGAATTGGTGATTATGGGCTGCCTTCCGCAGGAAAGGGCCTTCTCTGTTGCTGCTCCCAGACTTTGGACCTCCCACCCGCTGGAGGCCAGGCTAGCCCCATCTCTGTTGTCTTTCTGGAAGCAGGCAAGCTTTCCCTGAATGGTCGACTACCTACTAGGTGACTTTTATATGGATCACCATGCATGACTGCATTCACTGATTTCATAAGAACATCAGTGTTTTCCATGTCAGTTTCCACCCCTCATAATGGATTTTTCCCCCTTTTGTGTGCTCTTTGTAGCTTTGCGTGTGTTGTGTCGTTATAGTTGTGACCGACCCTTCGTGACCCCATGTCCATGGAGTTTTCTTGGCAGGAATACTAGAGTGGTTTGCCAGTTCCTACTTTGTAGCTTTGATGTTACCTTTTAATGTTCTAAGATGCCTCTTCTAACTCTCTGTTCCTAACCTGAATATGTCTTTAATGTTCTGGGCTGTATATTGTCTCACATTATTGTAAGCCACCTTGGGTCCTTTTCCAAAACAAACAAACAAAGGAGAAAAACCAAAAAGTTATGAATGTATTTTTAAAAATTAACAGTGAAGTTTTTTTAAAGGGTTCTTGGAACAGGTGTTTAACATCAGCAGGGCTCTACGTTCTCACTCCTGCTGGGGGGGGATACCTTGATACACAAACCTACTCACTGTACACCTCGGTGGAGAAAAGAAGAGTTGAATTAGGAAAAGGTTTCAGGCAGGTACATTGGGGGACTGCTCCTTTAAGCATGGGGAAATCTCTTTGGGAGCCAAGTGTTTTCTATTTATGCAGACCAGTACAGAAGAGACTGACAGTGAGATGTTTCTCCCTCCAGTAATGCTGTAGAAGCCATGTAAATAAAGTAGTTTGGGGAGTTACCTTACTGAAGGTGGGGCTACAGGAGGAATGAAAGCGAAATGCATGCACCTAGAGAGGAACTACCGGGCCCCTCCTCCACATAAGATGGCTGGCCACTCACTATTTATTTACTTCAGTGAATTTCCATCTCACTTTTCATCTCTTCCCAAAGAAGAACTTAGAAAACATAAGAGCTTAGAAAACCCCAGTTGAAAAATCATTTGGCAAACAGAAGAAAGACTGAGGTGAGAAGAGGTAACGCTATACAACGTGTCTTAATTGTACTGGACTGTATAGTATCCCTCATTCTTGAAGCCGCCTTGGGTCCTTTTCCAAGGAGAAAGGTGGAGTAAAAATACTCTAAAATAAATAAAACAAATAAATAAAAGTTAAGTCAACCCATTTCTAGGAAAACTAAGTTTATGGCATCAGAAACTTTTCACCGGTTCAGCACACTGCTTTAATAAACGAGTCACCTTAATAGGGCCTCAGAACTTTTGCCTCTTTTCGCATTCAAGACCAAACCTGGAAATCCTCTGAAACGAGGACAGTCAGGGAATGAGGATCTGTTGCACAAGAGAACACCTCCAGAAACCCCTCGTAGTGAAAGAGCGGGCAGAGAAATGGATTAACCAGAAGCTGGGGCTCTTCCGATCAACGTACCCCTCCACCGACACCCCCAACGCAACTGCTGTCAAGTGAGAATGAAGACACAGACCGAGGCCAAATGACATTTTCCCCAGCATTTATTTTGCCTCTCGCTATGCCAGCTGGGAGGGGCAGTCCAGCAATACCCACAGGCTGCCTTTGGGGTATAATCCAGAGACCATGGGGCACAAAAATAGAGGAAATAGGGTGGAGAGGGGAGAAAATGTAGGGTGAATCAGGCACCCCCTTTTCCCCATCCTAAACACTCTCATAAGATTGTCTTGGCGATGGTGATGTTACAAAGGACAGGCCAGGAAGAATAGGAGAAACTTTAGGAGCAGCCTCATGTACTGGCAAATGAAATCCACATCCTGGGGCATTAAGCACACCTGGCTAGAGCCTGAAAAAGTGGCCAGGAGCCACAAAAGCTAGCTCTCCGTTTACATTTTTTTTAAAGTGAAAGGCATCACCCACTCTTACCATCTGTAGGATGAGGTGGGGGGTGTTCTTCTGTGCAAGCACTGTGAATGGGAGGGGGGGGAAACAAAATAAAAAAGCAGCCAAAAAAGAAAAAGACAAAACCACGGTGGGCAGCTCCAAGGCTCCCATTTATAGATAAAATGGTGCAATTTTGCGGACAAGCCCCACTTCCTCCGACATTTTGCATTTGTGCCATCTTGAGGACCGTGGGTCGGGCCTTTTCCTTTTCCTCACGGACTTGTGGAGGAAGGCCGCTTCCTCGGGCTCTCTTGCACATCCCCCTGAAAAGCCCAACATTCAAACAATTCATCTCCGTCTGAAATGTTGAGCGGTCCGAGGCAAGGCATCGTCTCCTCTTGTGTTGGGGGGGGGGTCATCCCGAGGAAAAGCCGTCCCTTTCCTCTGCTTGAGGTACCTGACTATTCTATTATTTATTTATTCTGGATTTTTTTCCCCACCCCACCTTTCCCCTTGGAAAAAGGACCCAAGGCGGCTTGTGAGGGGCCAATTTACAGCCCAGAACACTGTAAGACATAATTTCAAGCTTAAGAACAGGGGATTAGAAAAGGCATTTTAGGAATATGAAGTCACTTGGCAAAAGAGATCACGTAAAAATAGAGCAAACCCCATTCCCTGTTCTTAAATTGAATATGTCTTTTATTATTATTATTATTATTATTATTATTATTATTATTATTATTATTATTATTATTATTATTATTATTATTATTATTATTATTATTATTATTCTTATTATTAATTACCATCATTGTTTATTGTTTCTATATTGTCGTATGCCTTTTCCTGTTAACTGCCCTGAGTTCCCATCTAGGAAAATCTGGCGGTATATAAATATAAAAACAAATAAATAAAACAAAATGTTCCGGGCTGTATATTGTCCCTCATCATGACTGTCAACCACCTTGGGCCCTTTTCCAAGGAGAAAGGTGGGGTTTAAAAAATATTCAAAATAAAATAAAATAAAATAAAATAAATGTTGAGGGGAGGAGGGACGGAGAGACCTAAGGTGGCCTCAGCAGGTGAGCCTCAACCACTCCAGAGTGAAAACCCAATACATAAATAAAATAAACTAAAATGAAGATGGGAGCGGTGGGGGAGGGGGGGAGAGGCCACAATCCGCCCCACCCTCGCCCCAAAAACACACCAACTGCCCCTTGGCCACCAAAGGCAAGCGGAAGGCGAGTCCAACCCCCCCCCCCATGGCAACCTTCCTCTGGGGGGGGAGAGAGAGCGAGAGCAGGATGATGGGACCTGTAGTCCCTCGGGGGGGGGGGTTAGGGTTGGGGGAAAGGTCCTCCTCCTCCTCCTCCTCCTCCTCCTCCTCCTCTTCCTCCTCACCGGTAGAGCCTCTTGGTGTGGAGGGCTTTGGCCTCCGGCTCGCCCCCGCCGCCGCCGCCGCTGCCTTGGCTCATGGTGGCCGCCGCCGCCCCGGAGGTGCCTCCGCCGCTCAGTACCCGCGGCCTCCGGGGCTCCTGGTGCTGGTGCTGCTCCTCCGGGCCCGCCTCGCCTCCCCTCGGGCCCCCCACAGGCGACGACGCCGAGGCCGCCACCGAGGCCCCCTCGGGGACCCCCGCGCCGCCGCTGCTGCCGCCGCTTCTTCCTCCTCCTCCTGCTGGTGCTGGTGCTGCTGCTGGTGGTGGTGTCGGGCCTTCCTCTCGTGCGGCTTCCTCCGGCCCCGCGCAGCCGCCATCGCGCTCCGGCCCCTCGAGGCCCCGCCCCTTCCCCCCTCTCTCTTGACCCCGCCCCCTCCTCTGCCTCCGCCTCTTCCCTTTCCGGCGCTCTGCCCGAGCAGACGACGACGACGACGACGCCGCTTCTGCCCCCCCCCCACCCAAAAAGGCCGAGCCCGCGAGAACGCGGCTCTCTCGCGAGACCACGGAGGCCCCAGGGGCGCGCCGCGGCGTGACGCGCCCTAGACCTAAGGACGGAAGAAAAGGAAGAGCGATACTTCCTTCCCAAGGGGCCGCGTCGCTCCGAGTTTCAGTCTATACAGGAGAGAGAAGGAGAGAGAGAGAAAGGGAGGGAGCGAGGACCGTATATGGTGGTTACAGATAGATAGATAGATAGATAGATAGATAGATAGATAGATAGATAGATAGATTATTGATTGATTGATTGATTGATTGATTGATTGATAAATTAGATAGACAGATAGATATAGATAGATAGATATAGATAAATTGATTGATTGATTGATTGATTGATTGATTGATTGATTGATTGATTGATAAATTAGACAGACAGATAGATATACATAGATACATAGATATATAAGTTAGGCAAAGACAGATAGATGATTGATAGATTGATAGATAGATAGATAGATTAAACAGACAGACAGACAGATGGATGATTGATTGATTGATTGATTGCTTAGACAGACAGACAGACAGACAGACAGACAGAGAGATAGATAGATAGATAGATAGATAGATAGATAGATAGAATTATTGGGCTAATCGTTGAATTAGCCCAAAAAGCCATTGAGTGTCATATTACTCGTTGTGATTTGAACACAGATCTTATGAGCCCTGACCCAGGTTCTATAAACTACAGCACGATGGTGTGTAGTAAATAGAACTCGCTTTAGTTAGGGGTACCATCCAGGCAGGGCTTTGGGTCAAAGATCCTGTGTGCTAAACTACTAAATTGAGTGGGGAAAACACACATTTACAATAGGATTGGCTTGGTGCATTTTGAAACCAGAGCTTAGGAAAGTTTAATCTTTCTAAATCCTTGCAAATCCTTCCAGATTCTCTACCAGGATTCTGGAAATTCTAGTCCCTACATTCAGTTTTCCCACCAGCCTGTTTTGAAGGGACTCTTACAAGTGATGGTGAACCTTTCAGAGACCGAGTGCCCAAACTGTGATTCAAAACCTACTAATTTTTCACAAAGTGCCAAATACAGCAGATTAACTTGAATCCAGGTGGCTGTGAAGGGGTGATGTCAGGTGCCCACAGAAAGGGCTCCGAGGGCCACCTTTGGCCCTTGTGCCATAGGTTCGCCAACACTGGACTATATTAATACAAATTAGCATTTAAAAAGACATCTTGCCTCCTTGAAAACCATCACGTCCAAAGCATAACGTGGCATAGTGACACCAGTGTTCTGTACCAAGTCCAAATCGAAACCCTTCTCCTTGTCTGATGCTTCAATATTTGTGCAAAATAGGGCTCCAAGCTCCAGAGGCAAAGTCACTCCCAGAAATGTCATTCAACCTAACTCCATCCTCTGCAAATTTCTGCCATGCTTTCTGGGAGATTATGGAAACTGGAATCCAAAACTACCTATTATGTGACTTCTTATAAATCTATCATACATGAATACTTAGGTTTTGTTTTTATAGTCTTTGTAATTGCATTGTTGCAACCTGCTGGTTGGTGAGTAACTGGACCTTTTAAAAATCCTCCCCCCCGCCGCCCCTCTCATGGCAAACGCAGCTGATTAAACTGTATATTGCACCTTCCTGTAATAATATTTCTGTAAACAACAAATGCAAAAGCCTCTTGTCAACATGAGGAAGGCCGATGTGACTTCCAGAAGGAGGAAAAACTGACCTCTAAAGAAATACCAACCTATTTATTAAAAATCACCCTAAAAATACACCTGTTTTTACACAGGTCGGTAGGGGTGGGCAGTTGAGACAACCATTCCTTTACCATGGAGTGGAATCAGGAAAACAGGAAATTATTTTGACAAACAGGAGTTGGAATATACAGTATATTTTAAAAGTATTATTCACTGTAGCTGGATGATCCCTGGTTTTCGGTGCCAGTGCTTCTCTCTCTCTCTAATGGGGAAGCCTGGAAGGTGGGGCTACCTACAGGAAGCCACCCCCTTTCTCTGGCAGGTAAATTCCTGCCTCACCTGGGCTTGTTGAACAGGTTTTGAAAGTCTAGATGAAAGACAGTAAGCTAGAGAAGGCACCATCGGGCTTGTTTGTTTAAAACACTTGGCTACGAGGGAGAATCAGCCACTGTCCCGCTTGCCTGAACAAACTCGATTCTGCTGTTCCCCCTCCCCCAGGTGAACGGGGTACAGCAAAGCAGAGGGGTACCTGGACCAGACCGTGCTGGATCCATGCTCCCTGCACTCAAGTAAGCCTTTTGGTGTTCTCTTTCTTCCTCTTATATAGTGACAGTTAACTTTGCTTGGGATCTTTTGCCGTTTTTCTCTTCTGCCTCACCGACTGGAAATGTCGGCATGTCTTCACCCACGTCTCGGTGTGGCCTGCCTTCCCCCCTGCTTCTGCCGTGCTGGTAGGGCAAGGATCCCCCCACCCCCAATTCTGGATTTATTTATTTATTTATTTATTTATTTATTTATTTATTTATTCACCGCCCATCTTCTAACTAGAACTCTGGGTGGTTTACTATAATGCAGTAAAAATAAAAGAGCATAACAACAATAAACATAATAACAAATTTTTTATCAGTTTTGAAGCTAGTAGATGAAGCTGTCTCAACGATCCAAGTGTTTAGAAAATAAATGGCACAGATGTGGTCTTTCCCCCCCCTTTTTTAAAATGTCAGGGCTGTTGGGTAACAATGTTCTTCTAATATGGCCACTTCTTACAAAACATGTCATTTCCCCATAATGTTAAAAGACAAAAACACTCTGCCTCTTTTTTTAAAATGTTGGGACACAAAACAGCAACAGTACCTTGGATTGAACCAAGCCGGGGGTTGGATTTCATAGTTTCACAGGCCCCTTTTGACCCCCTTGTTTAATGATTCTATGATGAAGATAAGCAAATTTGGGATTATAAACCCTCTGTGTTCAGGGATACCTGCTTCTGGGCAGGAGTTCGCTATTAATTGGACTTCTTAAAAGATCAAAAGTAAGTATTAAATAAACTGTAAATACTGTATTAAAAATTGTGAGGTGTAGAATAAAGAAATACATTCCAAGCTCCTGAATAAAGTATTTTTGGCATGCCACTTCCTGTCTTACCAATACCCTCCTCTTTTACAGCCTTCAGATGACGAAGGGCAATTCCATGCTAGGGATTATCAAAAAGGGGATTGAAAAGAAAACAGCCAACATTACCAGTTAAGGTCCACACAGTTCAGGAGGTATAAGAAGACCAAGTCAAAAGTTTCACCACATAAGTTTTCAGCCATTATCTGTGTAGTGTTAAAAGAATAACACCTGCATTGGGGGTCTGAGAGGCATTTCTAAGTATAGAAAGAAGTCAAGGTAATGATTACAATACTGGTTCACCTCCCTCCCTCCCTCCCTCCCTCCTTCCTTCCTTCCTTCCAAAACAAGGTACAGTACATTAATATTCTATATGATCGAGGCTTCAGTTTCTGGCTAGATGATGTCTGCTTCATCATTGCTGAGTAATTGCAGCCAACAGGTCTGGTCTGATCAAGACTTGAAGAATTCGGCCCCCCATCTTGCTGCTTTTGGTTCCTGCTCTCGGCTTTACCCTGTAAAATTTCTCATTTAAAAATTAACCGGGGAGTAACAGTTCTTCTGCCGATTCTTACATAACTGCTTGCACGGCCATTGAGAAAGATCAAATGTTGCTGCTGGTGGTGATCAGTTTCCACCGGTGCTCTTTTCATGTTGCGTACGTAGGAATGTTTTTAAAACCAGCTTACGGCGTGTACCCTTTCATCCCTTTGTAGATCAAAGACTGAGAAAGTGAGAGGAACTCAGGGCCTGCGGATTTCCTGGGCAGCCGCATCCGTTTGGAGGTCTACCTAGAGATATTCTTCGCCATCTTGGAGAATCAGACCTTTCAGAAAAGAGATGGTCATCACGGAGGTCTACAGGATGTGCCAAGTTGCTGACCATTAGGCTGGACCATCTAAAGAAAAAAATATTTGGGGTCCAAGATGGCAGCTGTGGCTCCTTCTGAGGAAGTGGCGATGGAGGCCCTGGGGAACGATTCCTTTGGGAAGAGAGGGTCTCCCAATTATACCCACCCACAGAGTTTTGAGAATTCGGAGGCGACTTTGCCGTGGGATGAAGGCAAGGGGAGGGTGATGATTGAGACGTTGGATACAGACTTAAGGCCTAGTCCCGAAGGAAGCAGAGAAGAGGCCACTGCGGGCCCCGCTGTGGATGATGGAGCTTTCAGTCAAGTCTCCTCCACCATGACAGCTGAGGAAGAGGAGGAGGAGGACGACGACAATGGGATACCCAAGGTGGCATCTCACGTCTACGTCCCCATTGACCCCTGCTGTATTGAACGTCCTCCAACCCGGAATGAAAAGAAGCCGCAGCAACACGGGCACCAGGAGGCTATTGGGAAAGAGACGGGAGACCCCGAGAAGCAGAATTTCATCTCCTGCGACTACTCGGCCCACTGCGACGACTTGCCCAGCGACAATGGAGAGCCGGCTAAGAGGACACGCGCCGGGCGGCTGCCCTGCCTCCAGTGCGGCGATGGTTGCTCTAGCAACCTTAAGGCCGTCGCCTCCATGGTGGCATCCGCGGTCCTCTTCCCGTGCTTTGTTTACGGCGCCTACGCCTTCCTGCCCTTTGACGTGCCGCTCATGCCAACCATGAGTTCTCGCTTGGTTTATACGCTGCGATGCGGGGCATTTGCCACGTTCCCCATTGTCGTAGGTGAGTGGTGGCCAGGCCTGTCAGGCCTTTTGCTGCGGAAAATAGAACAATGGTGTGCCTATCGTGTCAATCCCAACAAACAGCAGCTCTTTCGAAGGTGTTCCAGGTAGACGCAATGCTGTCCAAACTTCATCCCTTCAGACGTTTTGGACTGCAACTCCCAGAATTCCAAGCCTAGATTGCCAGCGACAAAGGACTGTGTCTGGAGGGACGAAGTTTGGACACCACTGAATCTGATATGCATAAGTAGGTGGTTTTCCATTCTTTTCTTCTGAGGGTGCTCTGGTACTGGGCAGGTTGGCCAAGGAGACCCAGACTGGCTCTTCCCCCCAGGAGGCGCAGCGGGGAATTGAACCTGTAACCTTGGGTGCCACAGCTAGGGACCTAAGCTACTGAGCAATCTTCAGCATATTGATTTAAAAATATTTGGATTTTTAAAATCGTTTTTTTTTGGGGGGGGTCATCCATTTTTCTATTTGTCGTAAGGCTCCACAAAAAAATTAAAATATACAATGGTCCCTTGTATAAAGGAATTAATTCGTTCCAAATGAAATTCTGTTAAGCATTTTTTTCTTTATACAAATTTCCCATAGGAATGCATTGAAAACAGAGTAATCCCTAATCGCGACCATTTTATGTTGTACAGATTCGCCCCATAGGCGATTCCGTTAAGCAAATTTCCCCTATCTCCAGAATTTTGTATTTTGTACAGTTTTTATGTTATAAAAACGTTTCTTATACAAGGGTCCACTGTAATTCTAAGTTAACATAGTACAGTGGTACCTTGTATAAAGGAATTAATTCGTTCCAAATGAAATTATGTTAAGCAAATTTTCCTTTATGCAAATTCACATAGGAATGCATTGAAAATGAGTGATCCCATTTTTATGTTGTACGGATTCTCCCCATAGGCGATTATGTTAAGCAAATTTCCCCTATCTCTGGAATTTTTTATGTTGTACAAATTTCATGTTATACAAGCTGTTTGTTATACAAGGGTCCACTGTATTATGTTATCAGCATAATCACCAATGGTAAGGCGAACCTAATATGAATGTTAGATGCTTTACGTACTGTTATATATGATGTTTCCAAGGGCTTGGGTGTTTAATTCTCCATCTAGAGATCTGAGATCAGGGGAAATTAGCTCTGAATCTTGCTCTTCTTCCCTAAAGTGGTGATTTGGCAGAATTTTCAGCATTTTTCCTGTACTGTATATAATTTATCATTCCTGGAAAGGGAAGGGAAGGGCATACCGTCTCCAAACTCACAGTGTGATTTGATGTGGGGGGGGGGGGTCCTGCCTGGCAGGGGGTTGGACTGGATGGCCCAGTGGTTCTCAACCTGTGGGTCCCCAGATATTTCTGGACTGCAACTCCCAGAAATCCTGGCCAGCTCAGCTAGTGGTGAAGGCTTCTGGGAGTTGCAGTCCAAGAACATCTGGGGACCCACAGGTTGAGAACCACTAGGATGGCCCTTAAGGTCTCTTCCAACTCTATGATTCCATGATTCTGCCCAGTTTGAACCACATTATTATCTCCCAGCTTATCAACTTTCAGAAAACAACAACTGGGTGGATTAATTGTCCTCCATCTCAATAGCACTCTTCATAGAAGGGTCTGGGACTGATATGTATGCTGGGACTGATATGTATGTTGAAGCTCATCTAAAAAAAGTCATCATGAGCAGAAGAGATAGCTGTTAGCAGCTTATTCTGGGATAGAGAGGAAGCCCTCTCCAAAATGGTCCGGGAGCCTCATATGACCACAAATGGAGTGGGTTGGATTCTGCCTCTATAAAGCCAAGTCCAAATCTAAGCATATGAAGCCATGCTTGTGATCCGTGGGACTTAAGTCTCCTTGCCTGGTCCAAAAAGGGACCAGAATTGCTGATGTGGGAAAGATCCATTGAGAGAAAGAATCTTGTCTTGGCACCGCATTTGATTTATCTGCCCTTAAGGTTTCTCACCCTTGTGACAGCCAAGGGAGATCAGAAAGGGTGCAGGCAACTGTCTGTCCCGTTGGGCTGAGGGACATGTCAAGGCATCTCAAATAAGTGCCTAGAGGGGTGGGGGAGAAATGTTTTGAAGTCCAGAGGTAATTAAGGTCAAGCTGTGTGGAGAGGTTGCACACCTCAGTGGCCTTGAGACAGAAAACCTCCAGAGGAGACTCCACCACCCTTTGTGGCAGCATCTTCCACTGCCGAACAGCTCTAACTGTCATGAAGTTCTCCCTAATGTTCAAATGGAATCTCTTTTCCTGTAGTTTGAAACCATTGCCCCACGTCCTAGTTTCTGAAACCATGGAACACAAACCTGTTCCCTCTTCAATATGACATCCTTTCAAATATTTAAACATAGCTATCATATCTCCCCTCAGCCTTCTTTTAGAGAGGCTAAACATTCCCAGTTCCCTAAGCCGTTCCTCATAAGACATTTCTTCCAGACCTTCAACCATCCTAGTCGCCCTCCTCTGCACCCGCTCTAGGTTGTCAACATCCTTTTTAAATTGAGGCGCACAGAACTGATACTGGTGCAGTATATAGTGATGTATATGTACTGATGCAATATATACTGATCAAATAAGCACAAGTTTTGTTGTCTGTTTAGCTACTTGATAGTTGGGCTGTTTGATCGCTGGACATGAGATGCTCTATTTTCATCACTGAAACTGTGTACCGAACTGGATTTCTATGTTCCTGAAATGTTGTGTGGAAAGAAGGAATCAGTTCCAGTACATGTGTGTGTGTTGTGTCATTACAATCATGACCAACTCTTTGTGACCCCATGCTCTAATTGGTGTTCCTCTTCCCGTTCTAGGAATGGTCGTCTACGGGGTGTCCCGCCTCTGCTTCTCCGCCCTCCAGCCTTTCGGTGAGCTGCGCAGGGAGGTGGACATTCACCGGCACTACGTCTCCCAGTCGGTCCAACTTTTCATCCTCTACTTCTTCAACATTGCTGTCCTCGCCACTTACCTGCCCCAAGAGGCCCTCAAGCTCATCCCTCTCCTGACAGCCCTTTTTGCCATTTCGCGGTAAGATACGCTCTAGCCATTCCTTAAAATTAAAAACAAGAGCAAAGCATGCTGCTTCTATACCACCACATAGCACTTATAAAGCGCTCACTGGGCGAGTTTACAAGTCATTACGCAGGCTACTCATTCCCCCCCCCCCCCAAGCAAGCTGGGTAGGCATTTTAACGACCTCGGAAGGAAGGTTGAGTGAACCTTGGTTGGGCTATCAGGGATTGAACCCCCAGTGGTGAGCACAGTTTTGGCTGCAGTACAGCAGTTTAAGTGCCACGAGGCGCCTAAAGTTAAACATGGGTTGTTTTGAAGAGATGGGCTTGTGAACCAAAATCCAATTGAGAAAAAGCCTGCGTGTAAGAGCAACCATGAAGAGGTTCTGCACCTCTGTGCCACACTCAGTTTCACCACCAGTGGGCCACCACCAGGGCAGCCAGAGCAGGGAATCATAGAATCACAGAGTTGGAAGAGTCCTCCAGGGCCATCCAGTCCAACCCCCTGCCATGCAGGAACCCCCATCACAATATTTCCGACAGATGGCCATCCAGCCTCTGCTTAAAAACCTCCAAAGAAGGAGACTCCACCACCCTCCTTTGTGGCAGCATATTATTCCACTGCCGAACAGCTCTAACCCTCAGAAAGTTCTTCCTAATGTTCAAATGGAATCTCTTTTCCTCTAGTTTGAAAGAATTGCTCAAAGGACTGGGCAATAGGATTCTGGCCCTTGTCCCCCCCCCCCCAGCCTTCGGAGAAGCAGAAGTGGTTGGCACTGCTCCTAAAGGGGCCGGGGAGGCGAGATGTGCCCCCTATGCCCTACCGCTTGCCTTCTGAGAGCCGTACTTTTAAGCGGGAAGGGCATAGCTTTTCCAGGGAACGGTGACAGCACAGAGCAAATATCAGGCCCAACAAGGTGTAGTCCTGTACTTAAGGGAAGATTTAGCCTGGTCAGCACGTAGATGATGGATGACTGAAGAAACCTACAGTGAGGACACAGAATAAACGTACAAAAACAAAAGGCGTTTTCCAAACTAGATGCTATTACAAACACTTGAGTATGTTTGAAAATTACTGGATCTATTCCCAGGCTTCCTAAGGCAGCCAGATGGCTTAGAACATATGTAGGACTCCCATATCTGAAGGATCTGGTTTTACCTATCGATTGCCTGCAAATATCAAAAACAAACACCCGGAAGTGGATATTCCCAGGATGTAATTACCAGAACTGGCCACTAGAGGAAGGCAGCGGCCATGTTGTATATAGTGTTTGCTAATATCCACAGTTTTCAACATCCACAGGAAGCTTGGCACCAATTTCCAGTGGATATGGGAATCCGACTGCATTTAACAGACCCCACCAAAATATCAGGCGGGGTCCTTTTGGTTATTATTCCCTCTATGGATCCCCTCATGTAGTGGTGGCGAACCTTCCGCACTCCGGTTGTTTTGGACCACGACTCCCAGAATTCCAAGCCTATGTTGCCAATGACAAAGGACTATGGGTGCGGTGGTCCAAAACATCTGGAGTGCCGAAGGTTCACCACCACTGCCCTAGTGCATTTAATGAAGGGATTTTGTATTGTCATGAAAACATTGTCTTGACTCCCAGTCTAAGCTCATGTGGCAAGCATTTATTGTGATCTTCTGGTTACTTTTTTTGTTCTCCTTCTCACCCCACCTCCTTCTAGGCTTGTCTACTGGCTGGCTTTTGCGATGGGCCGATCGTTCCGGGGTTTTGGCTTTGGCTTGACTTTCCTGCCCCTTCTTACCATGCTGCTGTTCAACCTCTACAGCATGTTCCTTGTGGATTCAGAGAGCCTCTTTGCCATGGGAGACCAGAGTGACGGGTCTCCGGCTGAGGAGCAGCAGCGCCTGGCAGCCTCTAAACCACGATATTGGGGTTAAAGAAGTGGACACGGAGGAGACGTCCTGGGAGTCAGAAGATGAGTCCGTGGTCCTCCTGGACAGGCCAGTGGGCAGTCTCTGTGGCACAAGGATTGATCTTGTTCCTAACCAAATGGAAATAATGCTTAAGGAACTTGGGCCTCAGTGGGTCCCCACCCCACTTCCACAGAAAACTGGAGCTCAAAAAGGGATTAAAAATAAAACAGCCAACATTATCATGCCATTGTACAAGATGACAGTAAGGCCGCACTTGGAGTATTGTGTACAATTCTGGTCACCGCATCTCAAAAAAGACATGGGAAAGGTGCAGGAGAGAGTGACTAAAATGATTCCTGGGCTGGGGGACCTCCCTTATGAGGAAAGGCTAAAACATTTGGGGCTCTTTAGTCTGGAAAAAAGGCACCTGAGGGGGGATATGATTGAGACGTACAAAATAATGCAAGGCATGAGTAAAGTGGATAGAGGAATGTTCTTCTCCATCTCACAAATACCAGAACTAGGGGACATCCACTCAATTTGAGGGCTGGGAGAGTGAGAACAGACAAAAGAAAATATTTTTTACTCATTGTGTTGTTAGTCTGTGGAACTCCCTGCCACAGGAGGTGGTGATGGCATCTGGCCTGGATGCCTTCAAAAGGGGATTAGACAGATTCCTGGAGGAAAAGTCCATCACAGGTGACAAACCATGAGGGAGATGTGTCATCTCCAGGCTTAAAACCGGGGTACTTCAAGGGCCAGATGCAGGGGAGTGGTATCAGGAGACAGATATCTAGGCTCATGTGCTCTTGGATGCATCTGGTGGGGCCACTGTGAGATACAGGAAGCTGAACTAGATGGGCCGTTGGCCTGATCCAGCATGGCTCTTCTTATGTTCTTATGTTCTTAAGATAATTAAAAATATTTACCTCAAAATAAATAGGCAATGGGCCACAAGCAGCAACAAAGATATGAATGGTTGACAACCACAGTTTGCTAGGATACTTTATCATTGTAAACCTACCTGCTGCAAGAAAAAAAATATTGAAATTTAGAGCTTGAAAGACAGAACTGCAATAAACACATGAAAAGGTTTTTTTTTTTTTGGTGGGGGGGAGATATTTAATTGGTCCATGAGGAAAGAAAATAGGGGAGATATTTATCCCCCCTATAGACAATTTCAGCATGACATATCCCTATGGAACACAAAACAATGCGGTGCTTCAAACAAACAGACAGACAAACAGACAGACAGACAGAGGCCAGAACCACTTTTTTGCTAAAAAGCAAAACTAGAGATGGATTCCCAATTTGCAGCTGGCTAGTTTGTTTCTCGACCGAACAGGCCTTGGGCACTTCAAAGATCCCTCAACTCGGGTGGGTACCCAATCAGAGGCAGTGTCTACAAGAGGCGGGTCAGGGAAGCCAGGCCTCCCCCTCTGAGTGGGTGTTCCGGGAAGGAGATGGGCCTCTGAACTGCCAAACACCAGTTTGGTCAATGAACGAACCATCCCGAACTGCTGAACCATCGGTCCGCGCCCATCTCTAGGCAAAGCCGTACCTCATGGTTCTGTTTCAGCCTTCTGCATCACTTTGAGAGACTATCTAGGCCAGGCATATCCAAACTTCGGCCCTCCTGATGTTTTGGACCACAATTCCCAGAATTCTAAGCTTAGACTGCAAATGACAAAGGACTCTGGGAGTTGTGGTCCAAACCATCTGGTTTGGACATGCCTGACCTAGGTTCAACAGCAATCGCAGTTTGGTATCTTTTAACTGCCCCCAGGCGTGCCGTCCTATAGAATCTTGAAATCTCTAGTTCTGTGAGGGACCTTGAATTCTCCAATTATAGGCAGTGATAATTTTGGAGTTCTACCAATTCCAGAACTCCAAAGGACTGCTCCGAGGCAGTTAAAAGTTACCTCATACCTATAATTGCAAAGCCTGTTCCTTTCTGAATGAGAAGATCAGGACCAAGTTTGGTCCTTCAGGTGCCCTCAAATGACTTGGCCTAGGACAGTGGTGGCAAACCTTCAGCACTTCAGATGTTTTGGACCACAACTCCCAGAATTCCAAGCCTAGATTGCCAATGGCAAAGGACTGTGGGAGTTGTGGTCCAAAACATCTGGAGGGCCGAAGGTTCACCACAACTGGCCAAATGGGTCCCTTCAAACCTATCCTGAGAAGTAGACACACGCTTGGAAAATAATATAAGGCTGAATAAAAATGAGGCCAAAGATAGTGGTTGCGACCCTGGGTAGGCTGGGTCCTGAATGAATCAGTGCTGGCCTGCTTGGGCCAAAACTGTGCCGCTCGGCCTGCTCCCACGCTTAGAGCCTGACCCGTTCTAGACCTCAACACTGATTTACCTGGAGTTGTCACCACAGTGGCAGGACCACCATGGCCAATGCCAGGACCCAGCAAGCAACTCCTGGCTTGCCATTTTTTTTTCACAGCGTCCCCCACTCTGACAAGACTCAGGTTGAAATTCATTGTGAACCCGTTTTTGATTCCCACTTCTGTAAACATGGGCAGATGTAAACAACATCTATGTGACAAGGGGAAGGTTCGATACAACCTATTCATTTACTAACATCGAGGGAAGGATTTAGGAACGGCCATTTTTGAAGGCCTTTAGTGCAATTTGGACTCAGTTTCATGAGTGCAATACAACTAGTGGTTTGCCCTTTTAAATATATATATATATATTCCCACCTTACTTTTCATTTTGCCCTCTTCTGCCTTTGATAGTGATCTAGTAGGAAGCGTCTCAGAAGCATCAAATGTCTAGAGAAACAGCGGCTGCAGCCCTCCACAAACCTCCAAGTACCACACTAGGGAAAAGCTGTCTGAAAACACAGGAGCCCTTGATGGGGGGGGAAAGGAGTTGGCAACCAAAAGACCAACTGATGCACAGCAGGAATGAACTCGTTTCCCCAGAAAAGCCACATAGAAAAAGGCAGAGCTTTAAAAAAGAAGAAGAAATGAGATTATTTGGGAGCTTGTGTCTTAGCGGGAAACATCTCAGGCACCACTGGGAGAGGGGGGGAATTCAATTCAAAATCCTGCATCTTTGAGAATGGGAGAGGTATTAAAAGGAATCCACCCCCCTCCTCTACCTTAAGCAGCTATCTCCACAATCCAACAGATACCCGAGATATGCACCACCTCATAACTGTCTTTTTGCATGAAGGAATCAAAAGGAGAACATTAAATCCCAACAAAATCGCTTTCACAAGGTTTCTCACAGGGCACAGTGACTCAAGTATCAAGTGAAAAACAGGGAAAGATATTTGATGAACGTTTCTGGTCCAAAAGGGAAATCGCGGCTACAGACAGCCGTTGCGAACACACACACACACTCCCTCTTCAATAAACTGCGCAAGTGAACAATTCCACATCGTGGAGTCCACGATGCAATACCTGAAAATATTAGGAGGATCAAAACCATCTTCAGGGTCTCAGAACTGACAGAAGTCAAGCAGTCAATCTAAGCAGCTCCTCCCAGGGAAGAGTGCAAGAGGTATAAGCCACGGATCCTATCCACGGCGTGTTTGGTTAGGCGGCCCCCAGTTTCACGTTTTTCCTCAGTTGATGGGCTCATACTCGGAATACTGCCTCTTCTGTGCCACGCAGACGATGAGGCTTCCCACCACCAGAAGCACCACGGGGGTCCCCAGCGCCACTGCCAGGATCGCCATCACAAGGGGGGAGAAGGTGTCCTTGGGGGGTTCTCCGAAGCCAATCAGCGCCGACCTGGGATCGACCGTGGGGGGGGGTGAAGGGAAGGGAAAGAAGAGACGCTGGTCAGCCACTACCTGCTCTTGACCCGTTCCCTGTAGAATTTTCTCCCACTTGGAATCTCTCAGGGACACCTTTTAAAACAATTTTAAATGGTGCCTTAAAAAAACAACGATTCTATGCGGCAATTCCCTCTCTCTGTCTGTCTGTCTACTGATTTGACTGGTCTACGACCAAAATAAAATAAGTAAAAATTATTCCTAGATCACATTTTGTGTTTTCGCTCCATTCTCTTCTGTTGCGAGATCCTTCCAGTCCTCTTTTTGCAGTAGATGTGGAGTATCAAAGGACTCCGTTAGCAGATATCAAGCTACAAACTTGAAAGTGAACCACCTGAGCGTTGATTGAGAGGGGTACTTGTTTGTCTGTTTAACTGCTTAATTGCAGAAAGTGTAATAGTTTTAAACTCATCAAAACACACAAGACGTTATAATGCAAAGTGAACAATAACTATTGAAAAAAGGCAAATACCACATTTTCCAGTCTATAAAACGACACCCCCACCACTTTCCAATCCAAAATAACCATTCCCTAACCATGCAGTTATCTCCTTGGCTTACTTCTGTGTATAAGACAACCCTCAATTTTTAGCGTAACAATTTTAGACAAAAAATATAGTCTTATACATGGAAAAATACTGTGGGCTCAAAACAATTTTTTTACTCTCTCTCTCTCTCTCTGTGTGTGTGTGTGTGTGTGTTGTGTTGTTATAGTCATGACCAACTCTTCGTGACTCCATATCCATGGAGTTTTCTTGGCAGGAATACTGGAGTGGCTTGCCAGTTCCTACTCCAGGCGCCTACAGCACCTGGTATTCCCCGGCGGTCTCCCATCCAAGTACTAACCAGGGCCGACCCTGCTTAGCTTCCAGAATCAGGCGAGATCGGATGTGCTCAGGGCATCTAGGCCATCATCATGTAAAGAATGATAAGCAACGATTGGGCAACTATGGAATTTTTTGCCCACAAATCCCATCACTACTGACAGCTGGACTAGAGTACCATGGCTTTCTAGCCTAAAGGAGTCTAATGGAGACTCAGATCTGTCTCTGCTGTTGATGTCCCGTGCTGCCAAGTTGGAGCAGGCTTAGAGTGACTTAAGAGGGATCCCCTCAGTGCCTCCTCGTGACCTTGGCCTCCACAACCATCAGCTACCCAAAGCAGCCTTGTTCCCCCCAACCACCTCTGCACTTTATGTTTAGGATGGCAGCCAAGGGGCTCTTTAGTCTGGAAAAAAGGCACCTGGGGGGGATATGATTGAGACATACAAAATAATGCAGAGCGTGAGTAAAGTGGATAGAGGGACGCTCTTCTCCCTCTCACAACATACCAGAACTAGGGGGCATCCACTCAAATTGAAGGTTGGGAGAGTGAGAACAGACAAAAGATTTTTTTTTTACTTAGCGTGTTGTTAGTCTGTGGAACTCCCTGCCACAGGAGGTAGTGATGGCATCTGACCTGGATGCCTTCAGGACAGATTCCTGGAGGAAAAGTCCATCACAGGTTACAAACCATGGTGGAGATGTGTCATCTCCAGGCTTAAAACCGGGGTACTTCAAGGGCAAGATGCAGGGGAGTGGTTATCAAGAGACAGAGATCTAGTCTCGTGCGCTCCTGGATGCATCTGGTGGGGCCACTGTGGGAGATACAGGAAGCTGGACTAAATGGGCCTTTGGCCTGATCCAGCAGGGCTCTTCTTATGCCCTTATGAAATCACCAATCCAAAGCCCTCCTCCTCCCAAAACATGACCTCCTGATGCCACCACTACAACCTTGAGAAGGAAAAAGGAATGCCAGGAAAACGTGGCATTTTACTGCCCTGGGTAAGGGGGCAGCATCAGGACGCTGACCAGACAGATGCATGCTTGTGCGCCCTCTGTGACATCACAGCATTCTCAGCCCCGTTGAGGCAGGCGCCGGGGTCCTCCTCTCCCATTTTCCTGTCAGGAGAGACAACCCAGTTCTTCTAGCCCCCGGGAGTGCTTCTCACCAGCTCAAGTAGCGCTTTTCTTGATAGGCCTCGCTGTCCTCGCTGCCGAAGGAAATGTTGATGGCGGCCACGTTGTACCAAGTCTCACGTTCCTTTGTGAAGAAGGCGTGGACTATACTAGGCCCGGAAACGGTGCGGTTGGCCGTCTGCAGTGGGTAGTACTGGCAGTGGATGGTGTCCTCCCGCCGGGCCTGCTGGGAGCTGTAGGCCGCCATCTTCCACTGGATGAAACTTGACCCAAAGCTGTCGTTGAGGGGCACCGACACCAGTTGGGCCATCTGGTTCGGGGAGAAAGAAAAGGACAAGTAGGAAGCTGGGAAGATACAGCTGGACTCCCGTATCCACAGGGGACTGGTTCCAAATTGCTCTCCCCCGTTGATGCTGAGAACCACAGATAATAGTGAACACTATATATAGCATATGGGTATGTTGCATCCTTACAGTCGTGACCAACTCTTCATGACCCCATGTTCATGGAGTTTTCTTGGCAGGAATACCAGAGAGGCTTGCCAGTTCCCACTCCAAGCACCTACAGCACCTGGTATTCCCCGGCGGTCTCCCATCCAAGTACTAACCAGGGCCGACCCTGCTTAGCTTCTGAAATCAGATGAGATCAGAAAAAATAACAACCAGACATACATATTTTCAACTACATTGCAAAAATAAGCCACTGGAAGTGCAAGGTTTCTGGCTCTCTCTACTGGCCCGCTCTGGTAAAGACACTGTGAAAATACGTACTGTATTTTTTATTTTTCTCCCTTAATAATGTCAGATCAAGGTTAAGTGAAACCATGGGTAGCGATTCCATGGATGTAGAGATCCTACTGACAGCTAGATGTCCTACACAAGCAACGCACTTTAGATACTGGGCTGGTATTTAAGGCCAGGAAAGGAAGGAGGCACATACATATGTACTGTACATCGATGGGTCTTGGTCATTATTAATCATAGCTTAACAGCTGTGGGGGGGGGCAGGCAGTGCCATTCGCTCAGGGAACCAAACTATCTCAAGTGCCTTCTGATGGTGGTGAAAGACTCAAGAGAGGATAGCCTACGGAGCCCCGTGGCGTAGTGGTTACATGCCTGTCCTGCAGCTAAAACTGTGCTCACGACCTGGGGTTCAATCCCAGGTAGCAGGCTCAAGGTTGACTCAGCCTTCCATCCTTCTGAGGTCGGTAAAATGAGTACCCAGCTTGCTACAGAGCAATGTGTAGCCTGCATACTGTTATTAAAAACTGTAAACCGCCCAGAGACTACTTGAAGTGGTATGGGGTAGTATATAAGCCGAACACTTTTGCTTTATTAAAAACAAAGAATCCGGTGGCACTTTAAAGACTGCTAGGTGTTACTTGGCAAAATCACACACATTGGAAATCTGAGGCTGCAGTTCAGTTTATGTAAAACAGAGCGTTCTATTCCTTATAACGCCACAAAAGGTTTCATTGCAACAGACTTAAATAACCTCCAACCTCATTAAATGACTCTACGTGCTGCTTTGGTGTCCCAAAACGTTTGTATCTTCACCACCTGAGAAATTATGCCGGGGGAAACAACCATATTTCTGTGGCAGATACAGAGCCCCACTGCCACCAACCTGTCGGTTGTGTGTCCGGGTGGGTCTCAATATAACCTTTTTACAGAGAATGAGGTGAGACGTGTAGTTAATAGCTACTAAGTGGAGCCTCCAGCACCCAAGGCAGTCTACCCATTTCTACGAGACTGAACCCCAGGTCATGAGCGCAGTTACGGCTGCAGTACAGTGGCTGAATCACTGTGCCACAAGGCTCTACAGCAGGGATGTCCAAACTTCGGTCTTCCTGATGTTTTGGACCACAACTCCCAGAATTCCAAGCCTGTGTTTCCAATGGAAAAAGGCTGTGGAAGTTGTGGTCCAAAACATTTGGAGGGCCGAAGTTTGGACATGCCTGCTCTACAGGGCATCTGGGGAACCAAAGTTTGAGAACTACTGCCCCCACAGGTCATGGTGGGTCCCCCCTTCTCCATTTTCCAACAGTCCTTTTAAAAATAATAAATATTTTGAGGCCACCGTTGTGAGCCTTCATCTTAGGGACGGGCACCTATAGCCCTTGGAACTATGGGATTTGCTCGCCCTGCTCCAGGCAAGTCCAAACTTTGGCTCTCCAGATGTTTTGGACCCCAACTCCCATTGTCCTTTGTCATTGGCAAGCTAAGCTTAGAATTCTGGGAGTTGTGGTCCAAAACATCTGGAGGGCTGAAGTTTGGACATGCCTGACTGTGTGTGGGGGAGAGCAGATGTTCACCCCCTCCAAGACTCAACACCACAGGCCTTGTCCCACCAGCACGCACCTCAAATATTGTTGGAGTATATTCATCGTCGATGGAGCGGATGGACTGCAGCTCCTTGCCCGTGGCGCCCCCTTCCACCAGAAGCATCTCCAAGGCAAAGCGAGAGCCGTTCCCTCGGGGCGCCACCCCGTGCATGACGAATTCCACTTTGGAGCTGTTGGCCGTGTGCAGGAGACGCGGGAGGGGAGCATCCCGGCTGGTCTCTTCAAAAGCCGTCACCTGCAGAGGGAAGTCGCGGGGTCAGAACCAGAGGAAGAAGGGTCTTGGGGCAATAGACACCCGTTTCCAGGACTTTCAGCTAGTACTGTTACGAAATTTCTGGGAACGGCAGTTCAAGAACACTTAGGATCATACAACCACAGGAGGCGGTGAGCGCTGCAGCGATGGAGGCCTTCAAGTGACAATCGGACCCCCAGCCATCAGCTCTTCTGTGATTTAGATTCCTGCCTGGAGAAGGGGGTTGCCTTACAGGCACCTTCCAACTCTCCAATTGCCACTACAATTTTATTTTTTTCATTTCCCTCACTTTTCCCAGACCACCACGTGTCAATTTCTCTGTGCTAGGTTTAGCAGGAGACAAAACTTCCACGCCATCCACAAACACGACCCAATAATATGGTTATCTTTTTATGCAAGTTAAATGCATCAGGGCCTGAAACTGCATCAAGCAAAGCTAGATTCTATGCACTGCACTCATATCTGGCATATATACATCATTGGGCCAAAACTACCCAGATCCCTTTGACTGCTTACAATTCTGCCGAAGCTGTTTCTGGCTGTCAGGATTTCAGCAAGCATCACTTCTTGCCTGCCTTTCAAGCTATTCCCGCCACCCTGTGGACTAGAACCTTAGCTTCTTAAAAACCACAGAGAAGTGTAAAGATTCTTAGGACGCAGTTTCTTTATGCAGTAGCTTGGGCTACTGCCCAGAGGTGTCACCCACTGCAAGCCACTGAAGCCCAGCCGGGAAGACCCTCTTTCACCTGGAAGGAGAGGCTTCCGTTCCAGAATGTCCCTCCCGGTTCGGAGCTGACTCCTCGGAAAGTAGCCGTCAGAGCAGTCTTGTTTAGTTCGCCTTCAAGGTTGTCCCAAGTGAAGTTGGACAAATCGTAGGTGGGATAAAAGCCGTCGGGCGGAACCTTGGAGAGATCCGATGTCTTGGCGCCACTGAATTCAAACACCTTTTTTAAAAAAACCAATAGAAACACCAGCAATCCATTACAGTGGTACCTCTAGATGTGAAATTTATTCTTTCCAAGGGACGCTTCGTATCATGGGGGAAAATCGTAACTCGAAGCGCGGTTTCCCATTGGAATGCATGGGAAATCCATTAATCCATTGCGGAGGCCATGGATTAATTGGTTTTTTAAAAACTGCATTCCCACCACCAAACAGCAGCTTTCCGAGCTCCTTTTGACAGCTCCAAAAGCTGCTCTTTCTGCTGAGAGGTTGATTGAGGGGTTTCCCCAGAACCAAGCAATGCTGGGGAGTCCCCCTCCTCCCGCTTTGCTGGCTTTGGCTTCACGTTAGAGATGGGCTTTTCGTTACAGAACCAGTAGGTTACGAAACGAACAACGTGAGCCCAGGTGGTCCTCGGAACTGGCTGATACATGCAGATCCAGTTGCTTTACCTTTCTCTGTCTTGCGCAGGGTTAAAATCCAACAAGGAAGCATGTTGTGATACCCTCTGAGCTATATTTGTGATGCTGGCCAATCAGGATGTGTGCAGGGACAGGTATCATCCCGCCTCCCTCTCTGATTGGCCAGCAGCACGAAGCAGGAAAGATGACGTCGCAAAGTGCTTCCTCGTTGGATTTTAACCCTGCGCGAGACAGAGAAAGGTAAAGCAACTGGGTCTGCGTGTATCTGCTGGTTCCGAGGACCTCCTGGGCTCGCGTGGTTCGTTTCGTAACGTACTGGTTCCGAAACGGAATGCCCATCCCTACTTCACGTTGCGGCATCCTTTCAATAGGAAACGCTGCCCCGTGCATGTTGTGCACAGCGTTTCCAGAACCAGGGTATCTGATTCCAATGATTTCCTTTCGTATTGGAAACGGATGCCCCGGTTCCGGAAACGCGATGCACAGCATGCATGGGCGTGGCAGTTTGTATCGAAAGGTAATCATTGGAAATAGACGCCCCCGTAACACGGAGCAATCCATTTAAATTTTTCTTAACACGGGGCATCCCCATTTCCAACAATCCGCTTTTGTATCTCGTTTTTTTTGTATCTAGAGGCATTCGTATCTCGCGGGACCACTGTTCAGTGTTTATTATTGCCAGGACCCTGCCTGTCACAGAACCTGACTCTGAGGGGTTAAATGGTGAAGAGCTGCTGGAGGAGCCTTGCAGCTCAAGTCAGCAGGCAGATGGGTCTGATGACTCAGCTGAAAACATATCTTCTCCCCCTAGAAGGGCCATGAGCAGGATTCAGCAAAGACGTGCTACTAGGAGGGCTAGGGAAAGGGTCTTTGATGCTAGACGGGGAATCAGGTCGGGAAGCCCCGAGTACTAGCAGGAGCCTTTCCAGAAGTAAGGGTGTGTTCCTTGTTTTGAGATAAAGCTGGTAAGCTCACCTTGAGCTCTCTGTGGGAGCAACACCTCATTTGAACTTGCAACCACGTTTCTGTCTGTGACCTTGGCTCTGTTTCCTGATTTTGGACTAGCTTCCTGGACAACGGCTTAATCTGTTCCCTTGGGTTTGGCATCTGGTTTCCGTGAGACATTCTGGTTTTTACTTGGACTGTTAATTGCTGGGAGTTGGATTCTGTTATTTATCTGGCACTTGATTGTTAGCAAAGAACTTGAACTTGCCTGGCTTTCCACTCAAGATCTTGGCAAAGAACTGAACCCTGTTTGTGTGTGTGCTCTGTGTGCGGAGCTTGACAATTATGACCCCTTTTGCCTCCTTTGCTTCCTCTGGATTCCAGCTGCCAATCTACTTGTCACAAAGAATAAGGGCCAACATTCCTCCATGTCAAAAAGGTTCCTTTGATTCTTGCCAACCGTCCGTGAAGGAGACACATTGATTCCCACGGTCAAGTTATACCAGACAAAAGAAGGAAAAGAAAAGAAAGAAAGAAGACAGAAAGTTTGGGGCACCTTTAGGAATAACTACGATATTTTAATGCGCGCTTTCGCGGACAGGCCTTTTCACAAAAGCTCACATTAAAGCACAGCGGTTTAAAGTGCCACAACGCTTTTGTCTTCTTTACTTTTTTTTGCCTGATATGCTAGCACAGCTACCTCTTATAAACTGCTACAGTCCTGGAGGCATGTCCCTTATTACAAAGCAAAGCAAAGCAAAGTGTTCTGCTTATATACCGCCCCATACCACTTTAAGGTAGTCCCTGGGCGGTTTACAATTTTAATTACAGTGTGCAGGCTACACATTAACAATCACTCATATCCATTTATACTTTTCATATTATTTTTGCACTGTAGCTAAGATTTCTCTATTGCCATCATTGGTGCAAATAACAGTTGTGGGCATTCTTGGGATATCTACACTTCAGATCAAGGCTGTTCAACTCAGTTTTTTTTTCCTGCTCAGAAGCAGAACTGAACAGCTGGAAGGCTTTTCTAAAAGAAAGATAATTCATGTCTCTGTGTAAATGCTTGCCCATGCCCCACGAGAATGGCCATCGACTCTCACGGACCCTAAATAGGGCATCTTTAGAACTAACTACTATATTTTAATGCGAGCTTTCGTGGACAGGCCTTTTCACCAAAGCTCACATTAAAGCACAGCGGTTTAAGGTGCCACACATTTTTATCTTCTCCAATTTTTCTTTCTTTCTTAAGACAGCAATTTCAGTTTTTTTCCAGTGAGAGGAAACCCATGAAGAATGACTCTTTTATTTACGACTGTTAACCATATCAAGAAATACCAAAATATCAATTTACCAGAATAAAACAATTTGCCAATATAAAACATTGAATTGGCCAGAATAAAACATTTTAAAAACGTAAAAAAAACTTTTGATAAAAGCCACAAAATACAAACAAGACTGTTATATAAATGGTGGATATCAGAAAGATAGATAAAATAATATCATGGAAGAATTGAGTGAAATATCCAACAAGGACAAGGGTGGCCCAGGCATACCTTTGTTTATGAACTCAGTTGGGCCACAAATACCTTGTTTTTGGTTTAAGCCCTACCTGTGGCCACCCCCCCCCAATCACATTCCCTTTCCCTCTCACAAACATCTCCCTATAGGCATGTCCAAACTCCGGCCCTTCTGATGTTTTGGACCACAACTCCCAGAATTCTAAGCTTAGACTGCCAATGACAAAGGTCTGAGGGGGAATATGATTGAGACGTAAAAAATAATGCAGGACATGAGTAAAGTGGATAGAGGGAGGCTCTTCTCCCTCACACAAAATACCAGAACTAGGGGACATACACTCAAATTGAGGTCTGGGAGAGTGAAAAGAGACAAAAGAATTTTTTTTTCACTCAGCACGTTGTTAGTCTGTGAAATTCCCTGCCACAGGATGTGGTGATGGCACCTAGCCTGGATGCCTTCAAAAGGGGATTGGACAGATTCCTGGAGGAAAAGTCCATCACAGGTTACAGGCCATGATGGAGATGTGTCATCTCCAGGCTTTAAACTGGGGTACCTCAAGGACCAGATGCAGGGGAATGGTAGCAGGAGACAGATATCTGGTCGCGTGCGCTCCCAAACACATTTGGTGGGGCCACTGTGAGATATAGGAAGCTGGACTAGATGGGCCTTTGGCCTGATCCAGCATGATTCTTCTTATGTTCTTATGACTGTGGGAGTTGTGGCCCAAAACATCTGGAGGGCTGAAGTTTGGACATGCCTGCGCCTACGGTCTCCCTGCCAATTCCACCAGCATGTTGCTGTTTTTTTGAACAAATTCCCCCACGCTCTTCCTGGCTTCCTCACCACCACGACGTACCCTGGTAAACACGACGGCTGAGGAATACAAGACGCTGTTGGCCGGTTCGACCCGGATGGCTCCGGAGGGAGACGGGGAGAGGAGCGTGGTCCAGTTGACGTGGAGGGTGCTGTCGGCCGTCCCCGAGTACACCAGCAGCACGGTGGGCGCCCCGATGGTGCTCCAGACGTAGTGGAGGCTGTCGTTGAGGCCTACGGCCCGGATGTGCAAAAGGTTCACCGCTGAGCTATTCCAGCCCGGATTGTACTCCAGAGACACCTGGGGGGGGGAGTTGAAACACACAATCCTACTGTCTCGGTTAACACTCAACACCGTGAGCTCCCATTTTCATCAACTATGACCAGCTTCAGGAAGTTTTATTTATTTATTTATTTATTTATTTATTTTAGGGCTTATATACCGCCCGTCTTCCGGAAGGAACTCCGGGCGGTTTACAACAAAAAAGTTAGGGGTAAAATCTCTTCCATTGGCTATGGAGCAAATACCCATCTGCTTTCCTATACAGTAGACTTTTGAAGGTTTTGAATTCAGAAGCCCCAACGAGCATAGCTATGAGTCAGGGGTTCTGGGTACTCTTCCAATGAAGGGTTCAGCCAGTAGGACCTACTTAATAGTAGCAATGTAACAGCAGGTAGTATTGGCTGATGCCCTTATCTACAGTCTGAAAACATTAAAAATATTAAATGAAAAAAAAACCCCCTACAACTATGTATTTCTAACGATGAAGTAACCAGAAGAGGACACTAAAGGGAGGCAGAGACCATGCTAGGCATAGTACAGGACAATAGGACCCCAGTGGTATCTGCTGGGGATTGGTTCCAGGCCTTCCCGTGGATAACGAAAATCGTGGATAGGAGAGAACGCCAAAAAACCCTCCAAAACTGGTTTTGTGACAGTAGGTTGCTCTACGGCTGCTGTTTGTGACAGTAGACTGCTTTACGGCTGCTGTTTGTGACAGTACATTGCTTTACGGCTGCTGTCCTGTTTATTTATTTAATTATTTTATCTGCCAGCTGTAGATAACTGAATCAGTGGTTAATGGATCAGCGGATATGGGGGTCCTGCTGCATATCCAAATGCAACCTAGGCCTATCTCTGCCCAGGTGTCCTGCTCACAAAGAAAGCTGCCGGGTAGCATTGGGGCAACAACAGGACACCCGGGTGGGTGCCAGGCCCAGCTAGGCCTCAAAGCCTTGTAACTTATCCTTTACCTGTTAGGGTGGTTTTGGAGAAGTAATTTGCAATGGGGCAAAATGACAACAGCAACAAACCCAAAAGACACGTCTTTATTTCTGGGCTGCAAAACTTTTTATAAACCTTGGAAGAGCCATCTTGGCTTTAGAGAAACTTTGGGACTCTGTTTTTTTACTTCAGCCCAAACCCAGTAAAAGCAAAACACCTTGCGAACTGAAGAGGACCCATAAGCATGTGCAAAGTGTTTCTACTCTCAGCCAAACCACCACAGCCATTTCCACACAAACCAAGACATACAAGTTGGCTAGGATTAGGGATGTGACAATGAAGTAAGATTCTCTTTTTAAAAAAAAAGAATTACAAATATTTAAATAACACCTCTGTCTTCCAAAAAGTACACAGGACAAGAAGACTGCTGGTACTAGAGAACTGCCATAGACCAGCAGATTGGAAGATTTTATAGAGAAATGGTATGACTCACAGCCCAGCCGTTTTTACAGAAATAAACCCCCCTCCAAAAAAAATTATACTATTTATTTCCTGCTCTGTTGAAAAGAGGAAGAAAAGAGAAGTGAAAAAATGACAGTTGGAAACCAAGAACTTTCTCCCTGTGTCCAGTCACCAGGGAAGTATATTTTAACTTAGGGTACAGACCTCTTTGAAATTATTTTCCTTCTTGCTCCGAAAGGCAGCATCCTTAAAATATCCCATAAAGGAAACAGATGAGGAAGAAAAGGGAAAAGCTGAATGGGAATTTGTTTTCGAAATGGGCAGGATTAGATTTACATATATGTCTCCAGGAGGAATGAAGTTTACAGAGACTTAAATCTAAGGAAAGCGCTATTCTTTCAGTATAACGGTTCCATTCTTTAAATCAAAACCCATTGACTCAAAATAATCTGGAAAAGCTTCCTCCCAACTGGGGTTGTCCCATCGGGCCATGCTGCAGCTCCCACTGGCCTGCCAACAAGGGATGACATGGGAGGGGTAACTCCACGCATCCCGTCCAAAACGGCATCGTGACATGGGATCGTGAAGAACCCCAGAAGACTGCCACAGGAATCAAATTATCCAATCTCCCCCCCCCCAAAAGGAGGTCTCAGTCAACACAGGATAACCCGGGCTCCAAAACATCTCAAGCCTTGAACTGACCCTGAATCTCAGCTTGGAAACATACCCAGCTTTTGAATATGCATACACATTATTATTATTAAATTATCACACAGCAGACAAGATAACTACACTGGATTTTGTATTACAAATCACCAGTCAAACGGTTCCCAAGCGTTGAGGACTACGAGATGTATCGGTGAATTTTGCGAGCAGATCCCAGTAAGGCGGCTTTCTGCAGCTGACTGATGGTGACTTTGTCAACTCCCAATTTCTTCTAAATATTTGCTTAGCTCTTTAGGCACCACACCCAGCATGCCGATTCCCACTGGGACCACCTGTACCGGTTTATGCCAGAGTCTCTGAAGTTCAATTTTTAGATCCTGATATCGGGTAATTTTTTTCAAGTTGTTTCTCAGTGACTTTACTATCACCTGATATAGCAACATCAATGATCCACACTTTTTTTCTTCTCCACAATCACAATATCCGGGGTATTATGCTCCAAAACCCTGTCTGTCTGTATTCGGAAGTCCCAAAGTAATTTTGCATGCTCATTTGCAATCACTTTTTCAGAATTATGATCCCACCAGTTCTTTGCTACGGGCAGATGATAGTTGTGACACAAATTCCAGTGGACCATTTGAGCAACTACGTTATGGAGCTGATTGTAATCTTTCTTGCAAAAACTCTATCATCATCATCATCATCATCATCATCATCATCATCATCATCACCATCATCATCATCATTATTATTATTATTATTATTATTATTATTATTATTATTATTATTATTATTATTATTATTATTATTATTATTAAGAAAGATCAGGACAGTATAAAAAAGGCCCATCCCTCTTGTTTAAACTGCACAACAGCCTGGCTTGAAAAATTGAGCTCTATTGTCATTTTACAGATTTAGGAATCAAATTGTCACGAGGAAGAACCGGGTTCCACCCAGCCACAAAACCTGGCGAGATGGCTTTTGGATTAGTCACCCTCTCTGTTTGTCAACCTAAGCACTTCACAGGGCTGTTAAAACGGGAAGCCACAGACCAGTCAGGGCTGGTTAAGGGAAGAAGGTTGGGGTTAAATAAACATACAAGGGCAATGTCTAACCAGGCTGCATCCCTGAGAAGTTTACACAATAACAAATATAGGGTGGTTATGGAAGGGGGGAAAACATCTGGAAAGGGTTCAGAATTGGCTTGGGAAATGATCTGGGAGTTGAGTCATGGCTACTGGACTTCTTTTTTGAGAGATAGAAACGTTTCGCTGTTCATCCAAACAGCTTCATCGGTCTGAATGCAGCTGGTGCAAACCCTGACTCTTATAGGCAGCTTTGACCTCTAGTCACCTAAATAGGCTCGTTAGGGAGACAATAGTATCCTTAGCTAAGCCATAGCTTAGCCATAGCTAAGGACCCATTCTTGATAGGTTTCAGCACCTTAGGCCATTGTTCACCTTAAGGCTAAGGATACTATTGTCTCCCTAACGAGCCTATTTAGGCCATTGTTCATCTTATGAGCCTAATTGAGGCCAGGGTGACTAGAGGTCAAAGCTGCCTATAAGAGTCAGGGTTTGCACCAACTGCATTCAGACCGATGAAGCTGTTTGGATGAACAGCGAAACGTTTCTATCTCTCAAAAAAGAAGTCCAGTAGCCATGACTCAACTCCCAGATAAACGCACCTGGATGACTGAGAATCTTCACAGACGTCTTGGGAAATGATATTTCTTTTAAAAAAAACATAACCCCTACTTCAAAATTCAGACTGACAAAGCTGTTTGGATGAGCAATGAAACGTTTTGATCTCTCAAGGAAAAGAAGTCCAGTTGCCAGGACTCGACCTCCAGACTACAGTACTGTACTTCAAAATTATAAACTTCTTCCATCCTATAAATGGAGGCTGGAAAACAAGGCCAAGTTCTGAAACACTTAAAATATTAAACCACAGTACAGGTTAAGCACTCCAGCCAAACTGTATTTCCCCCCGGATTATGGAGGGCAAGAGTTTGAAAACATTTGGGGCTATTTAGTCTGGAAAAAAGGCACCTGAGGGGGGGATACGATTGAGGCGTACAAAATAATGCAGGGCATGAGTAAAGTGGATAGAGAGACACTCTTCTCCCTCTCACAAAATACCAGAACTAGGAGACATCCACTCAAATTGAGGGGCTGGGAGAGTGAGAACAGACAAAAGAATATATTTTTTCACCCAGCGTGTTGTTGGTCTGTGGAACTCCCTGCCACAGGATGTGGTGATGGCATCTGGCCTGGATGCCTTCAAAAGGGGATTGGACAGATTCCTGGAGGAAAAGTCCATCACAGGTTACAAACCATGATGGAGATGTGTCATCTCCAGGCTTAAAACCAGGGTACTTCAGGGGCCAGATGCAGGGGAGTGGGATCAGGAGACAGTTATCTAGTCTCGTGCACTCCCAAATGCATCTGGTGGGGCCACTGTGAGATACAGGAAGCTGGACTAGGTGGGCCTTTGGCCTGATCCAGCAGGGCTCTTCTTATGTTCTTATGAGTACATAAGAACATAAGAAGAGCCCTGCTGGATCAGACCAAAAGGCCCATCTAGTCCAGCTTCCTGTATCTCACAGTGGCCCCACCAAATGCATCCGGGAACGCACAAGACTCTGTCTCCTGATACCACTCCCCTGCATCTAATACCACTCCAGCAAACCAGGGATGGGAAAACATCCGCCCCTCCAGATGTTTGGGACTGTGACTCCCAGAATCCCAAGCTTATATTGTCAATGAGTGCTGCCCCATAACATCTGGAGGGCTGAAGGTCCCCCAACCCTGCCTTAGACCATCTCACTTACCTTAGGCTTGCTATATCCCATCGGTCTAAGAAAATGGGATTTCCCCCGCAAAAAGCTCACATTATAATAATTAATGTACAGTGGACCCTCATATAACAAACAGTTTGGAATGTGCAACATAAAATCTGTACAACATAAAAAATTCCAGAGATAGGGGAAATATGCTTAACAGACTCGCCTATGGGGCGAATCCGTACAGCATAAAAATGGTCGCGATTATTACTCTGTTTTCAATGCATTCCTAGGGGACGTTTGTATACAGCAAAAATTTGCTTAGAATTTCAATGTGGAACGAATTAATTCCTTTATACAAGACACCCCTGTGTTTTCTCCCATCGGTCCGAGAAAATGGGATTTGCTCTGCAAAAAGCTCACATTAAAACAATGAATGTACAGTGGTACCTTGTATAAAGGAATTAATTCATTCCAAATGAAATTATGTTAAGCAAATTTTCCTTTATACAAATTCCCATAGGAACGCATTGAAAATGGAGTAATCCAATTTTTATGTTGTATGGATTTTCTCCATAGGCGATTAGGTTAAGCAAATTTCCCCTATCTCCAGAATTTGTTATGTTGTACAGATTTTATGTTATACAAGCTGTTTGTTATACAAGGTCCCACTGTAATTAAATAATAAATAATAAATAAATAAATAAAATAATTAAGGCGCCACGTGGTTCTTGCCTTTTTTTTTGTGCTTCCTCCTCCTCCCCTTTTTGGGGGGGATTTTTCTTGATCAACTAACCCCAAAAGACACACCAAGAGAGGAGGAAGTCAGAGCCACCGATGGGATGATACTCAAGGAGAGACCATCATCCTAAACCCGGTCCCACCAAAACCATTTTTAAATTCTTATTTTTTTTTTAAAATTCTTAAATTTTTAAATTCTTAAATTTTAAGAACAGGATGAAGGACGACGAGGAGGAGGAGGAGGTGGTGGTGGTGGGGCTGTTCTCACGACCTTCCCCAGCCAGCTCCCTTTTCCCAGCTAGGCTAAGGGGGGGGGGTCTAACAGCTGGAAAGATCTTTTTCCAGCTGTTAGACACCCACCCACCCCAAGTCCCAACCCCCAACCCCACGCCTCGCCCGCAGGACCCACCTTCCTCCGGTAGCCCCGGGGATCCCCTGCCCGGGAACCCCCGACCCACAGCAGGAAGAACAGCAGGCAGGAGAAGCCGCCTGCCCGCATGATGCGTCCCGACGACCCTAGGCGAGCCCGGGGCGGGCGAGCTTGGCGTCACGTGACCCCCCCGTCAGCTGACTGGGCCTTTCCCCGAAAAAGCCGGCGGCCAGGGAGAAGAGGAGAGGCAGTGATGCCTAGTGGTCACGGTCGCTTCCCCCTAGCCTGAGTCCCCCTCCAGCCAAGCGGACGCCCCCAGCCCCCAACCCGCAGGAAAGCTCCCCTGAAAATAAGAATAACCCCGCTTCCCTTTTTTTTTTTTAAATTAGGCATTTGCTTTAAAATGGGGTTTATCCCGCCTTGCAAGGACCCAAGGCGGCTTGCATCGGTCCGAGAAGAGAAGAAAGGCAACAGACGTCCAGGAGGCAAAAGCTAAAAAGGATCCAGCAAATGACCTATCCGGGAAGGGAAAAACAGCCCTAAACGGCGCCCAAACAAACCTGTTTATAACCACTTCAACCTCGTGTGGTTGCATCGACACTATGTTTTCAATGTTCCTAATTTTTACATGGAATTTTTACTCTCTCTTTAACTGCTTGCGCTCTCTTGCGGCTTTAATGTTGCCTTTGAATGCATTAAGATGCCCCTCAATTCCCTATTTTCGATACAGTGGTACCTTGTATGAAGGAATTCATTCGTTCCAAATGAGATTCTGATAAGCAAATTTTCCTTTATAAAAATTTCCCCATAGGAATGCATTGAAATTGGAGTAATCCCTAATCGTGACCATTTTTATGCTGTATGGATTTGCCCCATAGGCGATTCTGTTAAGCGTATTTCCCCTATCTCCGGAATTGTTTATGTTGTACAGATTTTATGTTATACAAAACCTGGGTCCACTGTACTTGAATGTCTTGATTGTACCGGGCTACCTATATTGTCCCTCATTACTGTAAGCTGCCTTTGGGTCCTTTTTGAAGGAGAAAGGCGGGGTAAAAATACTCTAAAATTAAATGAATGAATGAACGAATGAATAAATAAATAAATAAATAAATAAATAAATAAATAAATAAATAAATAAATGACTCCCCGCTCAGGCAGTCATGGTGGGAAAGCCTGTCTGAAGAGAAAGGTGTTTGCTTTCAGATGGACAGCAGACACAGGGCCAGGCTGGCCTCCAGTGGCAGGGAGTTCCACAATCTGAGAGCAGCCACAGAGAAGGGCCTCCCCTGTGTCCCCACCGTCCCGGCAGTTTGCCAAGAAAGCAGCAAGCCCTGTTAGTCTGCATGTAGACAGCAAACATCAAAATGTTCTGAGGCCTTAAATATTTATTATTTAGTAACACTATACTCTGAAAAATCACATGTCCTAATCCCTTCAGACTCCCTTGTGTTGATATACACCAGTACACCTCAGACAATGTGTATTATGTCTATAAATATGCAGTTAAATGTTCTTAGTCATCTACTACTATAGGTTTATGGAAATTATATACTGTATTTCATGTTATTTTCATCATATTTACTGTATTATATATTAAGTTTATTTTACTGTATGAATTATATGTATTTTGCTTGCATTGTACTGTATTTCTTCCTGGAAGTTGAGTCATGGCAACTGGACTTCTTTTTCTTGAGAGACAGAAATGTTTCGCTGCTCATTTGAGCAGCGAAACATTTCTATCTCTCTCAAAAAAAGAAGTCCAGTTGCCATGACTCAACTTCCCGATAAACTCACCTGGATGACTGAGAATCTTCACAGACATACTGTATTGATTGTTGGTAACTGCCCAGAGTGGCCTCGCTGCCAGATAGGCGGTATAAACATCCAAATAAATAAAGAAGAACGTGGATTTAATTCCTCAAAATGAGGAAATATTGGTCCATCACTGCACATTTGTTTCTTCATAGTGGAAAACACTTGGCAGTGTTACTTTTATGGAAACTGAAACACTTGTTAAAATTAAAACTGCCACATTACATGTTGTATCTAAACAAAAAATACAAGAAAGGAAGGTGAAGTAAAATGACTTATGATCATATTTATCCAAGAGACAAAGAATAAGATCCCAAATTAGGAAATGCATAGAACAAATGCCATAATATTGCAGTATTAATTTTGGTTATACATGTGAGACTGCAAACTGTGGTCCCCAAAATAATTTATCCATCACTGCCTTTTAAAAAAAGGCATTGCAGCTTCATCTATGGACCCTCTTGAGTCACCGTGACGTTACAGGGATACAAAGGAAACCACCACGTTGAATTTCTGCCTGCTAAACAGAAGGAAGTTCATCTGAACTTTCCCAACCAGACTTTCCTCCAAACAGGGTGGACAACAACAATCGGAGATGGCCGAACACTTTCAGGGAGTCTGTATTTCTTTATTTCTTTATTATTTGCTTTTCTAAACCACCCAACTTTCCCATTGGGAACTCTGGGCGGTGAACAACATACAAAGAATAATAGATATAAAATATACGAAGTAACAGAGAAAAAGCAATGAAAGTAAGATGGCGGCAAACAAATAGGGCAGAAAAAACTAACAAGCCGACAACCCGTAGAAGACCTGTAGGAACCGCCTTCCAGTGACAAATAAAGCAGATTTTCAAATGCCTGATGATTTGAATAGTGGGTTTTGTTAGTTTCCAAAGTAAAGTTTGCAGAAAGGTGTCTCTTATGAAGAGTTCAACAACTCTCGTTTTTCACACTTCCTGGTTTCCCTATAGATATGCATATACATGAACGGGTGGTTTGCCCATCTCGTTCCGTTGAACTTTGTGAGTGCCAAGATTAAGGGGGTTACTCCACCGACTTGTGTATCTTGGCGAGGGCTCCTGGACCCACTCCACACGGGTGATGCTGGCAGCACTCCCAGCCAGAACTCCACGCGCGGGTGAGAAGGGCCAAAAAGAGATTGGAAGGCGACCAAGGAACCAACAGAAACAGCGGCCTTCCGAGGCGAGAGCCATGGGTGTCTCCCGGTGCCGGTCCTGGGTCCTCATCAGACTTTTCCAGGGACAGCAGGTAGAGCTGGGCGGGAGGTGCTGATGCCTGCTCCTCTACCCCCTTCCGGACCCTCCCCTGCCTCCTCTTGCACTGGGGCCAGAGTGGGTGTTGCTGCACCAGTTGGACCAGCCACCTAACAAGGGCCTGGCCTTGGCATCCCCCGTCCGCAGCTTTCTCCTCGCCTGAGGGTGGGGTGGGGAGACTTTGACCGAGGGAGGGCTCATCTTCCCATCTCTCAGCCGAGGCACAGAATTGGGGACCCCCCAAATCCCCCAAATCCCTAACAGGTCTCAAAGTTTCAACAGCGGCCGTTCCCACCACCAGACACCTGGCCAATCACAGCCCAAACAGTGCAAGCTGCTTGCTCACAAACAGGGGTAGGTGGGTTGCAATTGTCCCGGGCGATTCAGACTGGGGGGCTTCGCCCCGGCCTAGGTGAACCCTGCCCTAGGAGGTTTCTAAAAGGAACCTTTTCCTGAAAGGGGAGACCTCCTTCATCCCAGCTTCCATGTTGCGCCCCCCCCCTCCGTCAGGGGCCCCTCCCCAGCCAGACCCCTCGCAGGCAGCTATCATCTGCTCTCCTTTGTTCACTCTCTCTCTCTCTCTCTCTCTCTCTCTGATCTGATCTGGTTTCTGTCTCTTGAGGAATTTACCTGAGCCATAATACCACACTTAAACATAGAAACAGATCCTGGCCTCAGAGCCATAAAACTATCCTTTAAAGCTCTATAGACCCTGGCCCAATCTGCCCACCATTTCTACTAATCAACTCTCCCTCCTCCTCTTCCCCCGCCTCCAATCCCCTGCCCTATCCACCCCCTCAACTCTATATACTACAGCCAATGAATAGCTGGTATGAAATACATATCCCATCCCATATTATATTGCACACCTCATTCTGCTGCTATATGTCTGAAGAAGTGGACGTGTAGTCCACAAAACATTACATTGAAATAGGAAAGTTGGTTTTTAAGGTGCCACGTTTTGTGTTTTGTTTTTCTTTGGTTTTTTTTGCCCAAAATCCTTTGCCTACGAGGAGCCCAGGGTGATGCTGGCGCCCGTCCTCCCAGCCCTGTAATGAGCACCAAAGGATCGTCAGTTCTGCAATCAAACAACTCGTTTTGCCGGCACCCGGTTCTATGGAGACGGAGGTGAACTGTGCTCTGCAGCGAACATGGATTCCCAGGCCAGCAAGGGCCAAAATCCTGTTGCACACAATAGCTGCACTACTACTGGTGTGGAAATGCCACCCTTGAAACACGTCTGCCCACACCTTGCATCATGCTGGGGATGCACAACAGATAGTGCTGCAACGGGCATGGCACAGCTCCTTGTTTCCTAGGTATAAGGCCCGGCTCGTTTCCACCAGAACTTGACGCGACCCCAGCACATACAGTAGGACCCCAGTATCTGCTGGGGATTGGTTCCAAGCCTTCCCGTAGATAATGAAAACCGTGGATAAAACGCCAAAATGTCCCCAAAACTGTTTTGTGATAGTAACTTGCTTTACAGCTGCTGTATGTGACGGCAGCTTGCTTTACGGCTGCTGTTTTATGACAGCAGCTGCTTTACAGCTGCTCTTTGTGACAGTAGCTTGCTCTGTGGCTGCTGAATTATTTTTTTACTCTGCCAACCGTGGATAACTGAATCAGTGGATACGGGGTTCCTACTGTACAGGATATCGGCCAATGTGTGAAATGCTGGCTGGATCAGAGACCATAGCAAGGGAAGAGATGTTGGGAGCCCTCGTTGGAAGAAAGGCCGCCTGCAAATAAGCCCCCCCCCAATAAACAAACAACTAGAGGCACACTGAGTAAAATGCCAACGAATGACTTATCAGTGCGATGTTTTTATTAGTAAAGCCACAAAGAACTTACAGAACATACTTAAGGAACGTGTCAGTGTCTCCTAACAGAGTGTGGAGCTAATGCACTGCCGGGCCTTCGCTTGTCTGCTCTCCAGTGCCAACATCGACGGATCAGCATTTGGACTCGGATGGCACCTTTGCCGGGAACGGAAGGATCAAAAGGAGCCGCTGAAATTTCCCTCGGGAGTGGTTCCATGTTCAGCCATCCGAGGAGCACATTTTCCCTGAACCCCGAGAGGTTTACTCCTGGGCTCCATCGGGGGCGCCCATCTGCTTGCCCTGCTCGTCTCCTTTCTTCTTCTGACCTGAAACAATGTCATCGATACGCAGGAGGAGGACGGCAGTCTGGGGTGGAGAAAAGATTTTTGGTCAGGAAGTGGGGGAATCACCTTGGAGAGAGAGGTAAGATCTTGCTTCCCCGAGATCTCATGAAAGTGATGTTTCAAACCACACATCTGATGCCCCTTTTTTCTCATCCCAGATCGCCTCTCTTGTTTACCCAACTGTAAGCTCTAACTCAACTGATGAAGGAGCCCCGTGGCACAGTGGTTAAATGCCTTCACTGCAGCTAAAACTGTGCTCATGACCTGGGGTTCAATCCCAGGTAGCAGGCTCAAGGTTCACTCAGCCGTCCATCCTTCCAAGGTTGGTAAAATGAGTACCCAGCTCGCTGGGGGTGGGGGGCGCAATGTATAGCCTGCATACTGTAATTAAAAACTGTAAACCGCCCAGAGACTACTTGAAGTGGTATGGGGAGGTACCTAAGCAGAACAGTTTTTTTTTTTTTGCAAGGCCCAGTTAGGCGATTTTTACGATTTCAACAAGTTCCGCTGTAGGCGTGTGTATATGTGCAGGAAAAACATGGAGAGAAACACAACAGCACTCATCCGGGAAAAACAGACCAAGTATTGGCCTTTGCTAAGAAAGACTGCAACAGAAAGCACAAAATGGGGCTTCCAAAGAAACACGTTCTAAATATGCGAAGCCCCCGTGCCAATAACATGGCCTTCAACATACCGTGCAGTCATGGTAGATGAATGCAAGACGGTTTTGTATGACGCCAGAAGAGAAAGAAAAGCTACTTCCAATTAAGAAGGGGGCACCTACCCTTCCCCTTCTCGCCTATAACCCATTGTCCCTGGGGGCGGGGGCTTAAATGACATCTCCCCCCGGACTCATCCTTCCAGTGTCTTCTTTACCTCTACAGCTGTCTTGTAGGTCTGTAGTTTGACCGACAAAGGCTCCCATATACCGAGGTCCTTCATGTCTGCCAAGGTTCCGGTCTCCCCATTAACACCCCAGGTCTGACTGCCTTCCTGGGTGTGTTTTGCCTGTAAACAACAAAGGATACATATAATGACCGCCAAGCATATGGTTTCTGCTACTGACTCAATCCAAGCACCGATCTGCTTCCCAAACACCCCTGATACTTAGTTCCTGGGCGTGAATTGTTCTTGTGGTCCCAAGATGGTCCTCTGGGCTTCCTAAGACACACCTGATTGCCCAAGGCACCATTGTTCACTGGTTTCCAAGTACTGGTAAGGCCCTCCCTCCTATTCTGAGAAGCTGAAATGTTTCATTTAAAAGCTTGTGTGTGTTGTGTCATTAGTCATGACCAACTCTTCGTGACCCCATGTCCATGGAGTTTTCTCGGCAGGAATACTGGAGTGGCTTGCCAGTTCCTACTCCAGGCGCCTCCAGCACCTGGTATTCCCTGGTGGTCTCCCATCCAAGTACCAACCAGGGCTGACCCTGCTTAGCTTCCGAAATGAGGCAAGATTGGATGTGCTTTGGGCAACTAGGCAGCTAATGACTGGCACTAACAGCTTGAAGCTTAAATATGTGTTACCTTTGGAGCCACTCACAACCAGAAGGTAACTCTGTCCAGGCCTATGCTACTGAGATCCAAGGAAGCACCTCTGTGGCCATCTTCGAGGCTCAAACTACGCTTGCTCATTCTCAGCATTAGTGATGAAATTTAAGATGGAATCCAATCCCCAGAACTTCATGAATTCCAGAGAACGGGAGCATCTGACACGATCCTGGTTTCAAAACAAGGCTAGGAAAAATGATATCCATCTACCGTTTTGCCCTAGGTCCCCGATGGTTCTTCAAAATTGGTCACGCTGGTGGCTGCTTCCAGGAGAGGTGGTCTAAAGCCGTGGTGGCGACCCTTTGGCGCTCCAGATGTTTTGGACCACAACTCCCAGAATTCCAAGCCTGTACTGCCAAAGACAAAGGACTGTGGGAGTTGTGGTCCAAAACATCTGGAGTGTTGAAGGTTCGCCACCACTGGTCTAAAGCATCCTGAAAGCCCAAGCTGGATGATGACTGAGGCGTCCGTCCTTGACGACTCAGGGCACACGCAACCCTTACCCGTAGAGAGGTGAGGACACGGATGGTGCTTGCTCCACAGTTCTGGATGAGTGTCCGTGGGATGATTTCAAGAGCCTGGGCCACGGCACGGTAGGGCCACTGCTCCACCCCGGTCATGACTTTGGACTTCTCCGTCAAGAAATGAGCGACCGCCATCTCGGAGGCGCCGCCGCCGGGCACCAGCTGCGGGTCAACCAGGACGTTGCGACAGACCTGCATGGCGTCCTGGAGGTTGCGCTCCACTTCCTGGGGGGCGGGGGGTGGGGGGTGGGGAGAGAGAGAGAGAGAGAGAGAGAGAAGGCAACCTTTCACAACATCTGAACACCTGGCAAGCTGGGATGCAACTCTGAAAAGAGCTACGAAAATACTTAAGGGGATAGTAACAAAAAGGTTCCTGGGAACTCTTCACGAGAGACTGCCCTCTAAACACAGAAGAAGAGGAGATTTGGGCCTGTCTTTGCATCGTGAGAAAGTCCTGCTACAGAAGGGTGGAAGCAATGCAACCCCCACCCCCACCCCCACCTTTGCCAGGTACCCCTTGCATGTTTGAAGATGTGACTCGCCTCGGCCATACACCACAGGAATGGCCAGTTCTGGAGGATCCTACAATGTTCCCGAGGATCCTTATAAGCTTTGCAGCACAACGCACCCCAACCAAAGATGTGGAGTCCCCTTAAAAAGCAGAGGCGAGGCAACAGAGAATAGATCTGCTCCAAAATCCAACTTTTCTGCCATATTCTGGGGGGGGGGATAGAAAAACAAATTTCATGCCCATCTCTCCTGCCCCCCCCCCCGGCCCAGCAATGCCTGGGGGCTGCTTACGGCTAGAATCTCTTTGCTGGCACCCCGGAGCATGATGGTACAGGCTTTGGGCTCCTTGCAGTCCGTGATGAAGGTGAAGTATTCATCCCCGATTTTCCGCACTTCAAACAGCCCCGCCCCGGTCCCAATGTCCTCTTCGCGCAGCTCATCGGTGCGGCTGACAATGCGAGCCCCACAGGCCCTGCCGTGGAAGAAGGGGGAAACGTACCCTTTTAATGCCGAGGCTCCACAGGGGTAACCTGGATCTAGTTGATGTTATGATCTCACCCATGTGCTTCTTCCATGGTAAACACAAATTTCTTCAAAAGGATGTTGTACTTCAACTTGTTTACTCACCAAGCCTCCAGTTTGTGGGAGGTTTATCCCAAATAGGATTCAGATGCAAAATACAGTAGGACCCCCGCATCCATGGAGGATTGGTTCCGGGTCACCCCACGGATACTGAAATCCACGGATAAGAGTGAACGTTCTTATTTGGGGTTGATGGTGGCGACAGGGGTCCTGGAGATGAAAGCTTTCACCCCTGAGACCCTGCAAATCAACCTACCCAGCGCCCGCTGATTGCCAACTGCAAATAACTGAATCCGCGGATGACGAAATCAGCAGATACAGGGGTAGTAGTGTACGCTCCCTGCTGTTACACAGTGGTATATATTTCATGGAGCTTTCTGACTGAGCCTTGCTAAATTTGCTCCTTGCCTGCCGCAGCCTGATCTATAAATGATCCCATGTTTCCCTCTGTGGTTTTAAGAAGGGTTTCACAAGCCACTTCCTCTTCACAGTTGGCTTGAAGGAGCAAAGGGAAGTTTCCAGAGTTGCCCTTTCCATATCAGTAACAGCCACAGCCAGCAAGTACAACACAAGGGAACAAAAAAGGATCTATGGCCCCTTCTTCTTTGGCTAAGTCAACCCCTCATCTCTAAGGACGAAACCCGTCCAATGCACGCCAGACACGTGAGTCCTCAGCTCAAGAGTTCCCCGCTCATCTTGCATAAAAACCTAGGCGCGTTCACCTTGCGATGCGGTTGTTGTCCGTCTTCCTCACACGTCGGATAGCAGTGATGTTTGCTCTCATCAGGAAATGCTGAGCCAGGTCTGAAAGGTTAGAACAAAACAAAGCAAAAAAAGCTTACGACACGCCGTACAGTCACCCCCCCCCCGCCATTTCGCAGTTCAGGTACTGCGGTCCCACTACATCGCGGGATCGCAGTACCTGCACCGTGCGGGGGGTGGTAGCTGGGGGGGGGGCGATCGGGTCGCTCTGCTCCACCCCGGGGCCCCTCCGAGAAGTCTCGGGGCCGTGCAAGCGGGGGGGGGGGGGGGGCAATCTCCATTGAAATGCATTGAGTTAATGGATTTCAATGGAGGAAATTTTCCCCATTGGAAAGCATTGAGCCAATGCTTTCCAATGGGGAAAATTTTCTCCACTGAAATGCATTGGCAATACATTTCAATGGAGACGGCCCCGGATAAGAAGTCTTGGGCGGCAGGGGCAGGCAGCGGCGGGAGGTCAGATACCCCTGCCGCCGCCGGCACGCACCACCCCAAGACTTCTGGACAGGTGCGCGATCGCCCCCGCCCCCCTGCTTCTGCATATCGCGGATTTTCATGGATTGCAGGTGGGGTGGGTCCCTAACCCCCACGATCGGTGGGGGGGTTACTGTATGTTAAAGATTTTTCACCAGCTGTTTGCCTGGAAAGACAAGCACGCGGCTTACCTGAAACACCCTTTTCCGTGATAATGAGATCTGGTTTGACTTTGATCAAGTCCTCGCACATCTGCTGGATGAACTCTTCCTCCATCTGCAGGATGCGAGAGAAGTCCTCCTCGCGAGTGATCTCAATGTCGGTCTACACAAAAAGGAAACAACAACAAGATTTTGCATAAATTTACAGTTTTCTAGGGGGGAAAACGAATCATGGCACAAACATCTTTTTAAGCAACGGTTGCATCCCCTCTGAATTAGACACATGCAGAGCTTTCCTGTCTTTTACTGGTTTGGAGCTACGTGTGTATATCATGTTAAGCCGCAGCTGGGCAAAGTGCTTTTGTTTGGCGGTTTTAGCTGGTTGTGCTGCTGCCTGCTTTTTGCAGTAGATCCAGTCTCTCTGGTCTTGCCTCTGCCTTCCTTGGTAGCCATCTTTATGGGTTCTTTAGGACTTTTTAGGAGAAGCACCAGAAAAGTCCCACCAGGTGGGAGTGGGGAAATCAAAACGACCTGAAAGAGGTAAACTATTTCATATGCAACAAAAAATTTAGTGCACAAAAATCACAAAAAATAGGGGTGGCACAAAGAACCCAAGATGAAACAAAAATGATTTTTCCACCATGTTATCTATTTAGTTTCAAGTACTTTACCTCTTGAACTAACTAATGAACTGGACATGTTTAGCCTTGGAAAAAGACGATTGATGTGAGGTATGACAGCAGTTTACAAATACAGTGGGCCCTTGTATAACAAACGGTTTGTATAACATAAAATCTGTACAACATAAAAAATTCCGGAGATGGGGCGAATCTGTACAACATAAAAATGGGATTACTCCATTTTCAATGCATTCCTATGGGAAATTTGTATAAAGGAAAATTTGCTTGACATAATTTCATTTGGAACGAATTAATTCCTTTATACAAGGTACCACTTGTACCTGCAAGCCCGTCATACTTAAACAGGGCAGGATCTACTCTTGATCGATCCCGGGTGCAGCGACAACTAGCTCAAGTTACAGGGAAGCCAAATTTTGGCTGAATGTCAGGAAACAACTTCCTAACTGTTAGAGCGGTACAACAACGGAACCAATGACCTCAGGAGGTGGTGGTTCAAGAGAAATCTGGACAACCACTTGGCAGATATCCCTTGATTTGCATTCCTGCCTTGAGTCAGAAATAACCCTTGTAGCCCCTGGCTTGCAACTTCATGATTCTAGGACTCTATGATTAACATAAAGCAGCAAAATATCCAAAGAGAAATTGTGTAACAAAATCAAGTTTTTCTGGCCATCTATTCTGGACTGCCTAGACACAAAGCTTTCTGAGTATAATACAGAGAATTTTATGGCAAAATATCAATATATCCCGTGATGCTAGCCACTGTTTCCTTTATAAAATGGAGGAACAAAACACTCAATTTATGGGGAACACATGACGCTTCTCCTCCAAAGGATGATGAGGACGGAAGATAAAGTAAGTCCATCAGTTTCTGAGAGTTTTTAACTTTTAGAATTTAATTCCAAAAAATCAAACAGGTGAAGAGGAAAGCCAGTGCAGTGCAGCAGATCAAAAAAGACTACTATTCAGGAAACCTGGGTTCAAATCCCTGCTCAGCCATGAAGATGCACCCGGGGGGGGGGTTAAATACAGTAGGACCCCCGTATCCAGATTCATTAACCACTGATTCAGTTATCCACGGTTAGCAGAGAAAAAAAAGTCAAATAAATACTGTAATCCAGGAACTGCAAAGCAAGCTACTGTCGCAAAACAACAGCAGGTGAAGACGTCTGCTTGGGAATACCCTGAAGCAACTGGTGAGTCACTGTGTGAGACAGAATGCTGGACTGGATGGGCTGTGGCCTGCTCCAACAAGGCTGTTCTTATGTTCTTATAAAGTAAGTTACTGTTACAAAACAGCAGTTTTGGGGGGGTTTTGGGGGGCACTCTCTTATCCATGGTTTTCGTTATTCACGCAAAGGCCTGGAACCAATCCCCGGCGGATACCGGGGTCCTACCGTAACTCACGTTATTTCAGAAACCCTAGTAAGTCAGAAGCCACTGGATGTCACATGATGTGAACATCCCAACTGCTGCATACAATATGAACAAGAATGGTCGCCACCTCAAGCAAAGCTTTTCCTCGAGTCAAGCAATTCAGAATTCCACCTCGGCCGAAAACATCCGAGCCAGCCAACGTACCTGACTTTCGCCTTTTTTATACTCCAGCGAGCAGTCCAGCAATACGATGCGAGGGTTCTTGATGGTGCGTCGCATTCGAGGATGAGTGATATCTTTGTTGATCATGACCCCACGCAGGACACAGGAGTCCTCGATGAAGCCCCCAGGAATCTGAGCCAAAGAGGAGAAACAAAGGGACTCAGAGCCATGCAGATCTGGTGGCAGAACCATGCCGCCGGGTAGACCTAGTCAGCTTCCACACGGGTCCGTCTCTCAGACTGGCGCAACAGGACTTTTGAGATGTACCGCAAGAGTCTGAAAGCTCACTGGTGCCTCAGGAGATCCTTTTCAGCGGAGCGTTTCAGCCGATGGGAAAGTAACTTTGAAATTCATCTGACTGATGCGCTTTGTGTACGTCACCTGTTGAGATGCGCACGAATTACCGTTGTTCGGCTGCTCATGGGGCTTCGTTCGTTGCCCCAACAGATGCTCCGTGGTTCCTCCGCCGGGCAACCAACGAAGGCAAGGTAGTGCCCGGGCTTCCCTGCCTTGCCTCTTCCAGGTGCGGCCTCTGAATGGGCACCCACCAGAGGCGGTGGGGCTGGGAAGCCCTGAACCTCTGTCAAACGGTCAGAGGAATGGGCACAAGTCTCTTCGTCTAAGCATCAGATGAGGAACGGGGAGGGAATCATTTCTAGCATAGGACCCTGACCCTAGAAATACACAGACACATACTTTATACTGTGTCAGAATTTTGATTCACCTGGCCCAGAACTGTCAACCCTAGTAGCAGTTGTCTAGGGTTGTAAGACAAATTCCCTCCTTGTCCTAGTTCAGGAGTGGGGAACCTTTGGCCCTCCAGATGTTTTGGACACTCCCCAGTCCTTGATCACTGGCAATATAGGCTTGGCACTCTGGGAGTTGCAGCCCAAAAACATCTGGAGGGATAGAGATCCCCCCACCCCTGTCCTAATGGGAGATTCCAAGTACTCGTATTTTTCCATCTGTAAGACGCTCCCATGTATAAGGAACCCCCCCACACACACTTTTCCAACCCAAAATTAGTTTTGCAACCACACAGTTCTCTCCTCAGCTTACTTCCATGTATAAGATGACTCTCAATGTTTAGTCTATCAATTTTAGGCAAAAATATAGCCTTAAACAGGGAAATGCTGTATTTCTAGCACACGCACATTCCAAGTATTGAGTAGGACCGACCCAACTTAGTCAGTGAAGGTGGGGAATTTCTCGCCAAGACTGGCAAGAGCGCACGAAGCTGCTGAGTGGTGAGGTTCCTGGTGTTTGTTGCCTTTTATTAAGTCAAACCGTTGTTGCAGCTGGGCCCACAGCCGCTACCCCGACCTCTCCTTGGGACTGCTTTCCCCAGCCCTATGCGCTGAACTGCAGCTCACAAGGATGGAAAATGAACCTGCGTATAAATCAAAAGCGGCAGGATGAAAAAAGGCGGCAGAACCCATCCTTTGGCCAGTTTGGTTATTGGAATGGATCAATGTGTGGCAATCTGAATTAAATCCACATTCTATGGGCCATATACAAAGAGCAGGAAAAGGAAAAAAAGGAGGTGGGGACCCTCTCCTCTATAGCTGCAAAACCATTACTGTCAACTTGTTGAAGTCAAAATCTCTTTAATCTTAACCTCTGCCGAGCTGAAAGGGGATGCTATGGATCACTGAGCCACGGGGGGAACGGAACTTCCAATTTTAGCTACATGCTGGCATGGTGCAACTGGCATAAATCACAGTAGTGTACGGCCACAAGTTAAGAAATAAGCATAACCCTCTTATGCACTGAGATGCATGACTGGGCACGCTACAGTCAACGTTTACGCAGAACGCTTAACTTGCAGGATTTACGCTTGTTATGCCACGCAGGTGTCAAATAGGTTTCCAGCTTCTGTTCCTTACGGCTTTTCCACCTGTGCTTGTGATAAATGTGCTTTGCTCTTTGTCCTCATCTCTCGTTTAAATTTACGCAACACCCTGACGCTGAAAACAACTAGTTCATTGAGATTCACCTACGGCACTTTACTTTTCTACATTTCTCGTTTCAGCGGGGTAAGAGGGTTGCACTTCTACAAGACAATGCTTGTATTCCATGTTTTAACCCACCCCCTCTGCAGCTCCAGAAACGCCTCCTTCCGCCTTTGTACCTTTTCAACTTTGGCATATTTCTTGATGTCAATCTCCTTCCTGCCGTTCTCTTCAAACTCCACCGTCTTGACGGCGTCCAGGGCGATGCTGCAGGCCAGATCCGACCAGTGACTTATCGCCTTGGTGCCGATGGCGCTCTTGATGATTTTGAGCATGGCCTCGCGGTTGCTAACGTCGACCGGAACGCTGCCAATACCAAACACGGCACAAAATTGCAACCCAGAAAACAAAAAGACAGCAGATCCCTCCCGAGATTTCTAATTGCTCAGCACCTCATTTAGCTGCTCTCATGCATCTTCCAAGGCCAAGGAAAGGTCTGGTGGTTTTCAACAGGGCTATGGAGTCAGAGTCGGAGGAAATTTTGGGTACCTGGAGTCGGAGTCGGCAAACAATGCACCGACTCCGACTCCTACTAAATTTATGATTTTTTTACCCTGTACATAAATTTCTTCCTGTAGGGAAATGCTACCTGTAAGCAGCTTTTATGTATATCTTACAAGCTGCACAGTCTCACAGCGCCCCTGAGAAGAAGGGAACGGTAAACCACTTCTGAATATTCTATACCCAGAAAACCCAGGAAGGTTTGCCGTAAATCCAAATCTGTATGACAGCACATAAATATTAATTTGTCTTAAATTAATTTTAGGTGCTGTGCCTCACTTCTTGTCGTTAAAAGAGATATACAGATGAGAAGAGCCAAAACACTTGAAGCTCTTGGCAACTACATTAATATCTTGGTTTAAGAGTAACTTGGTATAAGAGGATTTTGCAAGACAAGCAAACATTTCTTCTAAAATTTTGCCTTGATCAACAAGCAATGCCCTGATATACAAACACTGAAGCAGGTTACATGATCACAAGTGAGCCATGGTGATTCTCCCTCCCTGTCCTTGCTGGATTGTGGGTGATTGTCTGGAATGTTCCATCTCAGGCAGCTAGTCCAAATGTATATAGGGATACAAATTGCACTGTACAGTAACCCTCTGCCTATCACGGGGGTTAGGGACCCACCCTACCCGCGATGACTTAAAATTCGTGATATGCGTATAAAATAAATTCGCATATTAATACAGAGGAGTCGGAGTCGGGGAGTCGGAGTCGGGAAGTCGGAGTCGGAACATTTACCTACCGACTCCACAGCCCTGGTTTTCAAGGCCACCTCCAAAACAAAACACTGGTTTTGAAGCAGGCAGTGTGAGGGTGTGGGTGCGACAATCACCCAATCAGCACCCTTTGGATCCTAAGAGAAGGGTCTCAACATCCCCTGTTTTTAGCTGTTTTAATTGTTTTATCACTCCTTGTTGTAAACCGCCCTGAGTCCCCTATGAGGGAAATAGGCGCGGTATATAAATGTGAAAATAAATAAATATAATAAATAAGGCAACAGCTCCGAGAGAACTGATGACCGCTTCCAGAGACGCACGTTGTGCTCAGCCGGAAGAAAGTGGAATTTCTTCAAAAGAATCTTGCAATTTGTTTTGATTTTTTTTAGGGGTGCAATAAAAGGCACCACCCACTCTTACATTCATTCATATCCATCTACGGCAGTGGTTCTCAACCCGTGGGTCCCCAGGTGTTCCTGGACTGCAACTCCCAGAAGCCTCCACCGCTCGCTGTGCTGGAAGGGGTTTCTGGGAGATGCAGTCCAGGAACATCTGGGGACCTACAGGTTGAGAACCACTGATCTATGGCAACCTAGGTGACCAAGATTCCCACAGGAGATGAGTAACTGGCACGTTTTATCGGGCAGAAGCATTTGTGAGCTGCTGAAGGGAGCTAATGTTCAGGAGAGCTAATGCTACATAAAACTTCATATTTTAGTTGCTGCAGCACTTTTTTTTTATCATTCTGGAACTGACAAAGCCTTTCCTAGGAGATACGTCTGTGAAGATTCTCAGTCATCCAGGTTCGTTTAACTGGGAGTTGAGTCATGGCTACTGGACTTCTTTTTCGAGAGATAGAAACGTCTCGCTGTTCATCCAAACAGCTTCATCGGACCGATGAAGCTGTTTGGATGAACAGCGAAACGTTTCTATCTCTCAAAAAAGAAGTCCAGTAGCCATGACTCAACTCCCAGTTTTCCTAGGAGATGCTTGGAAATGAATGTTACGTGTTCACCAACCAGCTTCTGTATGAAGTCTATAGATTCTTCAAAGAGCCGCAAGCATACGGCTTTGGGGTCCACAATGATTTTCATCTGCAGCACCTGACTACTGAAAGCGTTAGAATTTCTTCACGTACTCCAGTGCTGGTTGCTTTGCCTGGCAGCTGTTCTCAAAGGCCGGCCATCTCCTTTATCTGGAGATGGCATCCCCCTTAAGACCTCCCGTACAGAAGGCATATACGCCACCAAACAAGGGCATAAGATTCTCCAGGCAAAGAGAAGAGAGAGGAAGATAAAAATGTGGATTTGCACCTAGGTATAGAACAGGGGTCCTCAAAGTTTTCAAACAGTGGGCCGGTCCACTACCCCCCAGACATGACTGGGGGCCGGATCACAGTCCCCCCCCAAAAAAGCCGACATTTTAAATTGCCCTGCTTGGCTGCAGCCGGTACCTCGACCATCTGGGTGGTGGTGGGGGGAGCGGGAGACCTTGCCGTGGCCCTCCCACTTTGAACTGCCCCACTAGTCATCGCGCCGATCATCTGGTCAGTGGGTGGGGGGAGTGGGGGAAGCGACACAGCCCACCTCTGCAATAGAAGCAGCTGTGGAGGCTGGCTTGCTTGCGAAGCAGGGGGTAGGTGTGCGTGTGTGTGTCTGCAATTGGTCCCGGGGGCCGGATTCAGGGCCCTGGGGGGGCCACATCCGGCCCCCGGGCCTTAGGTTGAGGACCCCTGGTATAGAACAACCAGGCCACTTGTTCTTGGCCTCAATTGCAAAGGTGGACGCCTGCCTTATCTCTTTATGCATCTTATCTCTTTACGCATCATATGCCCTTCTAGTTTACATCCTTCGGCTCACCTGATTTTTTTCAGAGCGTCAATCATGTCATCCAGAGCCTTCCTGTAGGCACTGATGACCACAGTCGGGTGCATTTGCTGCTCCAAGAAATGCTCAGCGACGGACAACATCTCTCCGGCTGAAAAGCAAACCAAGGAAGGTGCACCGGGTGCGTTATTGCAACGTTCGTTCTCCGGGGACTCCCCCGCACAGACAACAACAAAGTCAACACTCCCAAGAAGACAAACCCCACCCCACAACAAACATCTTCTGAACGACGCATTCTGGCGCGAGAAAAGACATTGTTCTACTGCGAGATCAATAGCGTTGGGCATCTACCGAACAGCCAAAGCAGCAGGCTGAAGGAAATGAGATGGGAAGAAGGGAGAGCCTCCTGTTTCTTGTGGAAGACTGCATGTCCCCACCTGCCCCCTATTATTTATCAGGTTCCCTCCCCGTAAGATTCTGTACCCTATTCAGGAATTGCTATCTTATTTTCTTAGTCATTAAATGGAAAGTCATTTGGGTTGAGAACTGGGATCAAAGCACTTGAGAGCGACAAGGCAAACAGTTACACAAGCCTGGCAGCCTCCTTCAGTAACCCTGAGCCCCATCTTCTGTCTCTGGAACCCCCTCCCCGAGTCATGGTTGCCAACGACAGAATCAGAGGCACCGTCCACCACCGCGCACCTACACAGTGGGACAAAGAATAGTTTCGGGCGGCACCACTCCCCACTGGCCAAAAGAACGACGGCAGAGAAATCGTCAGTGTCTTTACCCATTCCGTCACATTTAAGCATCGTGCAACTCCTCGTTAAGCTCAATGGGGTTTCCTTAATTGGCAAGTGCCCGGGAGTGTTGTGTCCGACAGCTGGGCAAAGGCACTGCGAGGCTCAAGACTAAGAGAAGGGCACTTCCTGCGCTGCGGCACTTCAGGATGATTTGGTGGAGAGGGCCCAGATGTGGCCCAGGTGCCCTGGATTTGCTCCACCTCCTCCCACAGGCACCCAATCAGAAGAAGCACCCTGCCCCGCCCTCTTCCTCTGAGTGGGTGCCTCACACAAGGGGGCGGGGCATGGGATCCAGGGCACCTGCAGGCTCACGCCGCCAAATGGCGGCAAAGCACTGAATCGCAGCAGGTGACCACAACTCAAACCTGACGTGCACAAATACACACGCAACACTTGGCACAGCTAGACGAGTCTTCTGAACCGGTTGCCACCGAAATGATCAAGCAAGAAACCCTACCATACTCTAGTCGTCCCTTCCAGGAGAAATATTCTGCCTTTGAGATATGCAAATGGTGACACACAGGCACCCGTGGAGACACTTCCACTTTTATTTCTGAATTCTATTTGTCCCCCCCACCCCAGGACAAAGTAACACTGGGGAACAGGGGCAAATTGTTACTCCCAAATGTTCTGCCTTCTGAGGATCATATTTTGGGGGGTGGGGCACTCTATACTGCCTCCAGACCACATACTTGCCCAACCCAACTGCAAGAGTAGGTTTCCTGCCACGTTCGGACATGCTTGCCCTCCCAACCTCTGAGGGGCTCAAAATGTCCAACCGAGGGGGACCATCTTAATTGTTCTTGCTTTGCTACAGAAGTCCCAATGCAAAAAGCATTTCTTCCCATCCACGGCATCCACGTGCCTCTACCGTTTGCAGCGTCTCTTGTGGGGCCCCACAAAATCGCTCACCAAGAATAATAACGGACGTGGTCCCGTCTCCCACTTCTTCGTCCTGAGTGCGGCTGATCTCGATCATCGATTTAGCAGCCGGGTGCTGGACCTGAATCTGGAAAGCAGAAAGCAAGGTGGGATGCACAAGTAAAACTCAGATGACAAGGATGGGCTGTCGATCTCACCCAAGGGTGGAATTTATGGGGAGTGGTTCAAAGGGGTCAGGGATGTTTGGGCCTTAAAACAGTATCTATCTATCTATCTATCTATCTATCATCTATCTATCATCTATCATCTATCTATCTATCATCTATCTATCTATCATCTATCTATCTATCTATCTATCTGAGAACCATCCTGAAGAGTTCACACTTCCACTTGCAAAAATGGAAAATGGCATTTCTCACCAACACATTCCTCTGTCTCTGCCTTAGACCTACCCAGATATTTATGCGATAAACACAACACTGCAGTCTGTAGGGCATCCTGCCATGCCCTTCGCAAGGGTGATGGAAAGCTGAAGGGGGCAGAGACTGTCAAGCCCTACTGCAGCTCCTCCAACTGGATACCCTCTCGAAGTGGATAGAAAAGGTAAAAATTTCCCACACATATGCGTGCTAGTTGTGTCTGACTCTACGGGCAGTGCTCATCTCTGTTTTTTAAGCCAAAGAGCCAGTGTTGTGCAAGTCCGTGGCCGTGTACCTGGCATGGCTGCACGGAAACACTGTTTACCTTCCATCTTTTTATGGTGGTACCTATTTATCTACTTGCATTTACATGCTTTTGAGCTGCTGCTAGGTTGGCAGGTGCTGGGGTTAACAGCGGGAGCTCACTCTGCTGTGTGGCACCAGGGATTTGAACCGCCGAGCTGCCAACTTTGCAGCCGACAGTTTCAGTGCTCTTTCCCACTGAGCCACCACACTACCGCTATTTATTTATACGACCCAATTTTCTCAAAGGAACTCAGGTCAGGCAATTATAAAGTATACAATACGAAATAGAAACAGAACATCTACACTAAAGATATAAAAATATCAAAACTGAATCAAATAAAATTACAAATACAAAAATATAAAACAGTGAGATGGTGGCAAATAAACAGACAGGCAGACAAACAATATTACAGCAAATCAGCCTCCTTTGTCGCCACAAGCAGCCTTAAAAAGCCAAGCTTTTAACAGCTTCTTAAAAGCCAAGAGGGGCTCCACAGTCCTAATTTCACAGAATCATAGAGTTGGAAGAGACCTCAAGGGCCATCTAGTCCAACCCGCTGCCATGCAGGAACCCCCATCACAGGACTCCCAACAGACAGCCACCCAGACTCTGCTTAAAAACCTCCAAAGAAGGAGAATCCACCACCCTCCTTTGGGGCAGCCTATTCCACTGCCGAACAGCTCTAACTGTCATGAAGTTCTTCCTAATGTTTGAATTGAATCCGTTTTCCTGTCGTTTGAGACCATTGCCCCGCGTCCTAGTCTCTGAAGCCATGGAGAACAAGCCAGTCCCTTCTTCAATGTGACATCCTTTCAAATATTTAAACATAGCTGTCATAAATGTAGGACCCACTAAAGTTTTAAACTTTGTTCATCAACCCACCCTTCCCTTTTCGGCCAGGTACGATGATGACCCCAAGGTGGCAGTGGCAGCATTAAGGCAACTCACCTCTCTGAGAATAGCATTGCCGTCGTTGGTCATGACGATCCCTCCCATGGGGTCCAACAGCATCTGCAAAGATTGAGGAACACATATGTTTAGCGTCCACACAAGGCAGCCCCAGCGGAAATCTATCCCGTAGAGTCGGTGAAGCCAGAAAGGAAAAGCGTTCCCTCACCTTCATCATTGCCCTCGGGCCTAAACATGTCCTGATAATGTCAGCGATGGTCTGAAAAAGAATCACAAAGCAACGTGGTCATTGAAGAAGAACCGTTAGGCAGCTAAGTGGCTTCGGTCTCAAGAGGCCAGGAGTTCGAGTCTCCCTACTGGATCTCCTTGACCACCGATGGACTCAATAACCCATTGGGTCCATCTTAGCTCCGCAGTTCTAAGATGACAATAAAGTGAAGAAGAGATACAAAACTTACGCTTTCACTTTAAGAAATCTACATGATGCAACCATACAGTCATTAAATTGAGAGGAAGTTCGTAAAATAAAAGGAAGAACAGTGTTGCTGGTGTGAATGCAAAATTTGGCTAGAGACGCCTATGTATGAGATCCAAAAAAACCAAGGCATGACACACAATGGACAGGAAAGAGGCAGGCAAGGACGTTGTGGGAACGACACAGAAGGCAGGGCCATGCTTTGTGCAGTGTTTATTCACTGTCTTTTGTAAACTGCTTTAAAACAATTTATCTATAACAATAAAATTAAATTAAAACAAAAAACCCTTTATTTTCCTCCCACAGTCTTTGTGTTGGTGGGAGAAATCCTCAAGGAAACGCCAAGTGGCAACGACACAACCAATTCTATGGGACCTATAATGCAATCAACTGGCTGAAAATTAATCTACCAGGTTGCCCTGCCAGCAGCTGTCCCCAGTTTCCATTTCATTCATGCATGGGGGTGGGGGCAAAAAGATATTGTTAGACCCTGAACACTATGGTTAAATCCAATTAATGTACATATAAAAAAAAACCTCGTGTGGCCTTAATAGCTAGATGGGTAGCATATAAAACGAATGAATGAAAAGGTTTCTTTCAGGCCCTCACTGTGCCAATCAGGTGTACAGAAATGTTCAATGAGTGAGTGAAAATAATTAAGAGATTCACATTCACTAGGGCCTATTGCATGCTGGGCTATGACAAGCCGTCACTTTCAGTTCTTGAGCGCTATGAATACAGTGTTGACTTGTATTTCCAAGTTTGGCCCATTGCTCTCTGTTTTATATGGCTGCTGCTAGCGTGTCAGAAGTCTGTTTTTTAACACGGGGTCCCTGCATTCTTAACACTGGGATATACAAGCAACCTGACCTTAAATGGTTATCATTCTAATCTCCGTAAACTCAAATAACTGAACAAATAACATGATGATCCAGGGAATCCAGCATTTTCAACAGGATGGCTCCTTCAAGTGGAATGGAACAACTATGAGCAACAGGTGAAAAATGAGCTGAACAATTCTGAGACAGCTGTCAATTAACCACTCGTTTTTCCACTGCAAAGAAAAGTGTAAAGTTCCGTGATAAGAGAGATATGCTTTCCTGTTGTAGCTTGATACCTACTAATTAGTACTTTTGCATGACCTTAGGTTTTTTTAAGTACTAACAGCAACTGCAGGAGTGTCATTCTCAAACAGGGTTTGTCAAGGTCAGAGTAATAATGGTTTATTTTTCTCCAACTAGCTGATCATCCAAACATGGCTGCATTTAATATTAACATTGTATTGCGGTCAATACAACATATCTAACCTTTATCCCACAGCACCAGTCCTTTCCTTGCTAGGGTGCCTATGTTGAATGCATGCTTCTGATCATGTGCAGTGTCTGTTCTTGTCAGAGTAAGTCCAAGTATATCTGTCAGGTGGCAGTCCAATTTTCTCTTGAATGCCTTTAGCGTCGGAGCCCTCCCCAGCTCCTGTGCTCACTGGCTCCATTGCCATACTGCTCTAACAGTCGTTTTTCCTGACTGTTCGAGCCTTACAACAATAGAGCCAGTGGAACAATTCACATGAAGCTACTGTTTATTCTGACCCCTCAATGACAAGGTTTAAGAAGGGCACGTTTGCTAATGAAAGCTTCATTCCCTGCCTCACAAAAAGTAAATTTCAACAAGGGCAAGGACTGTTCATGGGTCAAGGGAGACAGAGCTGCCCCCATGCCTCCATTCCTGTCTCCTCTCTATTCCTTTTCCTCTTTTACGTCATTTGCAATCAGTGACGAACCTCTTGAGAGGGTCTGTTACGTCTTTTGATTGCTGCGTACCCTGAAAAGTGTTGGTGCTTTGTAAACATTGAACCACTACAACAACCCATTCTGTTAGGGAGTTTACAGAACAACACGGTTTGATGGACTTGTTCGTGTTCTGCCTGGTTTGAAGAGGAAAGGAGAACTAGGGAAGGCAAGATGCAGAGTTAGCTCTCTAGTCTCTGAAGAACAGCAGGCATACAGGCGAATATTCTGCACTGAATCCTTTATGTCCTGACAAACACTATGCTTTTACTTTAAACACCTCACTGATGTTGGAGAAACCCTGCACTGCACATTCAGATTTCCAGTTCATTCAGATGACCCACAGAGTTTATCTACTGCTCTGTGTGGGAAGGCAGGGCTACTACAAAGTGATGCACCAGAAGTGTCTTACCTCGCTCACTGCACCAATACCTCTGGACTAATAAATCTGTGAAGTTCCTCAGCCATCCAGGAGAGGTTATCTGAAATTTGAGTCACGGCAACCGACCAAGCTGCTTAGATGAGTAGCAAAATGTTTCGATCTCACAAGAAGTCGAGTTACGACTCAACTTCCAGACTTACTAATAAAGGGCTTCTGTCAGTTCCTCCAATGGCAAGGAAACACACACACACACACACACACACACACACACACACACACACACACACACACACACACACACACACACACACACACACACACACACACACACACACACACACACACACACACACACACACACTCTTTTTTACCATCCAAGCAACGTACCAGAAAAGATCAAATTAGGAAAAAATAAAGAGAGACTGGTCAAAGATCAACCACTGAGCACCGGTGCTAATTTGAACTCTGATCTTTTTGGTTCAGTCCATTCGAGACTGCATCTACTAAACTACATGGCCTCGGAGTAAGTTAAGAGTTACATTTTTTGCAGCACAGGTTTGCCCTTCAACATATCTCTCATACTCTGAATTGTGCACCAGACACCAGGCATGTAGTTTTTTTTAAAAATAAATTGTACCTTCGCTGCGTTGATGTTGCCAGCTTGGACTTTTCTTCCAGATTCTCGCTTTGTATTCTGACCTAAAACAAACACACAAAGAAATAATAATTACTGTGTGGTCTGTGTCATCAAGACAGAACCAGCTGAAAGCAACCCTAACAGGGATTTCAAGGTAAGTGGGAAATTTAAGGAGTGATTTTATCCGTTCCACTCCTCCAGTGAGCTTCCATGGCTGAGTGGGGAGTCAAACAACAGTAGAACCCCCATATCCAGCGATTCATTAACCACTTTCAGTTATCCATGGTGGGCAGAGGATAAAATTTTATACATAATCCAGCAGCAGCAAAGCAAGCTGTCGCAAAACACCAGTTTTGGGTTTTGCCGTTCTCTCTTATCCACGGTTTTTGTTATCCACACAAAAGCCTGGAACCAATCCCCAGTGGATACTGGGGTCCTACTGTATGTTGTCCAGAGTCCTATACCATCATTCAATTCACAAGACTACTCTGTGAATCCTACTACTGTAGTTAATTTTAATCTAGCTCCCAGACAAAGAAACAGTGCTTTTTACTTTGTCTTGCACATGACTACCATTTCTATGCCTACCTGCAAATCAACGGAACTTCATATACCTATTTCACACAATACTGTGCTCCCTAATCCTTCCCTCCCTCTCTCTCTCTCTCTCTCTCTCTCTGCTACCTGCTTGCCCTATCTGATGCTGCTGCTGCCTCTATTTTCCTCCATCCAGTAAAGTACAACAGAACATCTGGAAGTTGACTCATGGCTACTGGACTTCTTTTTTGAGAGATAGAAACGTTTCGCTGTTCATCCAAACAGCTTCATCGGTCAGTTGTCCAAATATGAATGATTAACCTATTAAACTGGAGATACTTCACCTTGCAATAATTTAATAATTATCTATCTATATATTTCTAATGGTATATAACCATGCAATCAGTAATCTTCTGATAAAGTTCTAAAACTAATCTGAAAAGTTATTATTCTAAAAATGAGGCTTTCATCTGGTTGTAAATATTAAAATTAAAACAACTCCAGCAAAAATGAGTCTTTATGTAGAAAATCATGATTTAAGTCGAGCCTTACTGACTGGTGATTTAAATCATAATTTTAATCGAAGTTATTTAAATCAAATCCACCCTGAACCCGACCCACTCCAACAAACCAGATCCCATGTCTACAACGAATCTCTGTTGCCTATTTCAGATTTTCCTCCCATCTGTGTAAGCTGTACCCTGCTGCATACATATGGCTTTCTATGTATTTACACCCTGAAACTATTGATCACTTTCAAATCCACACATCTGTCATATCTCACTCAGATTCTTCTTTTATGATAGATCAAAGGAAGTCAACCTAACCTAACTCAAAAGGCCAAAGACAGAAAAGGGCAGCCAGAACAAAAGAGCAAAACAAGTGAAAACTGTAAAGGGGAGATTTAGCCTTTAGTAGAGGCCAACATTTTAGCAGAGGCCAATATTTATTGGGAAAGAGCAAAAGAAAAAAAGCTAGCAAGGAATGCTTCTAGAACGGTGACAAAGCACTATAAACGAAGTAATTTGGGAGCTGGGACAGTGAGAAGAAAAAACCTAACCACCTACATTTTCAGGGTCTAAATATACAGTATCTATATCTATCCACACACACACACACATACTGTATATCTATCAGTCTACATAAATATATCTATGAGTTTATCTATCTATCAATATACACACACATATACATATATGCACACAGTATCTATATCTAGATATCGCCAGGCACACGCACAAATCCTGTACTGTATATCTACCTCTCCGCGTAAATATATCTATCTCTATATGCCAGTGTGCCTATATATGCGTGTTTGTGTGTATACACTCAGAAACACTGCATATCTATCCATCTACAAGATTCTACATAAATATATCTATGTATCTATCTATATTTATACTGTATGTGCGTGCGTGCAGTTGTATCTACGATAATAAATATAACATAAATATAAACATAAACATAAATATATCTATGAGTTTATCTATCTATCAATATACACACACATATACATATACGCACACAGTATCTATATCTAGATATCTCCAGGCACACGCACAAATCCTGTACTGTATATCTACCTCTCCACATAAATATATCTACAGTATCTCTATATGCGAGTGTGCCTATATATGCACGTTTGTGTGTATACACTCAGAAACGCTGCATATCTATCCATCTACAAGATTCTACATAAATATATCAATATATTTATCTATATTTATACTGTATATATGTGCGTGCGCGCGGTTGTATCTAAGATAAATAAATAAATACACACAAATACTCTCTCTCAGGGCCCGGACACACACCCATTCTTCATCCCCCCACCCCCACCCCACCCCCCAAAAAAATTCGTTCATATCGACACATATATTGTCTTTTTATTATTGTCTTGTCTGGCGCTTGTTCGCCGATTGTACGCCGCTTAGAGTTCTGTTTAGAAGATAAGCGGAAGATAAATATAACAATAAATAAATAATTATATGGCTATGGGCACAGAGGGCTCTCCACGTGGACCCCTCTCTTTCTATCTAGGCAGGTCTACCCAGGAGCGGCATCATCATCATCATCATCATCATCATCATCATCATCATCATCATCATCCCATAGGAAGAGGGGGTGTAATCAAGGGGCCCTCGTCGTCCTCGTAGGGGGGGGGGGGGAGTCCCGTAGGGCTGCCGGCGTGCCTTGGGGGGAAGGCCCAGGGTTTTTTTTGGGGGGGGGGCGTTAATTAATTAATTAATTAACGCTCCCCTCCCCCCCCGTGTGGAGCCGTTAATTAAGGGCGGGGTGGCCGAGGCGCTTCGTCTCCCCCCCATCCCCCCACCCCTCCGCGGCTCCCCTCAGACTCACTGAGGACGAGGACGGGGCGCTGGCCCAGCATCTTGGGAGCCGGCACAGAACCTTCTAGAAGGCGGGCAGGAGAAAAAGAAAGAGGCGGCGTCGGCCCGAAAGAGAGGCCGGGAAGGAGGGAGAAAAAGCGCCGCTTCACCGCCCAGGGTCAACCGAACCCGCTGTGACACACGGCCGCCCAATCAACGTCCCGAGTCCGGGAACGTCAGCCAATAGAAACGCGGCCCCGCCCCCTCCCGCGAAGCTGGCCCCGCCCCACAGGTCTCCGAGCAAGATGGGTTGAGAAGCCAACGGCCCACGCTTTCTTCGCCTTCCGTCTCCTCCGGGGTGGGGGAGAGAAGAAGAAAGAATCAATGGAATGCGCACGCGCGGAACCTCCTGATGGGGTGCGCCTGCGCGCCAAAGAGCCGGCAGCGGTTGGGCGGGTCGATGAATGGAGCCCTCCCACCGGTGGTCGCTGCAGCATCTGCCCCGCCCTGCCCTGGACCAGGCGCACCCTAGAGGCGAGTGGTGGGAATGGGGAAGGCCCCCAACTCACAGGAGAGGCGAAGGGCTTGACGGGATTTGTAGTCTCCGCCCGCCCTCGCCACCGGGGTGTCATGGGAATGGAAGTGTCCATCACGCCAAAGCATTCTGCTCCATAGGGGTGGAATGCGGTGTGTGTGTGTGTGTGTGTATTTGTCGTTGTTGCGTTGTTACAGTCGTGACCCTATGTCCATGGAGTTTTTCTTGGACATGTACAGTATATCAAATAAAAAGAAAGAAGAAAAACATTTCGCCTCAAAAATAAAAGTAAATGCATTAAAATTAAGAAATAACACAACAACAACAACAACAACAACAACAACAATAATAATAATCATTATCATTATCATTATCATTATCATTATCATTATCATTATCATCTTAACACCTGGCAGCTGTGTTCAGAAGATAATAATAATAATAAAAAAATTAAGACAAAAACGTGGCACATTAAAAAAACGAACTGCTTGTAGGGGAAAGCTGACATTAAACTACAGCATTTAAGTCTTGAATGATCAAAGTTTTGTCTTTTTCTATTTACGTCTTCATTTTTTAAAAAAATATATATGTTGCCGTAATATATAATTCCTCATTTTTTATTTTTATCTTGTTTTCCTGTGGGAAACTGGCCTCTCCCATGTTGTTCCTAGCTTCTCTACCATCTCTAGATATAAATAGAGCCTAGCTAATCAGGTATGATCCCCTCTGAGGAGTGATCTAAAAATCAAGAATTGCTTCTTTGTGCGTTAGGTAAACAGACATTAGAATGTACAAATAGCCATTGATTTTCTGTTGCTGCAATCAGAACAAGAGGAACAAGAGATACAACAGAAAGTCGTTGGAGCATAAGAAAAAAACTGCCTGGTTAAAAGGTCTGCTTCTAAGTTACTCTGTAGGGAGATGGTCCAGAGCATAGACTCATCACCTCTGACAATAGCACTTTGGAGATACTGCACTGATTTGGCGATACAGTAATACCTTGGTTTACTAGCATAATCCATTCCGGAAACCTGCCTGTAAACCAAAGCACCCTTATAGCAATGCAAATTTCCTTATAAGAAATAATGGAAACTCAGATGAGTCTTCTGACGTCCCATAGACCCCATACTGTACACACAAAATGAAAAACTCATAAAAGAAGTTGGCTAGAAGTCCACGTCCACACCATGGTTTACCTACTTGGCTGCGGAATCTGCTCTGCTTGGGACTAACAACCGGATTTCACTCTGTATTTTTAATGTGACAATAAAAAGTGCAATTAGTAGCCGTATACACACTTGACTAGCTGCCCCGTGACTAGAAATGGTTTGAAAAATAAGAAAGAATGTTGAAAATAAATTAAATATAAAGAAAAATAAAACCTTAGCCTGCACGTTCCTGGCTGGTGTAAGGGAGACCTCTATTCCTCTCTCCTACCTCTGCTTTGGAGGCTGCCTGAGATGGCATGTTCCAGACAATCACGCACCATCCAGCAGGGGGAGGCAGAGCCACCATTGGCTGACTTGTGATCATATGACCTACTCCAGTGCTTGTACATCAAGACACTGCTTGTTGATCAAGGCAAAATTTAGAAGAAATGTTTTGCTGGTCTTGCAAAATGCTCTTAAACCAAGTTGCTCTTAAACCAAGGTATTACTGGCTTTGGAGATATATGGTTATATATGTGCATATGTTTTTTTTCCTATATATGCCCTCCCCAACCAACAGAGTGGTCAATTACAAATATAATAAGGTAAAGGTAAAGGTTTTCCCCCCGCATATGTGTGCTAGTCTTGTCCGACTCTAGGGGCAGTGCTCATCTCCGTATTCAAGCCGAAGAGCCAGTGTTGTGCAAGTCCATGGCCATGTGGCCGGCTTGGCTGTGAGGAAACACAATTTCACCTTCAAAATTTTACAGCGGTACCTCTTTATTTACTTGCATTTACATGATTTTGTCTATTTAAGTAATCTTATTGGGGTTTTTTGGGGGGGGACGAAGGGGGGAGGGTGTGGGGGAGGGAACACACTATAAAAATTACATTAAGTATATCAAGCCAAAAATAACGGTTTAACATATTAACAAATCACCAAATAATATCACAATACTAATAAGTTTGTTACTTCTTGCCATCTTTTCCGGGAAATCTCATCGTAGTCTCCCTTTAGAAAACCGGAGAGTCTGTCGATTTCAATACATTCTCTTATCTTTTCGTGGAAGTTTCTCTCTGTTGGCACTTCTGGTTGTTTCCAAAATTTTGCATACACTATCCTTGCTGCAACTATTACATGATGAAGTACATATTTCTGGTCATATGAGATATTAATACCTACTATATTTAATAGAAAAAATTCTGGTCTAAGCTCTAACTTAATCTTCAAATATCTTTCTAAAAATAATTTTACCATTATCCAATATGCCTTTGCCACTTTACATGTCCACCATATATGGTAAAAGGTACCACTGTCATGTTTACATTTCCAACATACTCTGGTTTCTCTTCAGATCGTATAAATCTTTCGCCTTTTACATTTACATGATTTTGAACTGCTAGGTTGGCAGGAGCTGGGGTGATCAGCGCGAGCTTGCTCCACTGCGTGGCACCCGGGATTCGAACTGCCGACTTTGCAGCCATCAGTTTTCGGAGCCTTAGTCCACTGAGCCACCACGCCCCTGTTACAAATATAATAGAATACCCATACATTCATAAACCTGCTCATACACCATGGGATCCTTGTTTCTGACATGGTGGAGCCCAGATGCTATGACAGAGGGCCTGTGAGGTGTGAGATATGAAAAGCTGAGAACCATTGGTCTAAAGAACGCCAGGCTAAGTGACTTTATGAGGATGCTGAGCCCTCGCAAATAGCCACTAACCCCAAAAGAGCAAAGGTGGGAAGAGGGAGGGTCACTGGTCAAGGGTAGCAGCCCCTACCAACATGTTTGTCACCGGGGGCAGTTGGACCCTGGAGAACCGGACAGGAGGACTGCTTTGGAATAGGGTGAAAGCCGCCTGCAAGATTTGCTTTCCACATTTCTAGGACCTGCCGTCCGCTTGGAAAAACAACATATCCACTGCCGAAATCTGTTCTAATCTTTCATTTTTTTCCCCGAACGGCAGCCATATGAAACCCGAAAGACAGCAGAAGATCTGCTCAGCCATAAATAAGAAACATAAACTTCTCCCTCCACTGCCTGCAAAAGGGGAGTTACTTTCTAGTCTTGGCCTTGTATGATTTAATCACCCCACCGAATGCTCCTGAATAAAAATCTCTCGGCTGCTTCATTGGGCTCTTCTTTTCCTTTGCTAGGAATCCGCCCCAGTCCTGTTCAAATGGAGCCAGATGTCAACCCTCAAGACGAGAAACAGCACCAGAGAAGTATGTAGGACAGACTGTTTCCTTGCGTACAAGCTAACGTGAGCGAATAGTTCTAAGTCAAAGCTGGACAATCTGTGACCTCCAATCTTCTCAGAAAACAAGTAAAGACAAAATACTCCTGGAAGAAACAAAAGACTTGATTGAAGAGGTAGTAGAGAGGTAGCACCGGAACACCTGGAAACATTAAATGAATTTAAGTCTCCTCGGCCGGATGAATTACACCCAAGTATTTTAAAAGAACTGGCAGAAGTAACTTCTTTAAGAAGTCCTGGAGAACAAGGGAAGTCCCCATAGATTGGAGGAGGGCGAATTTTGTCCCCATCTTCAAAAAGGGGGGGAAAGAGGACACAAATAATTACCACCCAGACAGCTTGACATCAATTCCTGGAAAGTTTTTAGAGCAGATTATTAAGCAGACAGACTGTAATTATTTATCAAGCAATGCTATCATTGCGAGAAGTCAATATGGGTTTCTCAAAAACAAGTCATGCCAGACTAATATGATCTCTTTCTTTGATAAGAGTTACAGGCCTGGTGGATGAGGGGAACGCTGTGGACATTGCTTATCTAGATTTCAGTAAGGCCTTCGCTAAGACTCCCCATGACGTACTTGCAATGAAGTTAGTAGAATGTGGGATAGTGCTACTGTTAGGTGGATTTGTAATTGGTTGACTGATTGCACCCAGAGGGTGATCATAAATGGCTTCTCTTCAGCTTGGAGAGATGTGACCAGTGGGGTGCTCCAGGCTTCAGTTCTGGGTCCGGTGCTATTCAATATCTTTATTAATGGCTTAGAGGAAGGAATAGAAAGTAGGCTGATTAAATTTGCAGATGATACCAGATTGGGAGGGGTAGCTAATGAGGCTAGGATGAAAATTCAAAACAACCTTGACAGATCAGAGTGCTGGGCCAAAACTAACAGAATGGGTTTCAACAGAGAGAAATATAGGGTCCTGCATCAAAGTAAAAAGAATGAATTGCACAGATATAGGATGGGGGATACCAGATTGCTGCGCCCCAGGGCAGATGTAACCTTCTCTCCCCCCCCCCCCCCGATACGCCCCTGGTTCTCAATGCTTTTGACCTCCTCTTAATGGTTTTATTGTTATTGTAAGACTTGTTTAAAATCTAGAAAAGAGGTAAACGCTACTAGGTGCTGGACTGTAGCAGAAAAACGCCATATTTTCACTGACATCCCATCAACACCAAGAATAAGACAGGAGAAACAGCAGGGCGAATAGTTAACAAACCATCAAAAAAGAGCAACTCAATTGCTTTTTAACTGCTATAACGTAGATTGTGGGTCCTGAGAGTGATTTTAGTATACTGTATTTAAATGCTTTTTATTGGTTTTAATTGTAAATTGGCATGTTAATGTTTTAATTGTTTTAATTGCTTATTTTAACCGTAAACCGTAACCCGAGACCTTTGGGTAGTGGGCCGCATATAAGTTGTATACATAAGTAAGTAAGTAAGTAAGTAAGTAAGTAAGTAAGTAAGTAAGTAAGTAATTAAATAAAAATAGCCTTAGGGAAAGTAGGATTCTCTTAACAGTCACCTGAATTGCCATTTTATGTATTTCAGGTACCCCGAGAAGGACCTCTCAAGTCCCACGTAGGTGTTTTTTATCCTTATTATCCTTACGTAGGTGTTTTCTCGGCAATAAATTCCTTTTTTGTGGGGGGGGGCTTTCATGGGTAGTTTTAAACTTCCCACCAAATGCAGAGGCTTGGTTTGCATGCATTGGCAGCACCCTCTTTCCTGGCAAGGAAAGACATTAGATCGGCCATCCGCTGGCGCATCTCCCTAGGCGCAGTCACAGGGACAGGTGGAGACGTTGGCCACGGGATGTCCCGTTGATGCTGAACGTGGGAGATGGAAGCCTTGCCCTCACTTTGAAATTCAGAGACCCTGCAAACCGGAAACAACGGGAAGGGCCGGGGAGGCTGCATGGGACATGATACACACACACACACACACACACACACACACACACACACACACACACACACACACACACACACACACACACACACACACACACACACACACACACACACCATGTAGTCCTATTGTGGCAAAGGGAGAGGAGGGTGCCAGCCTGCAGGAGACCTCATTCCCTCTCATTCTTTCCACAGGAGAAGACACAGAGCTTCTTCCCCCCTCAGCCTTCAAGCCACTCTGCCCTGCGAAACCTTCCCCCAGCTTCATGGAACTCCCATTCTCTCAAAGGAGGCCTAGCCCCAGCGCACCATATTCCCAGGCAGCCAGAATAGGGAAAGGAAAGAGGCATTTCTGTAAGTTTATAGACCTCTCGTGCGGGTGCCGGTATGAGCTGACGTCTCCAAAGACGCGAGCGGCAGAATGGGACAGGTCCGTACTAGGTTTGCAGAGTTTTGAATTTCTAGTAAAATCCCTTTTTGTTACGTAGTAGAGATCCACGGAGCAGAATAGATACACATTCTTCCAGATAGCCTACCCATTTCTCATTAGGTGGCACTTAAGGCCTGAATAACTCACTCTAAGACATTTGTAGGAGGAAGAAGTAAAATATATATATTTACAGTAGGACCACGGTATCCACTTGGGATTGGTTCCAGGCCTTCCCGTGGATAATGAAAACCGTGGATAAGAGAGAACGCCTGCCCACCCTCCCCCAAACTGCTGTTTCCTGACAGTAGCTTGCTTTATGACTGCTGTTTTGAGACAGTAGCTTGCTTTATGGCTGCTGTTTGTGACAGTAGCTTGCTTTACGGATGTTATTTGTGCCAATAGCTTGCTTTACAGCTGTTGTTTGTGACAGTAGCTTGCTTTGTGGCTTCCGAATTTTTTTCCCCCTGCCATCCCTGGGTAACTGCATCAGTGGGGTCCTACTGTACTTACCGTTACTTATAATTATAGACTTCTGTCTGCTGCTTTCTTTTTACTGCATTCACACTTAATAACCAACTGAGCAGATCAACAGCAAACAAACATCACTCCTCCCAATAGACTAAAGGGGGGGACTGAGAGCAGAAAGGCGGGTCTCTCTCTGAATTTAAAAGCTGGAAGTAAAGATTGGTTTATGCTAAATAGACAATCACTGCCATCTAGGAAAGTCCTTCCCGGTCCTCTACAGATGGTAGAGTTTCAAATATACCTCCCATAATAAGATGCATGTTTGCATCACGTTTTGCTTGCAAAACATCTGTCTGAGCTGATGCTGCTTGATCTGCCGGTGGAGGACTGGCAAATTTCAAGGACGTGATCCCCCCCCCTTTCCTTCTGTGTCTGCATCTTTAAATCACACCTGGGTGCGACCACCTTTCCCATGGAGGACACACATGAAAGGAAGATGGTCCAATGAAGGACTCGTCTTTATGCAAGAGGGCACGCGGCCCATCCTAGCCTATCTCATTGGGAGGACCACTGTTTTGTTCACACCTGGATTGGGTGTGGGGGAAGGTTTTTTCTCTGTCCTGTCAAGTTACTTTCAACTTGCCGATGCCCCTCTGAAGTATAACGTTGACAACAGTTCATTGCCAACATTAAAGTTGCACACTTCTTCTGTAAGCAAGGTTTTTGTCTTCTAAATATTCAACTAGAATCCTGATTTTGCACTTTCTTCTTTGACCATCCTCAGTGGTCATGGGATGACATTGCAGTTTTCTACCAACAACATGGTCTGCTTTATGTACCTTAAATAAGTGATATTCCTATCATACATTCTGCACATAGATTGAAGAAGCAAGGGAAACACCATGGTTTCTCCGTATTCTGTCCTAATAGTAATTTCCTGTCCAGGTTGTGTATTGGGATAATCAAATATTGCAGCATATCCATAGAATTATATCTACCTTTCCATGATATACACAGTCAAATTAAACACTGAACAGTAATTAGTTTTTGCTAGTCTTGTCTTAAGAACTTAGATGTTAAGATTTTTATATTGCCACTTATTTAAAAGTAATAGTTACTTATAATAATTCTGTAACTCCATTGCTTATAACTAATTGCTTCCAAGCTGTGATCTCAGGCAGTGACCTTCAGCAATCCAGGCAACTGTAATTCTTTTAGCCAGATTTCTTTTTAATCTGAGATTTTTTTTTAAATGCAAAGTGTCTGCACCACTACCATCTATATTTTATTCTCAGACCTGTTCAGGGTCTGGGTGTAGAAGAAATGCAGTGGGCTGAGAAAAATGACGTGTTGTAATCTTATAAGATTTTCAACCAAAAAAGACATGGATCTTGCCTTAGAGAATGCATATGAAAATGCGTACAAATGACCAAAAGTAACAAAACAGATGTGCGATAGGACCCCCTTATCCAGAGGGTCAATATCAAATGATACACTTATCCACAGCCTGAAAAATTTAAAATATTAAAAGAAATATATAGTAGGACGCCAATATCCGCTGGGGATCAGTTTCAGGCCTTCCTGTGGATAATGAAAACTGTCGATATGAGAGAACACCTCAAACCCCCAAAACTGCTGTTTGGAAGAGTAGCTTGCTTTACGGCGGCTGTTTTGTGACAGTAGTTTGCTTTACGGCAGCTGTTTGCGACAGTAGCTTACTTTACGGCTGCTGCTTTATGACAGTAGCTTGCTTTATAGCTGCCGTTTGTGACAGTAGCTTGCTTTGTGGCTTCTAGATTATTTACATTTTTTCCTCTGCCGACTGTGGATAGCTGAATCAGTGGTTAATGAATCTTTGGATACGGGGGTCCTACGTACCATAAATATATGTTTCTAACCACGAAGTGGCCTGAACTGGCCCCTAGAGGGCGACAAAGTCACGTGCGTGGTTTCTTGTAACCGCACATCTGTTTGACGAGCGGCGGTTCCCCCCACCCTCTCTTTCTCCAGCCCCCGACCACCAGCCGCAGGAATGCTTCGGCCTCCTGGAGTGCATGCACAACAACCTGCAGACCCAAACGCAGATTGCGCAGGCCCAGCTCTCCCTCCTGGAAGACCTGCGCGACTCGGTGAATGCCCTCCTTTCCAGGCATGAGAAGCCGAACCCGGAGGCGGTGGGGCAGGCAGCACCACGGGCCCCAAGGGGGTCGGCCTCCTCCCCCCATCCCATCAGCTAGGAGGACGTGCCGCTGAGCTGCTCCTTAGTCCAGCAAAAAGATGTCCCAGAGCAACCGTGCACCTCTGACCTCACATGAAGAGAGTGAAGGACAGGTTTCCGGTATCGGCGGATGCTGTGGGGTTTCAGCTTTTCTCGACTTGCTGGCAATGCTACCGTCAAGCGGGTGCTCCAAAATAAATAAATATATTTCTTATAAACTGTGGGTTGCGGTTATTTTTCTCTTTCCAGCGTGTGTTGTCCGAGACAGAGGATAAATATTTTTGCAGAGTCTTCTAGATGCTATGCCGGGGGTGGGGGGAGAGGTTCATCCTTAAGAGCAGAGAATTCTACTGATATCGTCAGGTGTTTCCTCAACATCCGAATGATCTCCCTCTTATCTCAGTTCCTGCAGGTTTTCACACTTTTCCCCTCCTCTTCCAAACTCTGGTTTTTAATTTTTGTACTTGGGTGGTGGAGTTCAGCGTGATGCTCTTTCCCACATACAGTGATCCTGGCAGATTATCATTAAATCAACACTCTGTATACAGACAAACAAACAACTAAATAAAAAAAAACCCACATAAACACCATTCTGCTTAAAATGACCTAAAATGCTTCAAATCTGCTTGAAGGCTTAAAATGTTTTGAAACTTACAATGCTTAAAAACTTACAAGGCTAAAAATTTGCTTAAAATAGTAAACTGCAGCATTTGGTGGTGGTGGTGGTGGTGGTGGTGGTGGTGGAGAGGATGAGGAGAGGAGAGAGAGGAGTGAAGAAGAGAGAAGAAGAAGAAGAAGAGGAGAGAAGAGAGAGAGAAGAAGAAGAAGAGAAGAAAGGAAGGAGAGGAGGGGAGGAAGGGGGGAGGAGGAGGAGGAGAGGAGGAGGAGGAGAGAAGAAAAAGAGAGAAGAAGAAGAAGAAGAAGAAGAAGAAGAAGAAGAAGAGTACCCCCAAGGGAGTAGGGTAGCAATATCTGATTGGAATACCTGAGTCACACAGGAAAAGGGGAGGGACAGAAGTGGAGAAAGGTAGAATTAGCACCTGTGTGCTACCTTTGTATGTGGAAGCAGGAAGAAGCATCCATGAGTGTGAATGTCAAACAAGAAGCAGATCAGAGCACAGCATATGGCATTCAGGAAGTCTTGTGCCTTTCCTGGCTCATTTATTCTGGATTCACATCAACATTCTCCTGTAACATCTTGGTGGATGAGACAATCGGTGATCAGGGCCTTTATCACCCTGCACTTAAAAATGCATTTTTTTAAAAAAAATGCATCAGAATTACTATACCCCCCCCCGCAAAACTTCAAAAAATAGATGCCTTGCGCCACGCCTTCTGAAGCACGACCCAAAGCATTTTCCTGAACCTTGCTCCACCCGTGGTGTTATTTTGATCTGCATTTTTTTAGATTAGAATTGCACATCAATTATAGTGCACATTTTTGCTATTCTGCTCATTGTTGCCCTCCTGCGGTAGCAACAGGAACCTGGCAGCAATCAAAAGGCAGTAAACCAAATTTTTAATATATATAATACTGGCAGAGAAAACAGCATTTCAAATCCAGGATTTGATGCACATTTTGCAAATGGGAACGCTAAAAAAACAGGATCAATAAACTAATGCTGTGAGGACAGTCAATGCGCATCTAATGTCACGCAACTGCTCTCAGAGAAAGTGTGCATCAAATGACCATGCACATTTAGTTATTGTGTGAGAGGGGTCCTGGAGAAGTAGCATGGTGTGTGGGCTTTTTTGGTTGGCCGGACAGAGAGAACCTCCTGCTGTGGATTTTGGAATGTATTTTCCCACGCTTTGTGCAAAACAGAACAGCATGGAAGTACCTGTATAATTCTCGTGCCTGAAGAAGTATGTTTTGATCTGGTAAATCAGCTCGTCGGGTGCCACATGACTTAAATTCATTTCTGTTTGCTGTTTTTGTTTTTCCCTACATAATGACTATGTCATGTGGTGGACTGGAGTACGTACCGGGACAGGCAACCCACTGGGCTGACCAAAGTTATCGTAGCGACTTGGATTTTGCTGCCGCCACTGTCTTCTTTAAGGAAAACGAAACAAAATGGTAGCATTCCAAGACTCCTGGATTTCTCAGGCTAACAGCTGAGAAATCCAAAAGCATGTACATTTATTTATTTATTTATTTATTTATTTATTTATTTATTTATTTATTTATTTATTTGTATACCGCAATCCAGTTTTCCTCAAAAGGGAACTCTTCCATGACTCCATCATGGGAAATTGTACTTGGAAGAGGGGGAGGGCGAACTTTATTCATTTATTTATTTGCACTGGTACCTTGGATAACGAATTCAATTCATTCTGTGAGTCAATTCGCTAACCGAAAACTTTGTTATCCAAGGCAGCCCGTAGGAAAATTTTGTTATCCGAAACACCCCTATTCCTGGAAATTTCAATTCACTCTCTGAATTATTCGTTAACAGAGGCATTTGTTATCTGAGATGTTACTGTATTTGTTTATTTAGAGTATTTTTAACCCTGCCGTTCTCTTTGGAAAAGGACCCAATGTGGCTTAAAATAATGGAATGGAGATGCAGAGGTGGATGTTAAGTGCCCCATTGAGAAGGTTACAGCTATTTTTCAGAAGACGAAAAAGTTCTGGTCCTTGCCACTGATACTGTTGAAGATTAAGTTCTGTTTGTTTGCCTCTATTGCAGGGCTGTCCAACTTTGAACAAGCCGAGGTCTACTTTTTCCGGCATAGAGTGCCTGAGGGCTACTACAGTAATACCTCTACTTACGAATTTTATCCATTCCGTGCACATGCTCATGACCCTTGAACTGCCCACTCAGCTAAGACAGTGGGCTGGCAGACCCAGAACTTTGCTGGGGCAGTAGTGATCCTTGGGATGGGGGAGGGAGGGGTGGAGAACTTATCCCCTCACTTTTTTTATTGATGCCTGGCGGGCTACTTTTGAACCCTTCGCGGGCTACCAGTAGCCTGCGGTCTACCTGTTGGACAGCCCTGCTCTATTGTGATCCTGAAAGCTACTTACTCCAGTGAGATTTGGAAGGCATCATCAAGTATCAACAAGAGGCTTGACGTATTTGAACAAAGGTACTTCTGCCAAAGTATAAATACTGTATCTGATATTTTGATCACTTTACCAACAAGAGGTGACCTGAAGGAGGGGCTCATGTAAACCTCATAACTTTGTCACACGCAGAAAGTGCCAACCGTCTGGCCAAGTTTTCCATATGGAGGACAACTGGATCCTTCAAGTAGCAATGAGTTGGACACCGAACCCTACACCAAATGACAATGAAGAGGTCCTCGAATAACATGATAAAGGGCACTGAGGCAAGACTTGAAGTCATTGCGCATTACACGGGAGGACATCAACACATTTGTGCAAGGCTGAACAAACTGGAGAATCTTTACTGCCCGATATGCTACCTAGCATGGAAGTGGATCACCCGAAGAAGCTACTTGGATGAGTAGTGAAAAATGTTTCGATCCCACAAGAAAAGAAGTCCAGTTGCCGTGACTCAACTCCTGGGTAACCTCGCCTGGAGGGCTGGGAATCTCCGCCAACATTCATAAGGAAAGGTTGCTAATACCGGAGTTGACCCCATAAGAGAGTTGGGGAATGCGTAGCCTTCCAGATATTAAAATTAGGGATGCATATGAAATATAGGTAAAATTAAAAACAATGAATATGTTAATATAATTAGACTGTTTAGGACCAGAAGTGAGCTAATCTTTAAAAAGCTCATTCCTTGTTTGGTTTTGGCAAATGCTGTAACTAACCTTCACATTCAAGTTGCTCATGCCAGTATCATTCTGCTCCAGCCAATAGCTGAAAGAAAGCAGATCAATCCTGTTGTTGTTGTTGTTATTGTTGTTGTTGTTGTTGTCGTCGTCGTCATCATTGGTAGTAGTAGTAGTAGTAGTAGTAGTAGTGTAGCCAAGTTGCTGTATTCAGTCCAGTATTTAATGAACATTCATTTAGCCACCTGCTTGGTATCCATACATGTTGTCCCATCCTGTAGACATCTGTCTCAAGCAGCAAGTGTTCTAGCGCACTTGCATACACACCAACACATACAAAAATAGAATTTTTAAAAATCAGAGGTCCAACACACATATTTTTTGCCCCACGACACAAAGGCGCTGCCTTATGCTGAGTCATACACAGTAAGAACGTAAATGTGTACTGTACAGTCACCCTGCCTGTTAATTCATAATTTATTTTCTAATGTCATCCTACCTAAGACAACATAAATCTGAGAGGAGCCAGAAATTAATTGCTTGGGGTTTTTTTCCATACAACCTCCAACTGTATTGCTGAGGAGGCCCCTGGAACAACAATAGCCAAAATAATAATAATGGAACAAAACATAAACAAAGCATCAATGTGAAAAATGTCAGACTTGCTTTTATATAATTATATATGTGTGTTTGGGGGGGCAGTATACTCTTTACCTATATATAATTAACTGAATGCTACAAGTCTGAGGGGAGAAGATTGAGGGGAGATATGACAACAGTCTTCCAGTACCTGAAGGGTTGCCACAGGGGAAGAGAGCATGGATTTATTCTCAGTGGCACCAGAGGGTAGGACAAGAACCAAGGGGTGGAAACTCATCAGAGGGAGAGCCAAACTGGAAATAAGGAGAAATTTCCTGATGGTGAGAGCCATTGAACAATGGAACAGCTTGACTCCCGATGCTGGGGGTGCCCCATCGCTGAAGGTTTTCAAGAAAAGATTGGACAGTCATCTGTCCTGGATGATATGAGGTCTCCTGCCTTGTGCAGGGGTTTGGAACTCAAGGTCCCTTCCAACCCTATGATGATTCTATGATTCTAAGTCTCTGGCCTTTGAGATACTAAGTGCTTTCTTCTCTTTGCCACCTCCTGATTACTTTAATCCATATAGGAGAACACAAGGAACAACCCAGCATTCAAACCATGATGGGATATTTCTCTTAAAATGGGATGCCAGAAATAGAGTGTAATTAAAATTTTTAAAGTTAGCCTTGTGAAACGTAATTTTGTTATACTATTGCAAAAAGCAAGTGCTGCATTTACAAGCAATTCATTAAGTCTAACAAATTACTTCCAAGCTTTGGTTTCTTCCCAATAAACCTGGGGACTGTAGTTGGGGGTGGGGTGGGGGTCAGTGGTGGATAAATTGGTCTTGTTGAACGTGGACAGGATGGTACAACAGGCAAATCCCTCAATTTTTATTTATTTATTTATTTATTTTATATACCTTATTCACTATATACATTATAATGCATCCCATTCATGCAAGAGCACTGCTCTTTGTGGTTTGCTTTAAAATACACACAGTAGAATAATAAAATCAAAACCATAACATTAACAAACTGGATGAAGGCAGAAGGTGCCACAGCAAAGATGAAATGAGGCAAAATAAATAAATAAATGAAAATTCAATTATTAACTTTTACCTTCCCACTTTTTATGGTGGTACCTATTTATCTTCTTTCATTGGCATGCTTTCGAACGGCTAAGTTGGCAGGAGCTGGGGTTAACAGTGGGAGCTCGCTCTGTTGCGTGGCACCCGGGATTCGAACTGCTGAGCTGCCGACACTGCAGCCGACCATTTCAGCGCTCTAGCCTGCCCAGCCGCCACACTCCAACAAACTCAATTATAGTCCCTTCCAATCTCAATTCTTCTCTGATTCTCTGATTCTTGGGTTCAAAATGCTTCTTAACACCCGAGCGTTCCATGTTGCCAAGGAAATGGCCGCTGCCAACGCTTTATAGCTGGATGTTCCCCACAAGCGGTGCAAACAGCACCAACGATCTACGTGTGAGGCCGCAAAACGCGGAAAGGAAATGGCAAGTTTACTTCACCTCAGGCTGCGCCTCATACTTCCTTTCCTGTCATGTGTCAACCCCAGTCAGATTCCCTGAGGGAGTCGCCTGTGACAGCCAAGAATAATAACTGCAGAAGGGACACCCGGTTTTGGTATTCACTTCCTGACATGATGCAAACGAGGAGTCATATCCCTTCTGTGCCAGCTAAGGCAGTCCCATTCCGTACAACACCGCTCTGACTCCTAGTCAGTACAAGCAAGACAGGCCAAGGTCAAGACTACAGCAAAAGAAAGCGCAAGCGAGTTTCACCATTGCCTGCATCTCCGCAAACGTCTCCTTCTTGGCCTTGGTGGCGCAGTGGTTAAATGACTGTACTGCAGGTAAAACTGTGCTCACGACCTGGGGTTCAATCCCAGGTAGCAGGCTCAAGGTTCACTCAGCCTTCCATCCTTCCAAGGTCGGTAAAATGAGTAACCAGCTTGCTGGGGGGGCAATGTGTAGCCTGCACACTGTAATTAAAATTGTAAACCGCCCAGAGACTACTTAAAGTGGTATGGGGCGGTATATAAGCAGAACACTTTCTCCTTCTCCACTGCTTTCCATGACCTTTCTAGTAAATAATAGCAGCACCCGATCTTTATGTTGGACGAAAGCACAATATGCAGTAGAGATGGGCATGAATAAAAAAAAATGGCATTTCGTTTGTCGTTTGTCGTTTGGAGGGTCCGTTTCGGTTCGTTTCCATTTTTCGTGAATTTTTGCAAAAAAATCGTTTTCGTTTTTGTTCGTTTCGTTACCATTTCGTTACCATTTATTTCACTTTTTTGTGATTTTTAAAGGATTTTAAACAATTCACTCATATTGCAGTAACGGAAACGAAACGCACGACAAAATTTCCGGTGTTTCTGTTCGTTTCGTTTCATTTTAGAGAGAAAATTCGTTTGTCGTTTCGTTACATAACGAAATGAAAAAACGAAAATGGAAACGAAAAATTGTTCATTTCGTGCCCATCTGTAATATGCAGTTCTCTTCATCTAGGTTTCCTGCCATCTTTTTTCCTTTGAATAGCCATAGGAACCCATTTAAAACCTGATCCACATATGTCCGCCACCCCCACCCAAGACCTGCTGTTGAGAAGAATGAAATATTTGCTTTCCACAGTCGCTCCATAACTGAGGTGAATTTCAAGCTGTTAGCATTTCCATTCATAGTTAGCACCATAACATCATAGAATGGTGGGGTTGGAAAGGGCTTCTAATACTCTCAAGTCCAACCCCTGCTCAAGGCAATAATTCAAAACTATGTATATCTGACAGATGGCAGCCCAATTTTTCTCTTGAATGCCTCAGCGCTGGAGCGCTCACAACCTCAAGGTAATTGGTCCCATTGTCGTACTGCTCTAACAGTTGAGAAGTTGTCCCTAATATTCAGCCCAAAACAGACACAGTACCCTAGATAGCTGAAACTGTCTCTAGAATAGAATAGAATAGAATAGAATAGAATAGAATAGAATAGAATAGAATAAGAACATAAGAGCATAAGAGCCATGCTGGATCAGGCCAAAGGCCCATCTAGTCCAACTTCCTGTATCTCACAGTAGCCCCACCAGATGCGTCTGGGAGCGCACGAGACTAGATATCTGTCTCCTGATACCACTCCCCTGCATCTGGCCCTTGAAGTACCCTGGTTTTAAGCCTAGAGATGACACATCTTCATCATGGTTTGTCACCTGTGATGGACTTTTCCTCCAGGAATCGGTCCAATCCCCCTTTGAAGGCATCCAGTCCAGATGCCATCACCACCTCCTGTGGCAGAGAGTTCCACAGACTAACAACATGCTGGGTGAAAAAAATCTTTTCTTTTGTCTGTTCTTACTCTCCCAGACCTCAATTTGAGTGTATGTCCCCTAGTTCTGGTATTTTGTGAAAGGGAGAATAGTTTCCCTCTATCCACTTTACTCATGCCCTGCATTGTTTTGTGCGTCTCAATCATATCCCACCTCAGGCACCTTTAGAATAGAATAGAATAACACTTTATTGTCGTCGTACAAATACAACAAAATTAAAAAGTGCCATCCAGTCTGCGCATCACTCGCACCAGATATAAAAATTCCAAAACACAAAACTGCCATTTAAGAAACAAGCATCTGTACGCATACTCCTATATTCCCTCGCCCAACATGACTTGTACCCATTATAAAAAACTGACATAAAACCAAACGTACACCCACCCAACCCTACACTCTCTCACCTGACAGCATTCATACCCAATACATAAAAACTACAATTAAAAAAACAACACACACACACACACACACACACACACGCACACACACACACCTACTCTCTCTCACCTGATAACTGCACAATCCCACATACAATATACATGTTACACATTCAAACACAGAGACATTACCCATCAACTTAATTTTTTAACAGAATTTAGCACGATTACTGCTATTGGGTAAAAACTGTTTCGGGGGAGGGGGGGTCTACTGCATCAGCATGTTTAACAGGCAGGGGACATTTTTTAAACATGCCTGATAAATGGTAACCATCAGGAGCTATTCAGAAAAGAGTGAAAGGTAAAGGTAAAGGTAAAGCCCCCCCCCCGCACATGTGTGCTAGTTATGTCCGACTCTAGGGGTAGTGCTCATCTCTGTATTCAAGCCAAAGAGCCAGTGTTGTGCAAGTCTGTGGCCATGTGGCCAGCATGGCTGCAAGGAAACACTGTTTTACCTTCCTACTTTTACAGCAGTACCTATTTATCTACTTGTATTTACATGCTTTCGAACTGCTAGGTAGGCAGGAGCTGGGATTATCAGCAGGGGCTCACTCCACTGCGTGGCGCCCAGGATTCGAACAGCTGAGCTGCTAACTATGCAGCTGACAGTTTTCAGTGCTCTAGCCCGCTGAGCTTAAATTAGCACTAACAGAATGGTGCACGCACTCTGGATTTTAGCACTCGGAAGACCCATGCCCAGACAGAGGAATCCATCCATTCCAATTTCTACACATGTCCCTCCTGGTGCAAATGTTTTTTTTTTAAATGAAGAAATCTGCTAATGTTGGTAAGAATATAAAACAACACTTTCATCTATCTCTACGATGAGGTTAACAGAGAGGAAATCCACACGAGTATTTTTCCCACTGGTTGTGGTGATGGACCTGGGTTGATCTGTCCCCCCCCCCCCCTTGAATCTACACATGGGTATCATAGAATCATCATGTTAGGGTTGGAAGGGACCTTGGAGGTCTTCTAGTCCAACCCCTTGCCCAAGGCAGGAGACCTCCTTCCATCTGGGATAGATGGATCAAGCTGTTCCAACCTGCACCTTTTTGAACCCCTGTCAGGGGATTCTAACTATTTCCATATGAGTTATCATAGAATCCTATAGAATCATAGAGTGGGAAGAGACCTCAAGGGCCATCCAGTCCAACCCCCTGCCATGCAGGAACCCCCATCGCAATATTTCCAACAGGGATCCAGCTGATTCCCTTCCCAATGAGTGTGCTCACTTGGAATGGGTGAAGCTAGACGTTTTGTAACTCCTTCTGGTATCAGTCTCTGGGATTTTGAAGAGGTTTACAATCCACTTCAGAGTATTGAAAATTGAACACTTCTCCTGACTATCTGTTGAGGATCAGCAGGAGTGAAATTTTTTGTTTGTGTTTGCTCAATCACAACTGAAGCAATTATTTGCTTTATTTCAATCTACTCCCCTTGCCTGCCTGCCTGTGCATTGCCGATCATCACAGACGCTATATTTTTTTAAAATTTAACAGTACTTCCCCTTGTATAAGACTATATTTTTGTCTTAAATTGTTAGACTAAAATTAAGGGTTGTCTTATACATGGAAGTAAGCTGAGAAGAGACCCACATGGTAGCGAAACTGTAATTTGTGGTTGGAAAAGTGGGATGTGTCTTACACATCAGGGGTGTCTTATAAATGAGAAAATACAGTGAACGATGTGATTCAACACATCACCAATGATCTAGCACAGTGGTTCTCAAACTGGGTGCTGTGGCACCCTGGGGTACCGTGAGCGTACTCCAGGGGCGCTGCAGAAATAATGAAACATTCATCCAAGCAGTTTCATTCATCGCATTAAAGACAACTGAGCATTAAATTTGCACTGATTTTTCTTCTTTTCCTAAGTATTCATACCGTTTTAAGGGTAGCTGTGCTGCAAAAACTTTTTAGCCCGACAAGTTGCCAAAGTGAAAAAAGTTTGAGAACCACTGATCCTAGCAGATTTTTTTTTAAAAATTCACTTCCCCTGACCCTCTGCAGATGATCAGAAGGTTTAATTGACAGTGGATTGAGCTACAAAGGGGCGTAATGTCCAACAATTTGACAAATAACCGTGCCACCCTCAGATTTAGGGGTCCTGCATGCACGTGGTGTCAAATTGTCATCAGTGTTTATATGCAACACATACACACACACACACACACACACACACACACACACACACACACATTTTAGCAGGCTCTCTGTTCAGACTGGAGGAGCACCCAAAATGGCACTTTGCTCCTCCACCTGACCTCCACCTACGCACTCCAAAACAGCCCATCTGAAGAAGCCCATAAATAAATTCTTCCTTCATCTAGCTCAGCACCATGTTTATTAAAATACAGTGGTGACTTGTATAAAGGAATTAGTTCTTTCCAAATGAAATTCTGTTAAGCAAATTTTCCTTTATACAAATTTCCCATAGGAATGCATTGAAAATGGAGTAATCCCTAATCATGACCATTTTTATGTTGTATGGATTCGCCCTATAGGTGATTCTATTAAGCAAATTTCCCCTATCTCCGGAATTGTTTGTGTACAGATTTTATGTTATACAAAACATTTGTTATATGAGGGTCCACTGTACATCAAAATCTTTGGGGTTTGGTTTTAACAAATTGCCACCCTGTCAGAAGGCGGGAAGACTAGGAATTAGAGATGGGCACGAAATGAGCAAGTTTTCGTTTTCATTTTTGTTTTTTCATTTTGTTACGCAACGAAAACGAAACGAAATTTTTTTAAACGAAAATGAAAACGAAACGACCAAATTTGTTGTGTTTTTCGTTTTTGTTGCAGCAGATGCATTGAACTAAAAAGAATGCTAACGAAACAGCAATTTTTGTTTTCGTTTTACCTAACGGAACGAAAATGAATTTTTTTGCAAAAAACGTCATGAAAACGAAAACGAACCGAAACAGACCCCTAAACGACCAAACGACAAACGAAACACCATTTTTTTGAGTGGTGCCCATCTCTACTAGGAATCGTTGCTAAGCCCCTTATTCTTATTTATTTGGTGGCCTTACTTCCGTGGTTACCTGCCAAGAGAAAGCTGTAAATTGGCCTTCCTGTGACATAATTTGTAAAATGTATACAACACTGTGAGAGTGGACTGGAGAAAGAAGAAAGAGACAGCGGTGCACCGTCTGCCAAAGAAACAGGGGAAAATAAGGAGGAGAAGTATAAAGTAAAAGGAGACAAAACAGAGGAACATACTGTATATACAGTACTCAAATATAAGTCTAGTTTTTCAGCCCTAATTTTGAGCTGAAAAAGGGGCCCTTGACTTATTTTCGGGTCAACACTTTTAGCCACTGAGGCAAGTGCTTGGGTCGGTGGCTAAAAGTCGTTTTAAACAAAGTGTGCCGCTTCTCCTGACACACACCCACCCACCCTGTGTTGTGGGGGAGTGGCGTGCAATGTTTAAATTGACTTTTAGCCACCGAGGCAAGTGCTTGTGTCGGTGGCTAAAAGTCACACCGCTCCCCCAGCTCACAAACGAGGAGCTGCCAGGCCCTGCTGCATTTCCCGCCCTAGACTTATACTCATGTCAATAAGTTTCCCCAGTTTTGGGGTGTTAAATTAGGGGGCTCGACTTATACTTGGGTCGGCTTATACTCGAGTATATACAGTAACATTGAGGAGGCCTGTTGGGTCTCAAGTAGTTGGGATGAGGAGGAAGAGTCACGCACGCGGGGGACTTGGCTGTTGGGGAATCGACCATTGGGAAGAGGGAGAAAACCATTGGGTGTGGACATTGGGACTGAGACCTAAGGTGGACATGAAGGCGAGCGATGGGAGAAATGGGACTGGCGACCAATGGAGCCCATTTCCTCGTCAGTCCAAGTCAAACCATTATTATGGCTGGGGAATACCAATTGAATGAGGGAGAACCACCCCGGGAGAACCCAGTGGCTCAATGGGCACAGCATCCCTGTTGTGGGAGCCAATGTTTCAGGACAGGGTCCCGGCACATGCATTGAGCTCCCCAGAGGAACAATCTCCATCCCCTTTAGAAGAGCCTTCTGGGATAAATCCATTTATAGATGAAGAACCTGTTAAAAATATTGTTGAACGCACGGAACCAGATGCACCTGTTGTGTGGAATAAAGAAACTTGTGTGTGTGTTGTGTCGTTACGGTCGTGACCGACTCTTCGTGACTCCATGTCCATGGAGTTTTCTTGGCAGGAATACTGGAGTGGTTTGCCAGTTCCTACTCCAGGCGCCTACAGCACCTGGTATTCCCTGGTGGCCTCCCATCCAAGGACTAACCAGGGCTGACCCTGCTTAGCTTCCGAAATCAGGAGAGATCAGATGTGCTTAGGGCATCTATTGCACTGAAAACGTTTTGGGTAATAAAACGTTATTAGGAAAAATGTACAAGTGGAATGGACAATCGTCTTTTGCGCTCGGAACCGGGGTATCCTCACGTCGAACCCTCACAAACACTAGGGCTCTTGTGGAGCAAAACACACACACTATTGATTATCCCTTTGTGCTTGTTAACCTAGTAGTGCAAATGTGAGGACAAAAATGAGAGTAGCAGATAACCTCACAGAGGTAAGAAAAAGACCGCAATGACAAGACCAGCAGGGGGGTTGCCTCTCTAGTCGGAATGGGACTCTTCATCAATAGCTATCAAACTGGGAAGGATTTTCCTTCAAGATGAAGATTTTAGCTGTCTCCCTCTGAAAATAGCTGTGAACGCACAGCAGGTGAGAAGACACACCACTGTCTCTTGAGTGCTGAGTAAGGAAGCTAACCAGGTGGAGTCATTGCCACTTCACTTTTGGGTGTTGCCTGTTGACCTCTGCATCCACCCTTATGTCATCTGCAGAAAAGGGAGGAAACACAGCCTGGCACATAAAAAGCACCCAAACTCTCCAGAATTCCAGTTTGAATTTCTCCTCGCTGGGGACCTCGCCAGCCCTTCAGGAAGAATCGCCTTCTGCAGCGGAGCCAAAATGCATCTTAGAATTATGCCGGAGATGTGGGACCTGCAGCTTTTGTGTGTGTGTCTAATGCCAGGTAAGGACTCACTTCAGGAAGCAAGGATGAACCAATTGATTTACTCTGTGTGTGTGTGTGTGTGTGTGTGTGTGTGTGTGTGTGTGTGTGTGTGTGTGTGTGTGTGTGTGTGTGTGTGTGTGCGTGCGCTTGCGTGCGCGCACACACCACACATAATGTACAGTATATGTATGTGTATATGGATATATAAACAGAATGTATACAGGTATGACCAAACTTCGGCCCTCCTGATGTTTTGGACCACAACTCCCAGAATTCTAAGCTTAGATTGCCAACGGCAAATGACTGTGGGAGTTGCACTCCAAAACATCTGGAGGGCTGAAGTTTGGACATGCCTAGAATGTCATGTCAGCCAGGGGTCTGTTAGATCGGTTGAGACCAGGCTCAAGGTGAAGATTGACATGACCATAGACAGAGTCTCAAAAGAAGGAGACCTCAGAAAGAAATCAGAGCAGAACTGAGACATTCCAACAGAAATAAAAATACTTATGGTAATTGGCTAATATGTACTAATCAGTTAATTACACTATTAAGAATGTAAAATTAGAACTAGATGAAGAGATCATTATTTACCAGAGAATGTCATGCTATGTAGTTTATATTTATATTTATATTTATATTATTTATTTTATTTAGATTTGTCACTGCCCATCTCCCCTGAGTGGATTCTGGGCAATTTCCAATATAAAACACCATAAAACGATGAATATTTTTTTAAAAATCTAAAAATCTATATATGTTTATAATGAGTAAAGTTTTGTTTTAACCAAGTTATTAGTGACTGTTATTTGAATACAATAAGAATTGCAGGCACAAATGCAGATGAAAGGGGAATAATATTAATTTTACTCAGCACAATGTCTTTTTAAAATCTAAAAACATTTCCAGCTGCTATAATGCTATAATTCTGCTAATTTATAAGTTATAATTTCGATAAGTTTCTGGCCCACATTACTACAAACTGCACTATTGCGAAGTGTGCTTTGTGAAGTGTTGTTATGAAGCAAGACTTGGGAACTTGTGGAAGCTCGTTAAATTAAGTGATATCGGGAAGTGGGACAGGGCCTCTGATAGTACGTTAGTTCAACATGGCATCGCTTAATTTAAGGCGGAAAGGAGGGAAGCAAGGGTGAGAGGAAAAAAGGAAGCAAAACTGTGCCCACACCTGACTTTCTTAGTAACTTGTTACCAGAGGCGTAGCTAGGGCTTCCAGAGCCTGGGGCAAAAGTCAGTTTTTGCGCCCCACCCCCGTCATTGCAAAATATAATATAAATTATATATCATACAATACAATATAATAATATAGAATATACTATATTACAATTTAATACAATAATAATATGAAAATATAATACTGTATAATATAATATATCAGCTCTGTCCTGCTGCCGCCGAAGGTGCCTCAACTTCTGTCTCAGGCGCTGTGCCACCTCCCACGCCCCGTGAGCACCCCCAGCAGCCACCTGTTGCGCCACGAGCCACTCGGTCTCGGGTCACCCTGAAACTCACCCGTCGGACACGGCGCGGTGAGGAAGGGGAGGCAGGCGGGCGGGCGGGGCGGAGGTCTGGATGGCGGGCAGGGGTGACAACAGGGTGTCGGTAGGTGATTTGGCACCCCCTAATGGTTGCACCCAGGGCGTCCCCCCATGCCCTCCCCACGCCACGCCCCTGCTTGTTACCTGCAATTATTTATGCATAACACGATCCATATTGGGATGTAATACCCCAAAGGGTAAGATAATTATTTTAGTGTGAGCTTTTGTGAGGAAAAACTCTGCGTGGTCAGTCACTTTTGGGAGAAACGGACAAATGCTTACTCCTCAAACATTACTCAGTGGCTGAGGCGTCTGCCTTTGGAGTCAGAGTTTGGGTGTTCGATTCCCCATGGGTCCTCCTTGACAGGGGCTGATGCTCCCATAGGGTCCCCTCCAACTCTTCCGTTCTAAGCTGAAGATGATGGTTTTTGGGAAAGGGTCTTTTAATGGTGGAGCGTTTGGTCGTGCTTGCAAGGTCGGTTGATTTCAAAAATAACTCAAGTACCATATTACCAACATACAAGCAAACACATTACACTAAGACTCCCGTATCCACTGATTCATTAACCATTGCCCCTAGAGTCGGACACAACTAGCACACAAGTGCGGAGGGGGGGGGAACCTTTACCTTTTATACTGTCTAGCGTAGTCTCTGGTTCCATCTAGTGGTCAGTCCCAATAATACAACTTGTGAAGGTGTACTCATGTATTTATTTTAGTTTATTTTATTTATTTTATTTTATAAGCAGAACACTTTGCTTTATTATTTTTTCAGGCAGTGGATAAGTGAAACAGTGCATACTAGTTTTGGAAGTCCTGCTATACTGGGAATCATGGCCAGTGGCAATTAAGTCAAGGGAGGCATAATGCTTGGGAGCCTCTGGACTTAAGGGTCATGCCAAACGTTTCCTAGGAAAATATGATCTGCACCTGACATTTTATATTAAAGCTTCCTCCATGGGGAGATCCAGGACGTTCCGACATAAGAGCGCCGTGTTTTTGTTCCACTCGCTAGCTCTTTTGTCTGCAATAAGGATCAACGCCAAAGGACGGGAGGTGGTCTACCTAGCCAAAGGTGACTCGGTCAAGCTAGGGTGCCCGTATGAGCTGGAGGCGCAAGACCACGGTCCAAATGGCCTGGATATTGAATGGACACGTCTGAATTCCGACCCTACAGGCCTGGACAATGTGGTGAGTGAATGGACTGCGTCAACGATTCATACCATCAGCTTTAAGATCCCCACCCTTCTTTTATTTCTTAAGGAAGGGCGAGAAAAATGATTTCATTTGTTTCCAAATTCCTGTTTGTTAGGAAGGTTCATGGCAACTGGACTTCTTTTTCTTGTGAGATCGAAAGGTTTTTGTTACTCATCCAAGTAGCTTTGTCAGTCTGCGATTCAAATCCTAGAATCGTTGAATACTGAAGTTGGAAAGGGTTAGGGTTAGGGTTAGGGTTAAGGTTAGGGTTACGGTTAGACCTTCAGACGCAACCCCCTGCTTGATGCAGACTCTTAACGATCAGAGCCCAGATGGATGAATTTAGCTGGGTAATCCTGTTAAAGTTTCTCCTGTATTCAAATTGGCTGGCTAGAGGTTTGCCAGGAATTATAAAAATAAGAATAGAATCATAGAATCATAGAGTTGGAAGAGACCTCAACGGCCATCTAGTCCAACCCCCTGCCATGCAGGAACCCCCATCACAGTATTTCCGACAGATGGCCATCCAGCCTCTGCTTAGAAACCTCCAAAGAAGGAGACTCCACCACCCTTTGTGGCAGCATATTCCATTGCCAAACAGCTATAACCATCATGAAATTCTTCCTAATGTTTAAATGGAATCTCTTTTCCTGTAGTTTGAAACCATAGCCTCGAGTCCTAGTCTCTGAAGCCATGGAAAACAAACCAGTCCCTTCTTCAATATGACATCCTTTCAAATATTTAAACATAGCTATCATATCCCCTCTCAGACTTCTTTTTGTAAGGCTGAACATTCCCAGCTCCCTAAGCCGCTCCTCGTAAGACATTTCTTCCTGACCCTCAATCATCTTGGTCGCCTTCCTATGGACCCATTCAAGCTTGTCAACATCCTTTTTAAACTGAGGTGCACAGAACTGGACACAGTACTCCAGGTGCGGTCTGACCAGAGCAGAATAGAGTGGTACTATCACTTCCCTTAATCTAGACACTATCCTTCTGCTGATGCAACCAAGAATCACGTTGGCTTTCCTGGCCACCACATCACACTACTGACTCATGTTCAATTTGTGGTCCACCCAGACTCCCAGATCCCTTTCACAGGTACTATCCTCCAGCCAGGTGTCTCCCATGAGACACTTGAAACTTGAGAGATTTTAATAGAGAACAAGGGGAGAGGTTGAGAAACCCAGAAGTGGGGAAGTTGTCACATTTTAACCTGCCGAGACGAAACATCCACAGAAACAGTTTTGAGTTAACGTAGGGAGATTTTGTTTGGGAAGGAGGACTCCCCATGAAAGTCAATTTTTGGACAACATATTCAGGCCAGCAAAGCCCATTCTTGAGCTGGCTGGCAGATTCTTGGAGCCATTTAAAAAAAAAATAACAACTCCAAAATCTGCCAAGGGCGATAATCATAGAAGCACTACGTCTTGATAAGGAACCACTTACGGGGCTGGAAAGCCGTCCCTATGAGGAAAGATTGAAAGAACTGGGGATGTTTTGTTTTGAGAAAATGAGACTGAGGACTGAAAAGATAGTACTTTTCAAATATTTGAATGGTTGTCCTACAGAGGAGGGACAGGATATTCAGGAGTGTTCTCAGTCATTCAGGAGTGTTGGACACATAACAAGGGGTTCAAGTTAAGACAGGCATGTCCAAAGTCAGGCCCGGGGGCCAAATGCGGCCTGTTATCAAATTTTGAGCCGCCCGCGGCCTCTTCTCCCCACTGGCTCAGCCTGTCACGCATCCCTGCCAGGTGGCCCCTCCCCATACTGGATGGGGACATCAGCTTGCAGTTTCACAGTTTGCCTGCCTTCCCTGCCTCTGTCCATCCCCTCAGCCAGCTGCCCAGCCTACCTGACCCTGGCTCCATTGCCGCAGTGTCCTCCCCGTCTCCTTGTATGTTATAGAGATTTGTCCAAAGTCCAGCCCTGGAGCCAAATGCAACTGAAAGGTCAACCCCCACACATTTTCACCTCACCAGATCTGGCCCTCCTTGCAAAAAGTTTAGACACCCCTGAGTTAAGAGAACCTAGGTTTTGGCTGAATATCAGGAAAAATTTCCTCACTGTTAGAGCAGTACGACAATGGTACCAATTACCTCAGGAGGTGGTGAGGGCTCCAACACTGGAAGCATTCAAAATAAATTTGGACAACCACCTGGCAGATCTCCTTTGATTTCTATTCCTGCATAGATCTCTCTCTCTCTCTCTCTCTCTCTCTCTCTCTCTCTCTCTCTCTCTCTCTCTCTCTCTCTGTATGTGTATGTGTATCAAGCATGTCAAAACTTCGTCCCTCCTGATGTTTTGGACCACAACTCCTAGAATTCCAAGCCTGTATTGCCAATGACAAAGGACTATGGGAGTTGTGGTCCAAAACATCTGGAGAGCCGAAGTTTGGTCATGCCTGATGTATATGTTGGACTTGATGACCTTGTAGGCCCCGTCCAACTTCACTAGTCTATGATTCTATGATCTATTATTCTACAGCCACGCAACCAAAGCAGAAATCTGTTTTTGTCGGTTTCCGCCCATCAGATCCTTAGCTATCATAACCAACGCATCACCAGGCCCAGCTACCAATATATCCAGCTGAGAGGAGGATCTGGCACCCAGGAAGAGCAGCGTTTGGGCAGCCCCAGCACCCACAAGAATGAGGTGTGGGAAAATCCAGCCCCTCAACAGCTGGCCTCGGTGGGCGATTGCTGCTCCAGCCTGCTCCAGCGGGTCCACTTTGCCCTCCCTGATCCGAGCCAGTACGATGCCTCCATCAGCCTGCAAAATGTCCAGGTTTCCGATTCGGCAACGTATGAGTGCAAGGTGAAGAAAACAAATGTGGCCACCCGCAAAGTAACTGTCACCGTGCTAGGTGAGTCCCGTTTGTAGCAGCTATTGAGACACCAGGTGGGACCTCCTAGACACTCAAATTATTGATTATCAGAATGGTTTTTTAAAATACAGTGGACCCTTGTATAACAAATGGTTTGTATAATAACATAAAGCAAAGTGTGTTCTGCTTATATACCGCCCCATACCACTACAAGTAGTCTCTGGGCGGTTTACAATTTTAATTACAGTGTGCAGGCTACACATTGCCCCCCCCCCCCAGCAAGCTGGGTACTCATTTTACCGACCTCGGAAGGATGGAAGGCTGAGTGAACCTTGAGCCTGCTACCTGGGATTGAACCCCAGGTCGTGAGCACAGTTTTACCTGCAGTACAGGCATTTAACCACTGCGCCACGAGGCTCTGTACAACATAAAAATCTGTACAACTTAAAAAATTCCGGAGATAGGAGAAATTTGCTTAACAGAATCACTTACGGGGCGAATCCATACAACATAAAAATGGTCGTGATTAAGGATTCCTCCGTTTTCAATGCATTCCTATGGGAAATTTGTATAAAGGAAAATTTGCTTAATAGAATTTCATTTGGAACAAATTAATTCCTTTATACAAGGTACTACTGTACTGATAAGCAAAAGCTTTAAGAATAGCAGGCTTCTAAACCAGAAAGAAAATGAGTCAATTTCAGGAGTGTAGGCACCAAAAGCACAGAAGAACCATCCTCTAAACCTCCACTGCCTTGTGGCTATATCCATTTCTGGAAATGGCTTCAGGCGTTAACCTAGAGGCAAAATCCAGAGCCGGAGTCCCAGAGGCAGTTGATGGTTGTATACAATCATGTTCTGATAACTTCTGTGATGTAGCTGGAACTGGGGTGGGGGGGTCTTGCTGCTTGGGTAACAGTTTTAATCTCCATATTAATCTACCCAGGCTTTGCATGCAGTGTGGAAACAACACGGCTTCTATACAGAACACAATACAATACTGCTTTCACACGACTGTTAAAATCCGCTGCAAAGTGCTCGCAGATGCGGAACATAAAATCATTTTCCCACGAGCAGCAGACTTAAAAAAATAAATAAAGTGCGAAAACGCCCAGTTAAGCGCAACCCAGCGCATTTTACAAGTACCTGGTCTCGAGGTGGTAATATCCTTGCCACTGTTCTGACACGGATTTTAAAAATCTGCACCAAAACCTTTTTGCCCAACCCTAACACGATTTTATGATTATGTTCTAAATCAATCAATTTCCATTCAGTCCATGTGAGTAGGGCCACTGGCTTCAACACCACATGACAGGGACCTGATTTTTAAAACGTCTAAACAGAAATCGATTCACATTTCCTGTGCAACCACGGACTCTGTCTCTTTTCTTGGTTATTCATAACCAAAAGTATATTTTCTTCCTTCAATTAGAGAGGCCGTCTGCTCCACATTGCTCCATCGCTGGAAATAAAGCTGTAGGCCACGAAGTCACTCTTTCTTGCTCTTCCGGGGCTGGCACCCCACCACTCATGTACCGGTGGGCCAAAATAGCAGATCACCCCGTCGAGAATGGGAACTGGCTATCCCCAACCACCATGAAAGGTAAGAGGCATTACTAGAAAGGGAGCAGAATTTACAGCTAGACAAGGACACAGAGACAAAATATAAGGAAACTAAATTTTACGGTTCTTAGGGCCTTTTCACACGACCCCTAAGATCCGCTGGCCACTTAAATTCGGACCAAGGATCTTGGGGGTTCGTTGCTCTTCCTGCGTCCCCACCCCTCCACACTTCCTTGATCCTGTCTGCGTGAGGGGAGGGAGGAAGAAAGAGAGGAAAAAATGCAGGCTCACCTCCGAAGCTGCCCGGAGCCCCGTCCTTGTCCTGATTCCTTCTCTTCTGTGTTTTTGTTTTTTTTGCCTCCCGCCTCTTCTCTTAAAGGGGCGGGAGGCAAAAAAAACCCAAACAGAAGTGAGGAGAGCCCCGCACTCACCAGATTAAATCCGGACCTGGGGATTTTCACCCTCCTAGAGCAGGTACAAGAAAAGTGCGCTGGGACGCGCTTAGGTGGGCGTGGTCGCACTTAATTTCCTGCAAACTCCGGAGCTGGTGGGGAAACAATTGTAAGCTCCGGAGCTGGCAGCCATTTGCTGTGGAGTTTAGGGGTCGTGTACAAAGGGCCTTAGATCTTAAGGAAGGAAAGTCAGTGAAAGTAACACCCAAGGGAAAGCTGATGTGAACCTTGCACAAAGCTTACCTCACTCGTGTGAAAGCATCTCACAATCACAAATACCTTTATTGGCATAAAATAATTTAAGACCAGGAGCAGCAAATTGTGGAATAAAAGGGTAAAAAAAATGAATAAAAAGATGATAAAAAAGTTGGGTTAATAGCTGACCTTGGACCCAATCTAATTATTGGTATACAGTATAATACGGTGGCCAAGTAGTCTGCCACTGAGGCCGTCAATTTGGGGAGTTTGTCCTCAAGTAGTCACTTAGTTATGCTCTCTGAGGATCCAGAAAAATTAGAGATGTAAGGGGTCCGGAGCCGAAGGCGGGACTTGTAGTGGATAGGGCCGGAAAGAAGGATAAGAGAAGTTGAATAGGGTTCCAATAAACAATGTTTACAAAGTCTGTTCTCAAATGGAACATTGTGGTATCTTTCCTGAGAGAACAGCTGAGGGAAGGATGTTCAATTTAGTGAGCATGAACGCACAGCGCTGACGAGGATTAATGAGGTATTTCCTATAGTTCGCTCCTACTCCTGGAATTGGCATCAAACCATAAAAGCGAGGGAAACGAGTTGGACTGAGCTCTGTTACACTGGTTTGGCACTCTATATCCCAGATTATTTGGCGCACAATTTTGTTTTTCAGTGGTTTTAATTCTGTTGATTGTAAGCCGCCCAGAGACCTTTGGGTAGTGGGCGGCATACAAATTGTAAAAATCAATCAATCAATCAATATTTACTTACTTGCTTACTTGCTTACTTGCTTACTTGCTTACTTGCTTACTTGCTTATTTATTTATTTATTTATTTATTTATTTATTTATTTATTTATTTATTTATTTATTTATTTTTACAACTTATATGCCGCCCACTACCCAAAGGTCTCTGGGCGGCTTACAATCAAAAAATTAAAACAGTTAAAACACAGAATATCAATAAATAATTAAGAACAATAATAAAACCTTACACTAAAATCATTACACTAAAATTGCCATCAGAGGACCCACAACCTATATTCTGTCAATTAAAAAAACTTCTGGAACAGGATGGTTTTTACTTGGCGCCGAAATGTCATCAATGTCGGCACCAGGCGGATCTCACTCGGGAGGGCATTCCATAGCTTGGGGGCAGCTGCCGAAAAGGCCCTATTCCTACAAGCCATCCCTCTCTCACACCTCCTTGAGGAATGGCTCTTTCAATAGGGCCCCCTGGCTTGATCTTAATTGCTGGGTAGGTTTGTATGGAAGGAGGCGGTCCTTCAGGTATCTAGGTCCTAAGCCATTTTAAAGAAATGAGATTCTTCACAATTAGTTAAAGAGTCTAAATTGATTCCAATGCGGTGAACTTTGAACTGCATCTACAACAGAATGCAAGATTGATCTAACCTGATTTATCTCTCTTAACTCTTACAACCTTTCTCTCTTCGGAAGGTCCCCGTCCTGGTGACCTGGTCATTCCGGAGGTCTCCCAGGCGCATGTCGGTGTCTACCAGTGCAGCGTGGCCAACAAAGTTGGATCTGCCGAGTGCATTTTGGAGCTCTTGCTCTCAGAGGGTAAGAAACTGGCCAAATCCTGTTTCATTTTAAAGACGGAACACGATCCATGGCTTGGCACCCTGGAGCTAGATTTAATCTTCGCAAAAACGCACTGAGAAAAATCTCGGCAAAGGGCACAAACGTTTCCGATTTACCGTGAGAAAGTCATGTATGGATTTTTAAAGCCTGTTGGAGAATGGCATACAAAATCTGCAAAACCAGAGCGGTTGAATGAGATTTCCGGCTGTCAAAGTGGGATGCTTTAGCTTTCTGCACCTTCTTATAAATTTCACAAATGGAATGGAAGAAACAAAGTAGCAAATACATTGAATGCAATAGGAAGAATGAAGTAGGATCCCTGTATTTGCTGGGGAATATTTTTCAAGCCCCATCCTACCCATGGATGCTGGAAAATATGGATTATAGTGTAAGGTATTTAGGGCTCAGCAGACTGGAGTGCTGAAACGGTCGGCTGCAAGGTCAGCAGCTCAGCAGTTTGAATCCCGGGTGCCTCACAGCGGAGTGAGCTCCCACTGATCACCCCAGCTCCTGCCAACCTAGCAGTTCGAAAGCATGTAAAAGTACAAGTAGACATATAGGTACCGCCGTAAAAAGCGGGAAGGTAAACAGTGTTCCATGCAGCCATGCTGGCCACATGGCCACGGACTTGCACAACACAGGCTCTTTGGCTTGAAAACGGAGATGAGCACCACCCCTAGAGTCAGACGCGACTAGCACACAAGCGTGTGTGTGGGGGGGGACCTTTACCTTTACCTGTTATAATAATGAACATTATACATGGTATAGCCTCTGGCTCCCTCTAGTTCTGTCAGTTCACATTTATAAATGCATTTTTCTTTTAATCTATTTAATCTTTTCGTGCCGTGAATAAATATATCAGCAGATCCTGATCCTGTGGATACAGGGGTCCTGCTGTGAAGTCAGCCATGCACATTTGCTTCATCTCTCCACGTAGTCTAGGACCAAGGATGCCTGTCGTTTGAAACCACTGCTCTGAGTCCTAGTCTCTGAAGCCATGGACAAGATGTAATAAATATATTACATCTTACAATGGTCTCAAACTACAGGAAAAGAGATTCCATTTGAACATTAGGAAGAACTTCATGACGGTTAGAGCTGTTCGGCAGTGGAAGATGCTGCCACAAAAGATGGTGGTGGAGTCTCCCTCTTTGGAGGTTTTTAAATAGAGGCTGGATGGCCATCTGTCAGAAATATTGTGATGGAGGTTCCTGTACATCAGGCGGTTGGACTGAATGGCCCTTGAGGTCTCTTCCAACTCTATGATTCTATGATTCTATATTTATTTTGGAAAGTCTTGTGGATTAGGAAGACAGAATCGCTCCTCCGCTTGAGATTGCTTATTACACCTTCTCATTTTTTGAAAGCAGGAAATGTCACCAGCTGCATGCAACTGGTAACTCAAAGCCACCTGTGGAGGCGGGAAAAAAACATTGACTTATCTAACGCTCCTGTAGAAATGATTCCACATAGGCACATTATGGGTTCAACAAAGCCAGGCTTCATGCAACAGCTTCCTCTGCAAGCATGAGTCCCAGGCTCTTTATTGGTATAATGGAAGAGCATCAGAGAGGGTGGAGACAGGGCTTATGTGTCAGGATGGTGTAGGCTGGTGCATTCCTGGGAAGGGCTTCTCTGATGTAGCAGTGTCACATAGCAGGGGTCTTGATGAATGACTACCAGACCGCTTGCTATTTCCTATGTACCATCTCATGGCTTTGCTGGATAATGTGGTCCTGTGCATCAGGCCGGATGGGATCCATTGTCCTCTCCAGGATTTCCCTGCACAGATGGGGTTCAATGATTCCCAAAAGACCTTGCCCAGGAAGCTGGCTGGGGTGCTTTTTAATCTCTTCCAAAGGGATATCTCTATATGCTCCATCTTGGCTCAGTGTCACAAGCTCTCTATCTTTCCCTGCAGATTCCATCCCAGTCGGTATCACGTGGGCAGCGGTCTTGGGGTCCCTGCTCTTCCTGCTGCTGCTCCTGTGCCTCGTGGTGGGGCTTATTTACTGCCGCAGGCGGAGATGTCACAAGGAGGAGGCCAGCCAGATCAGGTGAATGGGGATGAAGCACGCGTGGGGAACCAGGTTTCGAGGAGTGAGGAATCTTGAACCGAGGGTGCAGCTACAACAAGGCTGAAGGGAACAGGCAAACCAACAGGGACTATGTGGTAGAAATTTTCACCACAAATAGAAGCAGGTGGCGGAAAACAGGCAAGAGTTTGAATTACGAGTCCAAAACCTTGGCCTCCAACATTTGGCAGATGCTGCTGAGGCCACTTACTCCATGTGTTCATACAAGCACAAATAATTCAAAAACAAATCGCATTCACAACCCCTTGTGGGTGTTTTAGAAACCTCGCTCTGGGACCAGCTTGCCTCCCGACGTTGCGGGTGCCCCATTGGCTGAGGTTTTGAAGAAAGGATTGGCCAGCCATCTGTCTGGGATGTTAAGAGGTCTCCTGCCTTGGGCAAGGGTTTGGACTAGAAGACCTCCAAGGTCCCTTCAAACCCTAACACAATTCTGGGATTCTATGAAACACACACACAAAGGTACACGTAACTGTACATCAAACTGACATCTTGACGCTCCAGCTTTGTAATTTTTCCAGATTCCGTCATCATATCAAAAAGCCATTTTCTTCTGCCGTGGCGTTTTTGGTCCTTTAGTAGAGAATTATTTACGATTCTTATCATTTTGTACATTTTACTTTTTTTTTGTTTCAAATTGATGTAATGCTAGATTAGGCCACTTTGATAGGATAGATAGATAGATAGATAGATAGATAGATAGATAGATAGATAGATAGATAGATAGATAGATAGATAGATAGATAGATAGATAGATAGATAGATATAGATAGATAGAATTCTAATCTGATACAGAATAGCTCTAATTCTGGCTTCAGTCACGGCCCGTAGTGTCTTACAAGAATGCTTAAAGTTAAGAGCCACAATATCAGTGAATTAGCAAAATATTGGACACATAATTTAAGATGATTTTTCCGTCTCGGGCCAATGGTGGCAAACCTTCAGCATGCCAGATGTTTTGGACCACCACTCCCACAGTTCTTCATTGGCAATCTAGGCTCAGAATTCTAGGTGTTGTGGTCCGAAAGACCTGGAGTGACAAAGGTTCGCCACCATTGGTTTAGGGCAGTGGTGGCGAACCTTTGGTACTCCAGATGTTTTGGACTACAACTCACACAGTCCTTTGTCATTGGCAGCACAGACTTGGAATTTTGGGAGTTGTGGTCCAAAACATCTGGAGTGCCAAAGGTTCGCCACCACTGGTTTAGGGGGTTGATTACACATCCTGCATTCGGCTTAGCAAAAAAACTGTTTGCCTACACAACAATCAGTTAAACGTGTGTGTGTGTGTGTGTGTGTGTGTGTGTGTGTGTGTGTGTGTGTGTGTGTGTGTGTGTGTGTGTGTGTGCGCGTGTGTGCGTGTGTGCGTGTGTGCACGCGCACACACGTGTGTGTGTGTGTTTTTTCAGAAGGTGAGCTTTTTAAAAATTCCCATGAGGGGTAGTTAACACAATTTTAAAATTGTTTTGCCATGTGTGAACACCTATATTAGGTGTCTGTCTGTCTGTCTGTCTGTCTGTCTGTCTGTCTGTCTGTCTGTTATCAGCTCCTTCTGACTGCCATCAGCTTTTCATCTGTCTACCTATCTGTCTGGGTCTGTCGGTTTGTCTGTGTAACTGTCTGTCTGTCTGTCTGTCTCTCTCTCTCTCTCTCTCTCTCTCTGTGTCATTATCTAGCTAGCTAGCTGAAAATGATAGCTTTTCAAGGTTTTTCTCAAATACAATATGGCATGGGTCCTCAACCTAAGGCCCCGGGGCCGGATGCGGCCCCTCAAGGTCCTGAATCCGGCCCCCGGGACCAACTGCAACCCCCCCACCTACCCCCTGCTTTGCGAGCAAGCCAGCCTCCGCAGCTGCTTCTATTGCTGAGGCAGTTCAAAGCAGTGGGCTATGTCGCTTCTCCCACTCCCCCCAACTACCACCCAGATGATCAGCATGCTGGCTAGTGGGGCATTCAGAGTGGGAGGCCTACGGCAAGGTCCCCCCCAATCCTCCCCCCCACCGCCCAGATGGTTGGGGCAGCGGGTGCAGCCGAGTGGGGCAATTTAAAACAGGAAGGCTGCGGCAAGGTCTCCTACTCCCTCCATGGCCCTGAGGCCCCACCACTGCTCCTCCTCCACCCTGCCCACCTGCTTGTGGTCCGGCTCCCAGTGGTGTCTGGGGCATGGTGGACCGGCCCGCTGTTCAGAAACTTTGAGGACCCCTGCAATATGGCAATTGCATCGTGCTCATGAGAGTCTCTGGCTGGTTGGTCGGTTGGTCTTGGTGGGAACGAAGCTCTGGAGTGGAAGACCCAGTTTGGCCTGACCCAGCAGGCTTTTCTTGGCATCCTTTCTCCACCCCTCCCTCCCCCTATCCCAAGGACCACTACTGAAGAAAGGCTAAAACATTTGGGCCTCTTTAGTCTGGAAAAAAGGCGCTTGAGGGGGGATATGATTGAGACATACAAAATAATGCAGGGTATGAGTAAAGTGGATAGAGGGAAGCTCTTCTCTCTCTCCCAAAATACCAGAACCAGGGGACATACACTCAAATTGAAGGCTGGGAGAGTAAGAACTGACAAAAGAAAATATTTTTTCACCCAGCGCGTTGTAAGTCTATGGAACGCCCTGCCACAGGATGTGGTGATGGCATCTGGCCTGGATGCCTTCAAAAGGGGATTGGACTGATTCCTGGAGGAAAAGTCCATCACAGGTGACAAACCAGGATGGAGAAACCAGGGTACTTCAAGGGTCAGATGCAGGGGAGTGGTATCAGGAGACAGATATCTAGTCTCATGCGCTCCCAAACGCATCTGGTGGGGCCGCTGTGAGATACAGGAAGCTGGACTAGATGGGCCTTTGGCCTGATCCAGCATGGCTCTTCTTATGTTCTTATGTTCTTATGTCCCAGCAAAGTTCTGGGTCTGCCAGCCCACTGTCTCAGATGAACGGGGCCATTCAAGGACCATGGCGCATTGAAATCTGTTCCTTCCAGAACAGATTAATTGGTTTTCAATGCATTCTTATGGGAAACCGCTGCTCTACTTACAATTTTTTTTCACTTATGAGCATGTGCTCGGAACGGAAAAAAATTGTACGTAGAGGTTTTAGTGTAGTAGCCCTCAGGCACTTTGGGCTGGAAAAAGTAGACCTCGGCCACTTCAAAGTTGAGCTGCCCTGATATATGTATATCATTGTTGACAAACAACATGGCGACCGCTTCCTTCTTCTTCACAGGGTGGATGCCGCGCCCCCACGGACAAGAGGCAGAAGCAAGAGCGGCAGTTTGCGCTCCGTGCTGAGTTACCTCCCCCACAACATTAGCTTTACGTCACGCCAAAAGTATGATGCCCCCAAGGATCAAGAAGGGATCGAGATCATCCCCCCTGGACAGGATGCGGATCCCGGCTCTGTCATGGATCCCGGCAGCAGAGGGAACAAGATCCATAAAAACGACCCTCCTCCTGCAGAGGTCACCACAAAGGCCAGCGCCCACTGCAAGCCAATCTTGCCTTCGTATGCCCAGTCAAAGTCCAGGGCCGTGGTGACTTCGTATCAGCTGCCCATCAGGTCCAAACCTGGAAGAAGCCCATTCGATTGACAGGAGCGGACCATCAGGCCAGGCGCACCTGGGGAAATCTGTCTTCTGTCCTGTTAATGGTGTAGTAGCAAGGATTCCTTTGTAGAAACTCTCTCTTTAAATTTTTTCATGAGAGCAGTGTGCAACGGCATCAAAAATTATATCGTGTAGAGTATGAAGCCTCAGGCACCTAAGGATGGAAAAGCCATGAGCTGCCACTTCATGTGAACTGCTCTTAACGTATATCATTTGCAAATTTAGAATCTCCTCCTTCTTCTCACAGATGTTGGCCAGGCACAGGGAAGCAGAGTCGCAATTCCCTGCTCAAGAAGTTACCCAACTACTTTAGTTTATCCCGCCATTCAATTTGCCTCAGGACACAGTGTAGGGCCACTCATGACCCCTTGGAATGCCATTGGGTATCGGTACTGTCATGGAATCCGAGGAAGTTTCCATATTCCATAAAAACCCTGCCTTGCGGTACACTAAGGCCAGGCCTACTGTCAGCCATGGTTGTCGATCCAGTCATCTCCCAAGGTGGTGATTGTAAAGTGCCTCAGTCTCCTTGAGAGCGCTTTTGAACTTGGGGGATCTGCCCAAGTCAGCCGCACCTGGGGGATACGACGGTTTTCTTGATGGTGCGAGGACAAGAAGGTTTTAACTTTAAATCTCATTAAAGAGTTTAATGACTAGAATTCCACTTGCAAATACTGGTTTGGAAATTCAATCTCTAAATGATATATTGTAAACAATGAAAAGATGCAGTGGCTCCACTTTGGACTTATCGTTAAGGGAGATTTACTTCATGCTTAATTCCTTGAAATGGGATCTCTGTGAATTAGTAACCTAAATCTATAGTTGGAAGGAGTTTACATGGATTGAGTCCAATCCTTCCCAAGCACGTGTATACTAAATTAAGATGCCCGCCAAGTGGATGTCTAAATTTGAAGCACCTTTGCCTATTGACGTGCTGGATCATTGGTGCTAGGGTATCAATGGGCACGAAAGATTATTTCTTCGATTTTCTTTTTATGTTAGCAACGAAATGTCAAATTTTTTTAAAAAAAATGAAAATTGAAAACGAAACCACAAATTTGCCACTTTCTTTAGTTTCGTTACAAGGACAGTGCGAAATATAGAAACAACCGAAAGCCCACATTTGAGTTAAGTTTCAGAATATTTTGATTACGATTACTAAATCGAAATGATTTTTTTTTGCAAAAAGGTAAACGAAATAAACCGAAGGACCCTAAACGACTAACGACCACACCATTTTTTAGATGGCAAAAGACAAATACAGTTAGATGTATTATTTGTGATTATTAACTGAAAATCTGTTTCTTTAACTTGACGTTACTCATGATTTTACTGCACCGGTTGCATCATACAATTCTCCCCTCTCTTACCCGTATTGAAAATTTTCAAAATTTCCTACAGATCAACCTTAAACTTTTGGGTGCTAGATCTCAAACCAATAAGAGAAAGTGCTTTTTCACCCCGAGGATCCCTGGTCTGTGGAACTCCCTGCCGGAAGAAGTGGTGGCAGCTGTCAGCCTTGGCAGCTTTAAGAAAGGATTGGACCAGTTCATGGAGAAGAAGGGTATCCATGGCGATCATGGCGGATGCCTAAGATCAACCTCTGGGTTGGAGAGATAGGCAGGATATATCTCTCAATGCCATTTGCGGGGAATCGTAAGCAGGTGAAGACATCCACTTGGGAATAACCTAAAGCAAATGGTTGAGCCACTGTGTGATACAGAATGCTGGACTGGATGGGCTGTGGCCTGTTCCAGCAAGGCTGTTCTTATGTTCTTATGAAGTTATACCCTCCAATTATTATTGCCGAGTCCCTTCCTTTCAACATTTCTGCAATGTCATAGAATCATAGAATCATAGAGTTGGAAGAGACCTCAAGGGCCATCCAGCCCAACCCCCCGCCATGCAGGAACCCCCATCACAGGACTCCCGACAGATGGCCATCCAGCCTCTGCTTAAAAAAACTGCAAAGAAGAAGACTCCACCACTTTCCGTGGCAGCATATTCCACTGCCGAATAGCTCTTTCTGTTGAGTCATATTGTTCTTCCTCTGTTATAAATCCATTCTAGTCTTTCTTATTTGCTGTGATTAGAGAAGGGTGTGAGAAAGCTGTTTTGCAGACTACAACTGGCCGTGCTAGTTGGAGGATTGTGCATGTTGTAGCCCATATGGCTGGGTGGTGGGTGGTGCCAGCATCTAGCTGCACGTACGGTACCTTCCTGGAGACCCCATTCACAACGAACAATGTGAGGAACTGGGTGGTTGAGAGTGGGATGGATTGAAAAGGCCTCAGAGGATAGTGCTGCCTCTCTCGGTCTGAGGTGGGTTGTTTGGCCTGCGTTATTTCAAAAAGAATATTAGAATAATTTGGTTGGCAGGAGCTTATAAGACCATTGCTTCCAACGCCCTGCTCAAGGCAGGAATCCACACCAAAGCAAATATGGCAGATGGCTGTCCGACTTTCTCTTGAACGCCTCCAGCAGTGGGCCGCTTACCACCTCGGAAGGTCATTGGTTCCGTTGCACTGCTCTAACACCTAATTCCCCCCCTCCTGATAGTCAAACAAAATCTGGCTTCTTGTCGTTGGAGCCCATCATTATGAGCCCTGCACTGTGGGACAACTGAGACCTGATCCTGTGTCTTCTCTCTATAACTACATTTCAAGTACAGTAGGACTCCGGTATCCACTGGGGATCGGTTCCAGGCCTTCCCGTGGATAACAAAAACTGTGGATAAGAGAGAACACCACCACCACCCCAAAAAACCTGCCATTTCGCAACATTTTGCTTGATTTACGGCTACTGTATTGCAACACTAGCTTGCTTTACGGCTGCTGCTTTACGGCAGTAGCTTGCTTTACAGCTGCTGTTTGTGACAGTCGCTTGCTTTGTGGCTGATGAATTATTTATTTAAAAATTTTTTCCCCTCAGCCAACCGTGGATAACTGAACCAGTGGTTAATGAATCAGTCAATACGGGGGTCCTACTGCATTTAAAAAGCGCCATCGTATCTCCCTTCAGTCTTCTTTTCTCAAAGCTTTTCTCACCAGTCCCCTGACCATCCTTATTTCCCTCCTCTGAACCTCTTTCAGTTTGTTGGCATCTTTCGTTGTGTTCTTTTGGGTGGGGCAGGATTCCAGATGACAGATGGAAACCAAGTACTGGAGCCAAATGTGTCAGTGACACACCATAAACTGACACGCCAGCATAGGAACTATCCAAATGATTTAAAGACAATAAGGGAACAATGGAAGGCGACCATTCCATGCATTCAGATGTCTCCACCCCATGCACAGACCTCTCATTCTGCTTCTGGACTCCAATAAATCGCTCAAAGACCTGGTAAAGTCCTTAAATCCAGCCATTCCCGTTAGATCACATATAAAAGCTTCATTTTTTTAAAAAAAACTTCTATTCATCTTTTGCTATATTTAACGAATCTTCCTTTTCGATGTTTTTGTTGAAGATTTCAATGGTATGTAAATAAAAGCTGAAGGAAGAAACATTGTATTGATTTACAGCACACAGTTGCAGCTTTTGTTGTGGGTGCGTTTGGGTGATCATAGAATCACAGAGTTGGAAGAGACCTCAAGAGAGATCCAGTCCAACCCTGTGCCATGCAGGAACCCTCATCACAGTGCTCCCAACAGATGGCCATCGAACCTCTGCTTAAGAACCTTCCAAAGAAGGAGACTCCACCACCCTCCTTTGTGGCAGCATATTCTACTGCCGAACAGCTTTAACTGTCATGAAGTTCTTCCTAATGTTCAAATGGAATCTCTTTCCCTGTAGTTTGAAACCATTGCCCTGGGTCCTGGTCTCTGAAGCCATGGAAAAAAGGCACCCACATAACGGTGAAATCACAATACGGAAAGCCACTCAGCACGGAGGGAGGCAAAAAGGGCATTGATCGAAGTTCGGAAAATGGCAAATAAAAAAATCGATATATTGATGTACCTATCACATTTATTTTATTTTTTAATTGTGCTGCAGAACAACAAAACAAAAATGCACTTTGATGCAGCATCATTCCGTGAGGTCACATAAGTTTTGTAACAATAAAGTGTGTCCTTGGGGATGCAAGGACAGCAACAGAGACCTGCAGCACTGCTGCTGCTCCGAATCAAGCCAAAAAGAATGCATGCACTAGTCTTGTGTCAGTAAGGTGAGGGATATCTCTGAAAGGGGAAGGATGGATCATTCTAAGTAGGATCACATGCAGACAAGGTCTTTTTCTCTGATTCAAATCATGCTTTCAGCTATCTGTGTATCATATCTATACCCAAGGTCCATAGATATGAATAGTAATAATAATACTGATATGATTTTAAAAGTTTTTTTCTGGATGAATAAGGTCTTTCAAAACACACAACCGTTTGCTTTTAAAAGTTTGCAAAATGGAGAAATGATTGATTCATACATATATTTTAAAACTGTAATGGCCTCTTGTGTAATTGAATTGAAAAGAATACATGTGCTCTCCAAAATGGTCATACTATGGCAGCCTTTCTTAACTGGTTTGGGATGCCAAAACCTTCTGGACCAGCTTCTCTAGAGAAAGCTTAAAACAAACTATAAAACAGCTACGCCAGCAAAGGATCAAAAGTGTGCCTATGTGTGAGACAGCTGAAAGCAGCTGGGAGAGTGGTCAGCCTCCCGAGGCAGCAAGGCAATTAGAGAGAAATGTAACACCTGTCTGGGGGGAGGAGAGAGCTCTGGCGGGCCTAGAGATAAGGGGAGAAAACATCATCGTGGAGGAAGAGGAAGGAGAGACGGATGTTTGGGAGGATGCAAGGGACACCCTGGATAAGGAGGAAGCCTGGCCAGTCGGACAACCTGGAGGAGGTGAGCATTAAAGGCCGGGGCCAAGGAGTATAAGGGATAAAGTCTCCTCTGTGCAACCCAGGAGCAGAGCGAAGGAAGACAGCTCATGGGCTCAGCCCCTCCCTGAGGCAGCCCAATGTTTGAGAACTAAGAATAAAGGGAGACAACGCAGGCCGGCCTGATGAAGACGGTGTTGTTTAACTGGCCAGGACATTCGCTGGCTTCTGGAGTGAGGGAGTGAGGTAACTCCCCTCTCTATGGGAATTACACAGGCACAGAGTAAAACCTGTAAGGAAGAGTGAGAACTGAGAGGCTGTGTCTTGGGACTTTGGGAGAAACACAAGTTATTTGTGCTCTGAAGCTAAAAGACAGTCTAGCCAGGCACTACTACCAGATGGAGAGACTTCTGACAGGGCCTGCTCCAAAGAAGAAGAAGCCTTATTAATTCCCAGAGGGGGCAAAGCACCACTGAACTGTGCTGAGGTGTTTTCTGTCTGTGTTGAACTCCAGTGAACATAATAAAAGCCTATCTTACATAATTTTTAAGCACCTCATTATGGAGGGGGCGGCGGGGGTCGCTCACATTGGCGCCCAACGTGGGGCACTTCCAGATGCCCCAGCGACCACCGCCCAGTTGTTGGCCTGGGCCACCGAGAGGCAAGAACACCTGTTACGGCAGATGGCAGAAAACCAGCGCGTTTTGATGGAGCAAATGTTGGTGGGGCAACAACAAATGGCTGAAGTCTTGAGAGCCACCCCAACGGCTTCGGGTACCTGGGTGGCTGGTCCTCCACCCATTCGCATGCAAAAAATGACACCTGAGGATGACCCAGAAGCTTTTCTCAACACCTTTGAGAGAGTGGCCACAGCTGCGGCTTGGCCAAAGGAGCAGTGGGCCCTGATCCTCACACCTTGCCTCACAGGGGTGTCCCAAGAAGTAGTTGATGCCTTAGATGCCCGGGACGCAGCCAATTACGATAAGGTGAGGCAAGCCATCCTGAGTACGTTGAATTTGTCAGACGAGGCCTATCGCAGGCGTTTTCGGGAGTTACGTCTTAAGGGTAATGGTCATCCCAGGGCGGTGGCCCAGAAGATGCGGGCTTATGCTACCCGTTGGCTCAAGCCTGATAGTAACTCAGGGGAGAAGATAATTGAGCTGTTGGTGGTAGAGCAGTTGGTAACCATCTTGCCCCCAGGCCCCCGGAACTGGGTGACACGATTACGTCCGGATTCCATTGAAGAAGCAGTCTCTGCCTTAGAAGCCTATTGGTGTGCTGAGGAAACCTGGGATTCTAGGAGCCTGTCGCCGAAGGACCGGAATTCTTCTAAGGAACAGATGCCAAGGAATGCTGGATCCCCTCCGAAGGAATCATCTTTAGGGAGACACCGGTTGTTAGTTCATCGTGCGGTTCCTAACAGAGGCAACTCACCTGGTTTGGAGGCCTCTCAGAGGACTCAATCAAACCCAAGCCAGTCAGCTCCGGCCCAGGCTAGCAAAGGAGGGGGATCTCAGGGAACCCAAAGCCGGACCCCCAAAAGTATGGCCTGTTTTACCTGTGGGAAGGAAGGCCATCTGAAACGGGACTGCCCACTCATGGACTGTTCGTGGGCTAATGCCTATGTTGCAGCGATGCAGGTAGGCGAGGTCACCGGCCCTGAGTGGCAGGTGGATGTTTTGGTAAATGGGAAACCAGTCAGGGCCTTAATAGATACAGGTTGTAGTACTACCTTGCTCCGATCTCAAGCAGGGGGGTCACAGGAAGGCTTGGTAAAAATTCGTTGTATTCATGGGGATGTGAAGCCATATGCCACTACACAGGTATGGGTCACCATAGGGGCCGAGAGAAGACGGTTGAGGGTGGGATTGGTACCAAACTTGGCATGGCCCATGCTGTTGGGGAGGAATTGGCAGGGGGTGGAAAAATTGGTGACATCCCCACAGCTAGCAGTAGGAGCTGCAGGGGAGTCAGAAGGGGAGCTGGAGTTAGGGAAGGTCTCCCGAGCTCAGGTGAGGGCATGGCAGCAGGAAGACCCTGCTTTAACCCACGCTCTTGCAGGGGCTAGGCCGGAAGGGGAAACGCCGGCAGGGCAAGTGGGTTTCGAGATGCGGGATGGTCTTCTTTACCGGATTGACCCAAACCCACCCTTTCCAGGGGCTCAACTGGTAGTTCCTCAACGACTTCGGGGCTTTGTGTTAAAGTTAGCCCATGACCCACCCCTTGCTGGGCATTTAGCAGCAGACAAGATGAACGCCCGCATACGCCAACGGTTCTTTTGGCCCGGTCTGTATACAGAGGTAGAACAGTATTGCAGGTCGTGTCCAGTGTGCCAGAGAACACAGATCCGGCCTCGTCCTGGAGGGGAACTTGTGTCCTTGCCCCTAGTGGACAAACCCTTTGACCGAGTAGCCATGGATCTGGTAGGACCCCTCCCTAAATCAGCTGGAGGACACTCTTACATTCTGGTAGTGATTGACTATGCCACCCGTTATCCAGAGGCGGTGGCTCTCCGGTCCACTACAGCCAAGGTTTTGGCTAGGGAACTTCTGGGCATATTTTCTCGAGTGGGTTTCCCCAGTACTATCCTCACAGATCAGGGCACCAACTTCCTTAGTCAAACCTTAAAGCAAATGTGGAAGCTCTTGGGCATAAGGCCTTTGAGAACCTCAGTTTACCACCCACAGACTAATGGTCTGGTAGAAAGGTTCAACAAAACCCTTAAAACTATGTTACGCAGGATAGCACAAGATAGGCCCACTCAGTGGCACCAAATGTTGGCACCATTGATGTTTGCTATCCGTGAGGTGCCCCAGGCATCCTTAGGATTTTCCCCTTTTGAGTTACTCTATGGAAGGCAACCTCGGGGAGTTCTTGATTTGGTGCGAGAGCAGTGGGAATCAGGGGAAGACCAGGCCCAGAGTACAGTACAGCAGGTCCTGGAGATGCGGAGAACGATTGCGTACGGCCACCGAATTAGCCCAGGGACATTTGAGGGAAGCACAGATGGCTCAAAGGCGTCGGTACAATGCCCGAGTTCAACTGCGGGAGTTCACCCCTGGACAGAAAGTGCTCCTGCTTTTACCCTCCGAACCAACTAAGCTGTTTGCACAATGGCAGGGACCTTATGAAGTAATACGTCGGGTTGGACCTGTAGATTACGAAGTTAGGATGCCAGACCGGAGGAGGCCAACCCAAATCTTTCATGTCAATCTCTTGAAGGAATGGAAGGATAGGGAAGCCCTCTTGGGAGAAGTAGAAGAGGTAGAATTGGGACCAGAGACTAAAGGGTCCTCCACCGACCTAGAGGATAGGTGGAAACTAGATGAGGGCCTTGAACCTCAAAAGCAGCAGGAGTTGAGGATCCTGGAACAGGAGTTTCCAGATGTCATAGTCAGCCGGCCGGGGCGCACAACCCTGGTTGAACACCCAATTGAGACTGAGCCAGGAGTGGTGGTAAGATCGGCAGCCCGAACCTGGCCTCAGCACCTCAAACAGGTCATAATAGATGAAGTCAGGTCTATGCTAGACCTGGGAGTCATTGAACCGTCTAGCAGTCCATGGCGGAGCCATCCCGTCCTGGTACCCAAACCAGACGGTAGTACCCGGTTTTGCATTGATTTTCGCCGGGTTAATGAGGTATCAAAATTTGATGCCTACCCTATGCCAAGGGTGGATGAGTTGATAGAGAGATTAGGGAAAGCCACCTACCTGTCCTCCTTGGATCTAACCAAAGGTTATTGGCAGATCCCACTCCGGAAGGCGGATAGGGAGAAAACAGCGTTTACCACCCCAGTAGGGCTCTATCAATTCACCTATATGCCCTTTGGCCTGCATGGGGCTGCAGCAACATTTCAGCGGCTGATGGATAGGGTATTGGCACCAGTGCAAGATTTTGCGGCCGCATACATAGATGATATCATCATCTTTAGTCAGTCTTGGGGAGAACACCTGGAGCACCTAAGAGCAGTATTAAGGGAATTAAGGAAGGCGGGGTTAACCGTGAACCCTCGAAAATGTAAGCTGGCGCAGGCGCACGTGCCTTATCTGGGATTCCTGGTAGGTGGGGGAGAAATCCGGACAATGGCGGACAAAGTGACTAAAGTGTCAAAGTGGTGTCCACCCCGTACTAAGAAGGAAGTGCAGCAGTTTTTGGGGCTTGCCGGTTATTATCGCCAGTTCATAGCGAACTTCTCGGACATTGCGGCACCCTTAACAGACCTTACACGCCGGAAGGCTCCAAGGATGGTGCGGTGGGGACCCAGGGAGCAACAGGCCTTTGAAAGGCTAAAGCAGCGGCTCTGTGAAGCCCCTGTCCGACGAGCCCCTGATTTTTCACGGCCCTTCATTCTCCTAACTGACGCATCAGAGCGGGGACTAGGAGCCATCTTAGCCCAACATTATGAGGATGGAGAGCATCCTGTCCTGTTTCTAAGTCGGAAACTATCCCCCGAGAACAAAAATATGCAGTGATTGAACGGGAGGCTTTGGCCATCAAATGGGCAGTGGAGGCGTTGAGCTACTACCTGTTAGGGGCCCCTTTCCTGCTCGTCACGGACCATGCACCCCTGCAATGGCTCCAACGCATGAAGGATACCAACCCTCGGCTAACCCGCTGGTATCTGGCCCTTCAGCCTTTTGCGTTTCGGGTGCGGTACCGCAAGGGTCGCCAGCATGCTAATGTGGACTATTTCTCTCGCCAGGGCCCTTGGGCAGAAGACCCTGCTGAGGAGGCTGCCCACTTGGAAGGGGGGATGTGTGAGACAGCTGAAAGCAGCTGGGAGAGTGGTCAGCCTCCCGAGGCAGCAAGGCAATTAGAGAGAAATGTAACACCTGTCTGGGGGGAGGAGAGAGCTCTGGCGGGCCTAGAGATAAGGGGAGAAAACATCATCGTGGAGGAAGAGGAAGGAGAGACGGATGTTTGGGAGGATGCAAGGGACACCCTGGATAAGGAGGAAGCCTGGCCAGTCGGACAACCTGGAGGAGGTGAGCATTAAAGGCCGGGGCCAAGGAGTATAAGGGATAAAGTCTCCTCTGTGCAACCCAGGAGCAGAGCGAAGGAAGACAGCTCATGGGCTCAGCCCCTCCCTGAGGCAGCCCAATGTTTGAGAACTAAGAATAAAGGGAGACAACGCAGGCCGGCCTGATGAAGACGGTGTTGTTTAACTGACCAGGACATTCGCTGGCTTCTGGAGTGAGGGAGTGAGGTAACTCCCCTCTCTATGGGAATTACACAGGCACAGAGTAAAACCTGTAAGGAAGAGTGAGAACTGAGAGGCTGTGTCTTGGGACTTTGGGAGAAACACAAGTTATTTGTGCTCTGAAGCTAAAAGACAGTCTAGCCAGGCACTACTACCAGATGGAGAGACTTCTGACAGGGCCTGCTCCAAAGAAGAAGAAGCCTTATTAATTCCCAGAGGGGGCAAAGCACCACTGAACTGTGCTGAGGTGTTTTCTGTCTGTGTTGAACTCCAGTGAACATAATAAAAGCCTATCTTACATAATTTTTAAGCACCTCATTATGGAGGGGGCGGCGGGGGTCGCTCACACTATGAAATCAGAGTTCTTGTGTAACTGAGGATGTGATCACACATTGTAATACTTCTGGTTTTGGGTTGGGTTTAGCATGCCTGAAAATTGATTTAAAAATATTTGCCTAAGGATATTAAGTGCGAATTTAAGCACATATGATTTTGGGTCAGAAAATGAGCTTTTTAAAAATACCCACAAAGGAGTTGCTTATTTTAAACACATTCCAATCATGATTTTAAATAACGTTTTTTGGCACATATCCTAGCCTGTGTGTGCGGTTTTGTCAAATATTAAATGAGAGGATCAGAGTCTTTGGGCTGCAGGGCCGCAGTCTGAACGGTTACAGATGAGATTTTTAAAATATTTCCATTTACATCCCACTTTTCCTTCAGAGAATGGAAGGGGGCATATGCACTCACAGCAATCTTGTAAGGTAGGTCCATCTGAGAGTCACTGACTGGCCCAAAGATTAAAGTGTTCTGCTTATATACCACCCCATACAACTTCAAGTAGTCTCTGGGCAGTTTTGCAGTTTAATTACAGTAATGCAGGCTACACAATGAAATCCCCCCCCCCCCACACAGCAAGCTGGGTACTCATTTTACCAATCTCAGAAGGATGGAAGGCTGAGTCAACCATGAGCCGGCTACCTGGGATTGAACCCCAGGTAGTGAGCACAGTTTTAGCTGCAGTACAGGCATTTAACTGTTGTGCCACGGAATTTGTCTCCCCCTCCTTTGACACTTTCTTCCTTGTCAAAACTGGTGGGACAGGCAAGTACAAAACTGTCCCGATTTGTATGTACCGCATTTGGCCATTGCAAGGAGAAATTTGTTCAGTCATATTTTTTGTTAAGGAAAAACAAAACAAAACAAAACAAAACAAAAACACGTCTTCCTGTCGAGGAGGGAAAGAAAATGAAATTGCATTAGACAATTCCAACGCAAGAGGCAGGTGACAAATTTGTTTATGCCCCCTGAACCATCGGAGTGTTTCGGGTCTGCGCTAGGGCTCACGCCTCAGTGTCACCACCCAGCCCAGCCTCAGATCAAAAGGCCTTCTTTGTTGGACGACTGTGTCATGGCGGTTTTGCCTTTGTGCTGTTTGGTGGCACCCTCTTTCCACGGGCCACCGGACGGATGGGTGCTGGGCACGCCGAAATTCTGTGGGTCGGAGTAGATGTGGGACTGTGAGACGGAGTCCGTGTGGTTTCCCCCTTTAGCATACTGTTGGGAAGAGCCGGACAGAGAGTAAGGATCCCCCCGTTTTGGGGTGTAGTAAGGGTCTATGGTGTCACTTCGCTCTGAACTATGTGGGGTCAGGAGGTTAGGGGCCAGGACAAGGCTCGTGTCACTTTCAGGGGTGGAGGACACCATCTTGGCTTGAGGGAAAGGAGGCGTGTACTTGCAGGCTTGCTGGTAGCGTTGGTTCCGCAACTGGTATCCCAGCAAGGAGCGTAGGCTGTTGTCTTGGCTAAAGGCCTGACTGCACGGACGGCTTGGAGGAGCATCGGCATCCACACTGTGAAAAAAGAGAAACACCCTAGTCAGATCCAGAAGCCGAAGTAGCAAGTATGGGCTTCATCTCAGAGCAGGCATTGTCTGAAATGCAAAATGTTATGAAAAGGGGATGACCGTGGCATGATAAAGGCCTTTTGGGGAAACATCTCCTGGAACAGACTAACTGAAATCAATAACCAACGTGAGCCCCATTAATTACAGTATAAGCGTGAGCATAACTAAATGAATCATACTGATGGACCTCCTTATCCGCGGGATCAATATCTGCTGATTCAGCTTTCCACGGTCCAAAAATGCTAACAGAAACATATCCTATATTACTGGTGGCTGACCTTTGGCACTTCAGATGTTTTGGACCACAACTCCCAGAATTCTGAGCTTAGGGCCGTTACCCCACACCCACTTTGTACCGCAACAAACTAAAACGTGTAATAAATCTTGTTGCAGTCACGTGGTTTTGTTGCTGTTCCTGCATCACCAAGGACACACTTAGGGCCTTTTCACACGACCCCTAAGATCTGCTGGCCCCTTAAATTCGGACCAAAGATCTTAGGGGTTCATTGCTCTTCCTTCCTCCCCAACAGAGAAAGAGGGGAAAAATGCAGCTCACCTGGAGGAGCTTCCCGGAGCTCTGTTGCTTTTCTGTTTCTCTTCTGCTTGCTTTTTTTCCTCCCACCTCTTCTCTTAAAGGGGCAGGAGGCAAAAAAAAAAAAAAAAAACACAAGCAGAAGCCAGGAGAGCCCCGCACTGACGAGATTAAATCCGGACCTGGGGATTTTCACCCACCTCAAGCAGGTACAAGAAAGTGCAGCTGGGTCGCGCTTAGGTGGGTGGGGTCGCACTTAATTTCCTGCAAACTCCGGAGCTGGTGGGAAAACACTTGTAAGGTCCGGAGTTTGCAGCCATTTCCTGCGGAGTTTAGGGGTCGTGTATAAAGGCCCTTAATTGTTATGTAACTTCTGTGACCCCACGGACAGGGGCCGTATCAAAGTGCATTTTGTTTTGTTTTCCCACTGCACTATTTAAAAAATAAAATAAAAACCCCAATAGGTAGGTATATCAGTATATCAATTTTCATTTATCATTTGTCGAACTTTGAATGCTTCTTTTTTGGCTTATTTCTGTGCATAGTGGCTTCTCGTACTGTGAATTTACTGTCATGTGGCTGCTCTAAGTAGTGCCACTAGGTGGCCCTATGGCGAAGGAACAGTTATGCTGCGGATTAAACTGTCACACTTCAGGGGTGTGTGGTTGCACTTTATTTTGCTTAAGGCACAGTGGACATGGGGGAACAATCTTAAGATCTGCATCTCAGAGCACTTACTAGAGCAGGGGTCCACAAAGTTTTCAAGCAGCGTGCCGGTCCACTACCCCCCAGACACCACTGGGGGCCGGACCACAGTCCAAAAAAAAAAAAAAGGCCAACATTTTAAATTGCCGTGCTTGGCTGCAGCCGGTGCCTCGACCATCTGGGCGGTGGGTGGGGGGGAGTGGGAGACCTTGCTGTGGCCCTCCCACTTTTAACTGTCCCACTAGTTAGCATGCCGATCATCTGGGTGGTGGGTGGAGGGAGTGAGGGAAGCGATATAGCTCACTGCTTTGAACTGCCTCAGCAACAGAAGCAGCTGCGGAGTTTGGCTTGCTTGCGAAGCAGGGGGTAGGTGTGTGTGGGGGTCTGCAATTGGTCCCGGGGGCCGGATTCAGGACCCTGGGGGGCCGCATCTGGCCCCCGGGCCTTAGGTTGAGGACCCCTGTACTAGAGGAACAAAGTGGATGTGGGATAATGGCCTACATTGCCAATGACAAAGGACTGTGAGAGTTGTGGTCCAAAACATCTGGAGTGCCGGACTGTCGCCACCATTAACCTATAGATAGATAGATAGATAGATAGATAGATAGATAGATAGATAGATAGATAGATAGATAGATAGATAGATTCATTCATTCATTCATTCATTCATTCATTCTAACTATAAACCTACCAGAACTGGCCACTACAGGGAATCAGAAAAAAAATCAACAAATAGTGTTTGCTGTTAAAATGGCATTCATTACAATTTGCGTTTTTCAGGGTGGCAAGCAGTTTAGACTCAATCTCCCATGGACACAGAGGTCCTACCATGTTTTAACATAATACAGTTGTAAGGATGGCTAAGCTTGAATCTAGTTCATAATTAAAAGATCCTTCATGAAGAAGCGGGAAAGGTAAAATTCCTGCTGACAGAAATCTGGCATGCCTCTTCACTGACAGGATTGATTTCCACATACAGGGATTTTTTTTTTAACCCAGCTACTGCACATCTCTTCTACCTGCCTCTAGCAGCTGCTTCTGCCTAATATCAGAGCATCCATTTAAAAATTCACAAAGGCGTCACAATGATAGAATCATAGAATAGTCAAGAAAGAACTGGTCTAACATGGCCATCTCGCCCAAGCCTCTGCTCCATAAGGGAATAAAAATCAAAGGAGATCTGCCAGGTGGTTGTCCAAATGTCTCCAAATTTCCAATGTTGGAGCGCTCACCACCTCCTGAGGTCATCGGTTCCATTGTTGTACTGATCTAATAGTAAGGAAGTTTTTTTCTGATATTCAGTGGGAAAGCTGAGTTCTCTTTACTTGAGCCCCTTATTGCGCGTCCTGCACTCTGGGATAATTGAGAACAAATCCTGCCCCTCCTCTGTGTGACAGCTCTTCAAATATTTTTAAAGTGCTGTCACGTCACCCTTCAGTCTTCTTTTCTCTAGGCATGTCCAAACTTCACATCCCTCTCATAGTTGTTTGCAGTCAGCTTGGGGCCGGTATGAGAAAATGTTACTCCACGTCAATTGCGTGATGGCGGAATCTCGTCCCGATGACGCCCCCTGAACTGGGATTTAAGCACGACGAGCCATACGTCTCCCTGACCTCAGGAATTCTCTTCTCGGTTCCTGTTTCGAGACAAGTGCCCGTGAAGTAAGGCTCGTCACGCAACGTACACATTCTCCATCTAGTGGCAGGAGTGCGAAGTTGCATTCTCCAGTACAATCCCAATGGCGTAAACAATGCATTGCAGAGAGATAAGAAGGCATAAAACCTCGAACTTTGCTGCTTAACGCATGAAAGGCGAAGTTGCCGGAATCGAAATATCGAAAAACGGAACATTGGACCAAAAAATAAAAGGGAAAGTGAAGGCGGGGAAGTACAGATATTGTCACGAAAGAAGACATGAAGTAACAGTCATCACGATACCATCAATCACGCTCGTGGGTAAACGGAAACAGGGACAGAACCGGGACAAGGCCACGTGACCACGAACAACGTTATCACGAAACGAACATAATCTCGGAATGAGGAAGGACGTGAAGTAACCGCCATCCTTCTTAAAGTGCGGCATCCAGAAGTGGACACAGTCTTCAAGGTGAGGCCTATCCAGGGCCGAATAGATGGGGACAAGCACTTCATGAATGAATGAATGAATGAATGAATCTTTATTTACGGTTTTTAACCAAATCAAGAAATATCAAAATATCAATTTACCAGAATAAAACAATTTGCCATGATAAAACATTTTAAAAACATTGTAAAACTTTTGATAAAAGCCGCAAAGTACAAACAGGACTGTTATATAAATAGTCAATATTAAGAAGATAGATAAAATAATATATTGAGAGTCAGGTCGACATCAAACCCTTAAGTGGAGTCCACACTCTATATGATCATCAGCAGCTAGGGTTACTGGCAATCATGAGCCTACGTACAACTACTGCAGTGGTACAAAATCTGGCGACACAATTTGAGATCTGCTGGGACCTGTCAGAAAGAAGTAACTTCACATAGAATTTGGCAGGTCTCCCAGGAAAACAAGCACTTCATGGGATTTGGAAATTAGACTTCGGTTATTGCATCCTGAAATAGCATGTGCCTTTTTGTGTGTGGCCACAGCACACTGCATATTTACAAAAGAAGGCTCCCCATGAGAAAAACACCCCGAGTGCCTGTTTTGCTCTCAGCACAATGAGGCTGATCCTCTTAATGGCTTCCTCTTTGGAGCGTGCAACTGCTTGTCAAAAAGGGAGCAGCCCCAAACATTACAGCAAATTTGGGGATCTGCGGCCCTTGCTCCAGGCTCCGGCAGATCATTCATCACCAAATTCCTTTGTTTATACCTGGTTTTCCTGGTTGTAATCTGTTTACTGCCAACCAACTCGGGATGTTTTTCTCCTTCGTTTACGCTCCTCCCTAACTTGTTAATGATTTGATTCTTCTCTGCCATCAGAGCGTCTTCCTCTTTTTCTTTCTTTCTGAATCATCTCTCCTAACTGGCAAGAACATGACAGGGGCCAGGTTGGGCCACCATAACATAAGAAGAGCCACGCTGGATCAGGCCAAAGGTCCATCTAGTCCAGCTTCCTGTATCTCACAGTGGCCCGCACCAGATGCCTATGGGAGCGCATGAGACTAGATATCTGTCTCCTGATCCCACTCCCCTGCATCTGTCCCTTGAAGTACCCCGGTTTTAAGCCTGGAGATGACACATCTCCATCCTAATTTGTCACCTGGGATGGAGTTTTCCTCCAGGAATCGGTCCAATCCCCTTTTGAAGCCATCCAGGCCAGATGTCATCACCACCTCCTGTGGCAGGGGGTTCCACACACTAACAACACGCTGGGTGAAAAAAATATTTTCTTTTATCTGTTCTTACTCTCCCAGCCCTCAATGTGAGTGTATGTCCCCTAGTTCTGGTATTATGTGAGAGGGAGAAGAGCGTCCCTCTCTCCACTTTACTCATGCCCTGCATTCTTTTGTATGTCTCAATCATAAAAGCGACAATTTAGTTCGGGTGGGGGTGGGGGGTCAGGACAGGTGAACTGAAAGGCACCGTTCTTTTCTCCAACTTCTCGCTCTTGGATCCAGCGCCTGCCGCCTCAGGTGGTGGCATTTTGCTAACGGGAAGGGCCCAAACTGGTGAAAGGATGCTACAACATTTTGTTGCCGGTCCCAGGTTTTGAGAGGTGATTGACCGGTTGCAATCAGGGGCATTGGCCTCTTGTTCCTCTCTGTCAGTAAATCAATTATCAGTACGGATCCTAGAGATCAAGCAAACAATTCTCATACAGCAAGATCCACGTATTGGGTGACTCATTCCAAGCACACACACACACCCACGGATGCTGAAAAGCGCAGATGATAGAGAACTCTATTTTACTAGCAAAGGCTATGATCCCTAGTGGCCAGTTCTGGTAATTTCATCTTTAGAAATATGTGCTTCTAGGACAATGATGGTGAACCTATGGCATGGGTGCCAAAGGTGGCACTCAGAGCCCTTTCTGTGGGCACCCGACATCGCCCCTTCATAGCCACCTGTATACAGATTAAATTACTGTATTGGCACTTTGCAAAAACATTAGTGGGTTTTGAATTGCAGTTTGGGTACTCAGTCTCTAAAAGGTTCGCCATCACTGTTCTAGGATTTCTCTTTTAAGATTTTTAATCGCCCCAGTCCATGGATCAGCGAATCAGTGGATGCTGATCCTGTGGACACAGGGTTTGAAGAGTATACCACTGAAAACAAGGAAAATAATTACCCTGCAAATCAGAGTTTACACCTGCCTTTTTTATTTTTATTTTTTTACCGTCTCGTGCCAGGAGAGAATACAAGGGAAACCACATTCACACCTGTGGCTTCTAGTATTCTGCTGTTTCCGTTGTCATGCTATTTGGAACAATAACTCTATTAAAGCATTGAGGAACTGCATGGCAGCATCATTTCTGATAGCGCCACCTGCACTGAGGCACTACTCCTGTTCTGTAGCCTTTTTTAGATTCTGAGGCAACCGACATTTAAATATACAGGTTTAGGGTGGAGTGGAGTGGCTATTGCATTGTGCGAGCTTGCTACTGTTTGATCCAGCAGACAAGGAATGTTAATTTTCATCAGAACTGATCACCTGTGCCTGATAAGAAGGGGAGTCTAAAGTATTCAAGTGGCACAAAATATGGGATTAGAGTAATCAAATCCAGCATCTTTACTAGAGGAGCATGTGCTACATTTTGCACTTTCACGGCTTTTCTCTCAAATTCGGGAGACAACCAAGTGGGAATGGAAAATTTTAAATCAAAGTGGCCTTGTACACCTCTTGGCTCCTTTAAAAAAACCCGTCTGTTGCCTTCACCTGATCTAAAAGGCAATAGTGTTGCAATGTTTTTAGAAGTGCAAATAAATAAATAAATAAATAAATAAATAAATTTTGTTACTCCCAGGAACTTTTATTATTATTATTATTATTATTATTATTATTATTATTATTATTATTATTATTATTATTATTATTATTAAAATTTATTTATTTATTTATTACTTTTCTTTTTTCTGGAATTATTGTATGTTATATTTGTTAACCGCCCTGAGTTCCAGTTTGAGAAAATCCGGCGGTATATAAATTTAAAAATAAAATAAAAGTATAAACTAAAATGAAATAAAATAAAATAAATCCTTGATACTCTTCATTCTTGCCAGCCATTGCTGGAGTTAGTATGGAGTGTTTGACACATATACAGAGGATACATTACAGGTTTGTGAACAAGTTTTTTTTTTGCTGTTGTTGTCATTGTTAAGAACACTCAAGTTGCTTCAAGCCTATGGCAAACCTGTGAATTAAGAAACTTCAAAAGGCTCTGTTATTAAACACCCCTGCTCGGGCTTAGTCCTGTTAAAAACATCCCTGCTCTTTCTTGAGTACAGTCTTCCCGGGTCGGGTTGAGTTTTTACTGCCTTCCCATTTATTTATTTTTTTTACGGCATTTGTGTTTGTCTTTTCATGATCTGCCAAGTCTAGTTGTTCTGGCTTCTAGTAAGAGTTAAATGTTTGATTAGACCCTGAACCCATTTGTCTTGGTATCCATAAAGGTCTTATCAAACACCATCTTTCAAATGAGATGCTTTCTTTCTTTCCAGTTTCAGCTTCCAAATTTGTACATTCAAATTACAGCATGGATGATCTCAGGTTCCAGTGACATGTCCTTTTCTCCTCCGACAGCTGTTCTTCCATGCTTCTTTTTCCTTCCTGATTGCCACTATCCATTTGGGTTCCATGATTAAACCAAGGTACAGAAAAGCTTTAAAAAATTGGTTGAATCTTCAAAAATATCAACATTATACCAGGCTTCTAAAGTTATCTTTGTCTTCTTAAAGTTCAACTGAAATCCTGCTTTTATTTCTCCTGCTTTGACCTACATTAGTAATCATTTAAAGCTGTTCCAATCCCCCCCCCGCATGTCCTAAATTACTGATTAGAGATGGGCACAAAACAAACTTTTTAGTTCGTTTCGTTATTCCTTGTTCATCTTGTTACGTAACGAAACGAATAACGAACCCCGAGTGGATTTAGAACGAAACGAAATGAAACGAACGGGGAAAAATTGGTACCCTACCTGGTGCTGGCCCTGGAGGTCCAGTCTTCCTGGCTGCAGGGAGGGGCGACCAAGGGGGGAAAAAGCCAATGGGCCCACGCTACAGCTGTAGCGCAGGCCACGTGGTCAGCAGTTAAAAAAATAAAATAAAAATTTAGATTAAATTAAATCAAAAAATTAAAAAGGAGCACCGACCCGGCCCCAGGGGTGGCCGGGTTGGTGTCCTAAAATAAATAAAAAATAAAAAATAAAATAAAACCAGCACTGACCCGGCCCCAGGGACTGTGTGATCGGCGCTTGAAAAATAAAAAAATAAAAAAGGAGCACTGACCCGGCCCCAGTGGTGGCCGGGTTGGTACCTTAAAATAAAGAAAAAATATAAAAAATAAAAGAAGCCATGCGGTCAGTGCTTGCCAGCGCCTCAAAAAGCCCCTGGCACAAGGGCCAGATTCGCCCTGCCTCCGCTGCCGCTACCGCCACAACCCAGTAAGGATGATTGAAGATGATGATGATGTGGATGTGGATGAGGGTGAATATGCTGGCAGTCCAGTTTGTGCAGTTGTTGTCAACGTCTGTTTTTTTTTTAAATGAATGTTTTTTCCCACTTGCACGCTGTCAAATGGATTGCATCGAGCAAAGCAGGAAAAACAAATGACGAATCAACAAACCAATGAAATGAATTTTTTTAAAAAAAAATCATTAAAAATGAACCAAACCAAACCAAACCGTAAAACGAAACAAACCAAAACAAATCGCCATTTTTCCGGTTTGTGACCATCTCTATTACTGATGTTTCTTCTGCCAATGTGCACTATTTTAAAATCTGAATCTAATCTAATGTTCTTCATAAACTATGTCCTCCATAGTTTTGGCTCCTTCCCTCTTCTGCATTTATTTATTTATTTATTTATTTATTTATTTTATTTATATACATCAGCATCTAGCAACATGGCTACCCTGCATCCTTTATATTATTTCAATCTGCAACTGTTTCTCCTTTTTTTCTGTCCTAATAGCAGCCTTTTGTTCAGATTTTAGGTTGGCCATCAGGACAATCAAATGGACACCTGTTGTTTTTTCTAGAGCAATCCACAGCTGTACATGATGCACACAGCCAAATGTTTGCTGTAATCGATAACATGTCACACGACTTTTCTTCTAAAAAGTGTGCGGTTTCTATACCGCCCCATTTCTCATAATAAAGCACTCTCTGGGCAGTTTACAGTTTAATTCTGCAGGCTACACCTTCCACATCCCACCTTCCCAAAGAGTTCATCCGCTTCAGAAGGATGGAAAGCTGAGTCAGCCATGAGCCAGCTACCTGAGCCCATTGGGATCAAACTCAGGTCACGAGCAGAGTCTTGACTGCAGCGCTGCAGTTTAGCCCCCGTGCCAGAAAACTCTCATTTCCCAAGGATTTCAATACTTTTCAAATATCGCATCATTGCTTTCTTGATGACAAAAAAAAAAGAAGAAGGGGGGAGGGGTTGACTTTTGAAAGGTAACCCATTAATCCCAGGCTCTGGACTGGGGGGAGCGATTCTCACCAAATATCGCTGGCCTTGGTCTGCATGCACTCCTGCTGCATTGGACGGACACAGCACCGGCAGAGACAATCCCAGCAGTAATTGGTGCCGCAGTAGCAGCCGGGACACCACCCCGACCTGTAGCAACACCACCAGGCCAGGCCACCACCGAGAAGACCCAGTGCAAGCAGGCTGAGGACAGGCCCTCCGATGATCCAGCCAGTGCCGATGCCTGAGGGGAGGCAGTAAAAAGGAAAGTTAATTGTAGACAAGCATCCCTCTTTTGGGGCCCGGGGCCCAAACGTCGAGTCTGCGTCTCGAATCGTTTGCCCCTCCCCAAAAAGGCTGGGACCCCAAGACCCGGTCTGCACCTGCACTTCACAGAGGACAGGCCAACACATGTGCAGAGACAGGGAGGAGAAGCCGGGCTGGCACATGAGCAGAGGGGGTGGTGGGGCAGGTTCCCTTCCCAGAGCCAGCTCCACGCATAGATAGATAATAGATAAATCTTTATTGTCATTGTCCTGTGCAGAACAACGAGTCTGAATGAATCTACATCAGTTTTTACAGCACCTAACAGTACAACCATACATAAATATCTATCCCCCACCCCACATACACACATTTAATCCACTAACAACACACTTGAAAAACTCTTTTAAAAACTCTTTAAAAAAACCCTCTAAAAACTCTAAAAACGAATTACAGAAGCTTCCTCAGAAACTGCATTTCGCTGCATTCAAAGCCAGAACCACTCTTGGATAGAAACTATTCCTCAAGTGGCTAGTCCTGGTCTTAATGACCCTGTTATCTCCTCCTAGAGGGCAGAAGCTTGAAAGAGATCATGTCCAGGGTGTGTGAGATCCTGCACAATCTCTAGCGCTTTCTTATAACACCTGGAATCATAGATTTGGTCTAAAGTACGGAGAGCACACCCAGTTATTATCTCCGCAGTCTTTAACAACCTTGGACAATCCCAGCACTTGCCTATCAGATGGGTGGGTGGGTGGGCGGGTAGAGGAAGCAGCAGCCAGTTCCCTGAGGATGATGGCAGTTGTCATGGCAAATAGAAAGGCCCATCTCTAAGAGGGACTCTAAAACGCCACTTGGGAAAATGAGTTTGAGTCACGTGCCAAGTCGTCAGGGCGACTTTAGACAAACTCAGCAGCGACCTGTGACTCAAGAGTCTCTCTCCCCTGCTGAGAAAGACCATATAGGATGGGCCAAACGGGGGAGGGGGAGAACCACAGGCCCAAATAAGATCCCCATACTCCCGTGTTGAGTTACTGTAATTTAAAAAACTTTAGTTGCTTTAGTTACTTTGCAAAATAATACAATTACAGTATACTGTATTTGAGTAATGCTGTCAGCATGGGAAGAAGGAATATGATACCTAATTACAGCTGAATCTTCTTTATAACTGGTTAGTTTGAACGATGTCTTGCAGTACATTTACATATAGTATGGGATTTAAACTTCACTCAGCCCACCTTTCTCCTTGAAAAAGGTTCAAGGCAGCTTGGATCGTTAAAAGACAATACAATAGGACCCCGGTATCTGCTGCGGATTGGCTCCAGGCCTCCCCATGGATAACAAAAACCGTGGATAAAAGAGAACAACCCTCTAAAAACTGCTGTTTTGTGACAGTAGCTTGCTTTATGGTTGCTGTTCTACGACAGTAGCTTGCTTTACAGTTGCTGCTTGTGACTGTAGCTTGCTTTGTGGCTGCTGAATTATTTTATTTATTTATTTTTCCTCTCCCTCATCCATGGATAACTGAATCAGTGGTTAATGAATCAGTGGATACGGGGATTCTTCTGTATTTAAAATATAAAAACAAAAAAGAATTAAGCAGTATTATATTTTAAAAATGGGAAACAAAATCAATTCTAAAAATGCATTTAAAAGGAACAAGGCACAATAATCCATGTAAAAAAAAAACCTTCTCAGATAGACAACCACAAAGGGAAAGCCTGCTTGAAAGGGTCGAGCCAGCCTGGCTTCCAGTGGGAGGGAGTTCCACAATCTGGGAGCAGTGACAGAGAAGGTTTTTTGCTGTGTCCCCATCAGATGGACCCTCAAGGGTGGTAGAACAGAGAGAAAGGCCTCTCCTGGTGATCTTAACGCCTGGGCATCTTACCGTTATTAAATAAAATCTCCACCGAGCAGTAGGCTACGCCTACGTTATTGCCCACCGTGCACTGGTAGGTGCCCATGTGGTCCTCCCCCAAGTTATGGATGTGAAGGTCTCCTGGGACAGAACCTGTGAGATGGAAAATGGAATAACTGAAGAGCTGATGGCTAGGTTAAGTATAATCGGAAATAGGAATGGACACAAAACGGAAAAATAGTGTTTCATTTCGTTTCATTACTCATTTCATTTTATTTTGTTACTAACAAATCTTTAACAGATTTTTTCATAATGAAACAAAATGAGCAACTAAACGATTCGGAAGCTGCCGCCACCCAGCTGGATTTTTTTTTAACAGGACGGGCGTCCCTCCCTCCCGACAGCCCGACCTGTTAAAAAAAATTCACCTGGGAGGTGGGGCGGCAAGGGAGAATGAACCGTTTTGTTTCAACAGTAAAAAAAAAAGGCATTTCATTTCATAACAAAACACTGCTGTTTAGTTATGTTACGAAGTGTTTCGTAGCCTTATGACACGATGAAACAGTGTGTCATTTTTTGTTTTGTGCCTATCTCTAGTCAGAAACATCGGGTACTGGAGTTTGAACAGATCTCTTCAGAAAATATTCAGTTAAAAAACAACACAGAGACCAAATTGACATACTGCTATTTTAGGCACCTTAATTTATTTGGAATGCTTATCTCATAACTCATGGGGTTGGCAACTGAAGGGGGCAAAGGGGTGATCAATCAGGAGGTAACGATCAAGTGGGAGGGCAACCAGACTAGCAAAGCAATGGTTGGATGAGCAGGTGGGGGCAAGACAAAACGAGAGAAAATCATCCTTGACTTAACTCGCGCAGGTCTAAGCTCCAACCAGGAAGTAGCCTCCGACACGTCATCTTTCCCTCTCCCTGGCGCTGTCCAATCAGGAGCTATGGAGGGACATGCATCATCCCGCCTCCCTGTCTGACTGGCCAGCGCCAGGGAGAAGGAACAATGAGGTGTCAGAGGCTACTTCCTGGTTGGAGTTTAACCCCACGCGAAGTAAGGCAAGATAAGTTAATGGGTGATTTCGTTTCGGAGGGTGGATCCATGTTCCGAACAGCAGTTGTGCTGCCGTGATTTGTTTAGGAACTGGACCCATTCCAAATCGAAAGGCCCATGCCTAATGGCTATCAAATGGTGACATGACTATCACCTGCATGTAATGGGAAGCCATGGCTTATGCCCGCTTCCTTCTGCATTTCCTCTGGCCCTGCCACAGTGAATCTTGACAGAAAACATGCCCTTGTCTTTTCAAGGGAACAACCTCTTCCTGCTTCACGGCTGCTGTCACTCACCCATCGATCCTCCAGGTGGAAGCCAGTCCCTGAACTGCTCTCCCTGGGTTATGGCCCAACGGTAGTTGAGGGGTGGGGACCCCGCGGAAGAAAAGCAGCGCAGTGTGATGTCCTGCCCGTAGGCCACGTTACCAATGATCCAGCACTGGGGGACCGCTGGCCGCTCTGGGTGGAGAGGGAGAAGGAGAAAATAATAATGGTGTCATAGTATTGTCATCACTGCTTGGGATCATTGGCAACTTTATTATTATTATTATTATTATTATTATTATTATTATTATTATTATTATTATTATTATTATTATTATTATTATTATTATTATAAGGTACCACTGTAGTCTTAAAATAATTAAAAGTGTGTGTGTGTAAAAAATGAAACCATCTCGAAAGCACTGAGGTGTGAACTAAAAGTGTTAAAAGTGTCTACAAAGCAACCAGCTGAGTCTGAAAGCAAGACCAATGTCAAACAACTGAGGGTATTTGTACACGACCCCTAAACTCCGCAGCAAATGGCTGCCAGCTCCGGAGCTTACAATTGTTTCCCCACCAGCTCCGGAGTTTGCAGGAAATTAAGTGCAACCACGCCCACCTAAGCGTGTCCTAGTGCACTTTTCTTGTACCTGCTCTAGGAGGGTGAAAATCCCCAGGTCCGGATTTAATCTGGTGAGTGCGGGGCTCTCCTCGCTTCTTTTTTTTTTTTTTGCCTCCCGCCCCTTTGGGGCGGGAGGCAAAAAAAAAAAAAAACAGAACAGAAGGAATCAGGACAACGACGGGGCTCCGGGCAACTTCGGAGGTGAGCCTGCATTTTTTCCTCTCTTTTTTCCTCCCTCCCCTCACGCAGACAGGAGCAAGGAAGTGCGGAGGGGTGGGGACGCAGAAAGAGCAACGAACCCCCAAGATACCTGGTCCGAATTTAAGTGGCCAGCGGATCTTAGGGGTCGTGTGAAAAGGCCCTGAAATAACACTGCCTTGCAAACATATCTCTTCCCTTGGTAGCTGATACTTGAGCACATGTAAACAAATGAAAAGGAAATACAAAGCACTGAGGGGGGAAAGCCTCTTAGACTGTGAAGCACTTGGAACACCAACATTGCAGACGTAGCTGACCCCGTTTGTTCACTACACAGTCCTGCCTCTTTGCTTACTTCGCAAAAACCTGCCCAAGTCAATTCCTAAGGAACCAGTTTGTGTTTCTCCAGCTGCTATCCCACGACCACTAAAATCCGCTTCAAACTGCTTGAAGATGCAGTTAATAAAATTGTGTCCCCCACGACCAGCAGACTTTAAAGGGGGGGGGAATGCGACCACACCCACTGGAGTGCAACCCAGCGAGTTTTACAAGTACCTGTTCTCAAGGTGATGCAAAGCTTGTCTCAGGCCGTTTATACACGACCCCTAAGCTCCGCTGCAAATGGCTCCCAGCTCCAGAGCTTAAAAATGTTTCCCCACCAGCTAACAGAAAATTAAGTGCGACCCCGCCCACCTAAGCGCAACCCAGCGCAGTTTTCAGGTACCTGCTCTGGGAGAGTGAAAAATTTTGATGCGGAGAGTGCCGGGCTCTCCTCGCTTCTTTCTACTCTTTTTTTATTCGCACCTCCCAGTCCATTTAAGGAACCAGGTAAGTACGGTGTTTCCGAGGCATTCCCCGGCACACCAGTAAAATCGTCAATTCTTTACTCCTTTTTTTCCCCCTTCACCAGACAGAACAAGAAGTGCGGAGGGGGTGGAACGCCAGGAGGCGACAACCCTAAGATTCTGTCGAATTTAAAGGTACCAGGATCTAGGGTGTGTAAAAGGCCCTCAGTTCTGATGCAGATTTTTAACTGGTACTTGAGTCCGTGGGGACTCAGAAAATCCACATCAAAACTTTTTCGTTCCGCTGTGTTGTGGCTACTGCTCAGACGGACACAAAATATGCAGTTCTTTAAACTGCGCCTGTGGGGTCACAGGAACCGCGTTTTCAACCATGTGACCGTTGCAGGGATGGAATCCACATTTTACTTTGATCCACATTTTCCAGCCGTGGGATAGCAGCCTAGATTGGATCGATTTGAAATATAGGCAAAGAGTTTGTTTCTTTGGGCCTTTTCACACGACCCCTAAGATCCGCTGGTCCCTTAAATTCGGACCAAAGATCTTAGGGGTTCGTTGCTCTTCCTTCCTCCCCACCAGAGAAAGAGAGGAAAAAATGCAGCTCACCTGGAGGAGCTTCCCGTTTCTCTTCCGTTTCTCTTCTGCTTGCTTTTTTTCCTCCCACCTCTTCTCTTAAAGGGCCGGGAGGCAAAAAAAAAAACAAGCAGAAGCCAGGAGAGCCCCGCACTGACCAGATTAAATCCGGACCTGGGGATTTTCACCCACCTCAAGCAGGTACAAGAAAGTGCAGCTGGGTCGCGCTAAGTGGGTGGGGTCGCACTTAATTGTCTCCAAACTCCGGAGCTGGTGGGAAAACACTTGTAAGGTCCGGAGTTTGCAGCCATTTCCTGCGGAGTTTAGGGGTCGTGTATAAATGCCCTTAGCTAGTTTGCTTCCTTATAAAAAAGCAATAGAAGGCGAGAGGACACACGTGTTACACCTCCTTGGGACTAATCCTTGTCAGATATGGGACCCCGAGAAGCAGATTGGAGATACCCCAGAGAGTCTAAAAGTTGTTATTTAAATAGGTGCTCAGTTCTGAAAGTGCATCAACGTGACTTCTTCCGGCTGTAGTGGTTGCCTCAATTGCCCTCTTGAGTGAAAGCGATAAAAGAGTCACCTTGTACAGTGATGGTCACTTTGTGGCTTGCCTCCGTGGTTTTCTTGACTGTGCATTCGTACGTGGCCGAGTCGGTGATCTGCACATCCCGTAACTGCATGGAAGCATCGTACCGACTGGGATCTGGGGAGGTGAACCCCACCCGCTGCTGGAGATCAGGAGATCCCGGGTAGATAATCTTGTGATCATGGTAACTAAGGAGCTTATGAGGAGAAACAAATCAAATTTAAAAAAACCTTTAATGGCATAAATAAAACACATATACAAAATACATTCAGCAGCACCTAATTTAGGTTTAGGTTTTCTAGCAATAAGTAAGGCAATAATTGCAACTGACAATCAAACATAGCTCAGAGGGGGAGTATTGATACAGACTGAGGTGTTTCAGCGTGGTTCACTATGTATGTCATAAAACCCGTTACTTGCTTCACCCTGTCTTCCACTAGGTCATTTAACATGAAACGCATTATTTCTGCATCTGGCCATCTTTTCACCTTAGACAATATTGGGCCCAGGTATTGCATGCGGGGTACAGAGTAGTGAGGGCAATACAAACACATATGTGCAAATCGCATGAGCAATTTCTCTTGTTATACGGAATACCTTGGCCAGTGAATAAGCTCTGTGTTGTTGTGGTGATTGTAATAAATGAAGATATCTAGCACTCTGGCCTTGTCTAATTGGAATTAAATGGTTTAGGGGTGAGCAAGTCTTATTTGCTGCACTCAGGAGGCCCTGAAATTCATATCGAGTAACCTGCGTTTAATTATGTGAAATGCCTCCTTTTGGAACAGAGAGCCAAGTGATTCTAATGATAGACCTAATACTGAAATTTTCTTTTCCATGTAGTCAGGAAAAACAAATGAAATGGTTAAACCCCAAGAATGTTTAAAAACCCAGTCTCCACAACGTAAACCTAAGAAACATTTTTAAAGTACTATTTTGGTACATTTTGTTATTTCCCTAGCCTAGTCCATGTCCCCCCCCCCCCCAGTGAAAAAACAAGAAACTCAGGGCACCCTAGAAAGACGGCCTGATGAAATGTTTCCCACTTTGGAATGAGCGAAACTGCTTTTAAGACAAGGTTTTACTCTAGGGTGATGAGATGGAAAAGATAAGAGGATTATTGTATGTTTAAAAGAGGAAAACTTCAGCAGATGCATCTTTTAATGCAAGCCACAACCCGCTGAAAAGTCTTCCATCTACAGCCACACACAAAAAAAAGGTTACCAAGTCTCCTTCTTTTTCATCTCATCATCTGGTCTTAACAATGAAATGCCATCAAGTCAATTCTGATTCATGGACAACCTTTTTCAGAGTCCCACCCCCACCGACAGATAGTTTGCCCTTCCGTTCTTCCGGAGGAACCCTAATATTGTGCATCTTTGGCCAAAGCTGTTTTTTTTTTCTCCTGGGAAGCGGGAATCATACGAAATGCCAAGAACTGCATCCTGGGAAAAAAATTTATGGGAGACTCTCCACAGAATTTGAACAGGGTTTCTCTGCAAGCTAAAGACCTAAGATCCACTCAAATGCTATCGATTTGTGTGCACTCACTCTGTATCTTTAGCTTCCCACCCCCACCCCCACCCCCCGGTCCCAGTTTCACCATCTTTCACCATAGAGACAGCAAAAACCCTGGGCAACTCTCCTGTCTGCAGGGGGACTTTGATGTGAATGGAACCCTGATTTTCCAGGTTCTAACACACTTAGGGCGTTTATACACGACCCCTAAGCTCCGCCGCAAATGGCTGCAATGTCCGGACCTTTAAAATGTTTACCCACCAGCTCCAGACTTTGCAGACAATTAAGCGCGACCCCGCCCACTTTAGCAAGACCAAACAGCAGTTTTCTTGTACCTGCTTTTTGGAGGTGACAAATATTTGATCCGGTGTAAGGATAGTGAGTGCGGGGCTCTCCTGGCTTCTGTTTGTTTTTTGCACCCTGCCCCTTTAAAAGATCTGAATGCTGCCCGGAACAAAATGGAGGCAAGACGGCATTCTTTTCTTTCTTTTTTCTCCCTCCCTCAGGCAGCCAGCAACCAGGAAGTGCAGAGGGGGGTGGGGACAGAGGAAGACAGAGGAAGAGCGACGAACCCCTAAGATCTCTGGTCCGAATTTAAGTGGCCAGCGGATCTTAGGGGTCGTGTAAAAAGGCCCTTAGAGAGATCTGTGCATTAGTGGAGAGTGCATTTTAGTTTGTTCAATGTTTTCAGATGCAGTAGTACCCCAGTATCTACTGGGTGTCATAGTATTGTCATCACTGCTTGGGATCATTGGCAACTTTTATTATTATTATTATTATTATTATTATTATTATTATTATTATTATTATTATTATTATTATTATTATTATTATTATTATGTAGGATTTGGTTAACAACCGTAAATAAAGAATTCATTCATTCGTTCGTTCGTTCATTCATTCGTTCATTCGTTTGTTTGTTCGACATTTTGCTTTTTTGCTTTTTAAAAAATTATTATATTTTAAATGCTATTCATTTTATATTGTGAGATGCCTTCCATCCCTTTATTGAGAGAAAGGTAACCAACCAACCAACCAACCAACAAATTTAGAAGCAACAAAATGCAAACGATCCCATTTTAAAACTTCTGCTATCCAGTCAGTCACTAAATTAGAGAAAGCCTGCCTGAGGAGAAAAGCTTTTGCCTGCTTGTGGAAGGACAGCAAAGATGGGGTCAGCCTGGACTCTAGTGGGAGGGAGTTCCAGAGTCTGGGAGCAGCGACCCTCTCCTGTTGTACCCCCCCCAAATCCTTCCCAAGAAAAGCCTGAGAGGAAATTCTCACCTTCAGAAGAAAGTTCCACCAAATTCAATGAGGCTAGCTTTTATATGTGAAGACATCTGGTCACAGAGTACCAGAAGTCCTACTAGAAATGATGGGAAGAATGTCCATCCTGAGCTGACCCTCCCAGGGCACCTTCATTTTGGATCCCAAATAAATGAAAACCAAGGGATGATGATGATGATGATGATGATGATTGTTGTTGTTGTTGTTGTTGTCATAATCATCAAATTATCACACAGCAGACTAGACAACTATGCTGGATTTTGTATTACAAATCACTAGTTCAGGGCTGTCCAACTCTGAACAGGCCGAGGTCTACTTTTTCTGGCCTAAAGTGCCTGAGGGCTACTACACTAATACCTCTACTTACGAATTTTATCCATTCCGAGCACATGCTCATGGCCCTTGAACTGCCCGCTCAGCTAAGACAGGGGCTGGCAGACCCAGAACTTTGCTGTGGCAGTAGCGATCCTTGGGATGGGGGACGGAGGGGTGGAGAACTTATCCCCTCACATTTTTTAATTGATGCCTGGCGGGCTACTTTTGAACCCTTCACGGGCTACCAGTAGCCCGTGGTCTACCTGTTGGACAGCCCTGCACTAGTTGAACGCTTCCCAAGCGTTTAGGACTACGTGATGTATCAGCAAATTATGCAAGATCCTGATATCGGGTATTATTTTTATTATTGTTGTTGTTGTTATCATCATCATCGTCGCCATCGTCAAATTATCACACAGCAGACTAGACAACTAGGCTGGATTTTGTATTACAAATCACTAGTTGAACGCTTCCCAAGCGTTTAGGACTACGTGATGTATCGGCGAATTATGTGATATCCTGATATCAGGTGTTGTTGTTGTTGATGTTGTTGTTGTTGTTGTTGATGTTGTTGTTGATGATGTTGTTGTTGTTGTTGTTGTGAAAAATGAATCCCAGTGGCACAACGTTAGCCCCTCCATCTTTCAAATACATAAACAATGAAGGGTGGGCTTTTAGCCTTGAGCAACTCACGGGGCTGTCCTGGGGGACAGGGCCAGGTTTCACTTGCTTCCACTGGATGTCCCAGTCGCTGTCGGGAGTGTTGTCTTCTGGATCTGAAGTGAAGGGGCACCCCAACTTCACAGACTCCCCTTTGGGCAAGTAGATGACCTTCTGCCCGTCTTCATTGATCTTGACACCAAGACCTGCGGCTGAAAGGAAGACAGGGGTGATCTTGCCGATCCGGGAAAGAGCAACGGATGGCATGGTCTTTGGAAAGAAAAGAGTCAACAGACTGGAGCAGCAGGATAAGCCCTCAGCTTCAGCTGGACCACAAGGCGGTCAGTTGCACCTTTCACTTCTCAGTCTCCTTTCCCTGCACTGTTTTCACTCCAATCTGCTTATTATTGTTGTTGCTCGTTAAACACAACATGCATTCAGACCCCGCTGCAGTCCTTGTTTTTATAGTCCCGCCAGGCTGTTTTGCATGAACTTGGGGGTTACGCTAGCCACAACAGCATACCAAGTGTTCTGATCCAGTCTGTGAAATGGAAGGCACCTTCTATTTACAGTTGCACAGATGTTCCAGGACTGCAACTCCCAGAAATCCCGGCCAGCTCAGTTAGTCATGAGGACTTCTGGGAGTTGCATTCCAGGTACATCTGGGGACCCACAGGTTGAGAACCACTGGTTTAGACAGAATAGGTCGCTGTTGCTCTAGGATCCAGGGCATCTCTGAAAATGCTAGTTATGAGAGAAGAGCAGGGGAAAAGAAAAGAAAGAATGAACCACGCAAATATGTGGATTTTTCCTGGTTCTCTACTCCAGAGTACAGACTCTGAGCTCCCAGAATCTTATAGCCAGCAAAACTAGTTACAGTGGTTCCCCGCCCTTTCGCAGTTCATATACTGTGTCCCGCTATATTGCAGGATCCCAAAAGGGCTTGAGGGAGGGGGGGAGGTTTTAAAAGCTACGGCTTTTTAAACCTTCCCCCCTTCTCCAAACCCCGGGCTCCAGCTGATTGGTGCTGGGGTGGGGAAACAAAAGGTTTTTCTCCCCCACCCCAGCGCCAATCAGCTGGAGCCCAGGGCTTGCCTCCATGGAAGCATTGCATGCTGCTTTTCCCCACATCCCGGGTGCAGGGGAGTGGTGCTCAATGTTTAAAATGGCTTTCAGCAAGGGAGCCAAGCACTTGGCTCCCTTGCTGAAAGCATTTTAAACATCACGCACCGCTTTCCAGCACCCCGGGAGCCAAGTGCTTCGCTCCTTTGCTGAAAGCCAGTTTAAAGATTGTGCACCGCTCCCCCCTCCCGGGGTGCTGGGACGCAGTGAGCAATGTTTAAAATGCTTTCAGCAAGGGAGCCAAGCATTTGGTTCCCTTGCTGAAAGTCATTTTAAACATCACACACAGCTCTCCTGCACCACCACCCCCAGCACGGGGGAGCAGCGAGCAATGTTTAAATGTGTTTAAGCAGCGGAGCCAAGCTGGCTCCGTTGCTTAAAGACATTTTAAACATTGCACGCACCCCCCCAGGCCTTACCCGACCTACATCCACATATCGTGGATTTTCAAAGTTCGCGGGTCTGGTCGGTCCCTAACCCCCATGATAGACGGGGGGTTACTGTTCTCTCTAATGACACAACTTTGTAATAATCATTACTACGCTTAATCTTAGCCAAAAGGCTGAGAAGCAATGGAAAATTAATGGAAACCCAATCGGACAAGTAAAATATTTCCAATGTTTAGGCCTATTGTTTCATTATTATTTAACATGGTCCTGCTACCGTAAGGTGGCCATCTCATCTATGAATCAACTCTCTGCTATAGCTCATTTTCATTGTCCACAGCGATCATCAATATGTTCCTGCAGCACTTCTGTTTTTTTCAAACTAAAATGACTAATCAACTTCTCTTCGGGGGCCCTGTATGGATTGCAGCCATTGATTATGAAATAGATCGTGTAGCTGCCTCCTTTCTACGCAAGCTCTTAGGTGTCCCGAGTAGAGATGGGCACGAAACGAACAATTTTTCGTTTCCATTTTCGTTTTTTCATTTTGTTACGTAACGAAACGACAAACGAATTTTGTCTCTAAAATGAAACGAAACGAACAGAAACACCGGAATTTTTGTCATGTGTTTCGTTTCCGTTACTGCAATATGAGTGAATTGCTTAAAATCCTAAAAAAAAATCACAAAAATTGAAATAAATGGTAATGAAATGGCAACGAAATGAATGAAAACGAAAACAATTTTTTTGCAAAAATTCACGAAAAATGGAAACGAACCGAAACGGACCCTCCAAACGACAAACGACAAACGAAATGCCATTTTTCTGATTCGTGCCCATCTCTAGTCCCGAGAGTGATCAGACTTGCAACATTATTCAGTGAAAAACGATGTTTATTTTCCAACTACCCTTCCCTGGCTATCTACTATTAACTTCTGGCTTTGCGTACACTTTCAAATGCCCCCCCTCAAATCTCTGCCAGCTGATCTATTAAGAGATTCTGCCACTGCCACTTGGAGCTCCATTATTAGCTCCAAAATTACTTCAATTGGTATTAACCTGGATTCTCTAATTGTGGAGAAATTCAACTTTACCATATCGTTCGTCAGAGAATCCTTGATATGGAGTTTCAAACTCTGGCACAAAATTCCAACCCAGTTCTGCTCTCCCTGCTTATATGGGTTACCCCTTTTTTTGTATCTGGCACCAACTATTTTTCCAACCTTACCAATCCATTATGGTGCAGGGCAGCTGCCTAGATGCCCTAAGCACATCCGATCTCGCCTGATTTCGGAAGCTAAGCAGGGTCGGGCCTGGTTAGTACTTGGATTGGTGACCACGAGGGCACCTGGAGTAGGAACTGGCAAACCACTCCAGTATTCCAGCCAAAAAAACCTCCATGGACATGGAGTCACGAAGAGTCGGTCACGACTGTAACAACACAACACACACACACAAATACACACGCACACACAGAGCATAGGGCGTTCATGTTAGCCAGACTAAACATTTCCCCCTCTGCAGTTCTTTCTGGCAGGTTTCACAATACAGTGGTACCTCAAATTACGAATTTAATCCGCTCCGAATGCATGGTCTTAAGTCGAACTAATCTTAAATCGGGGTACCTATCTAAAAAAATAAAAAGAATAAGTTAAAAATCCAAAAAGATGAAACAATTGTAAGTCAAGCAGACCCTATCTAAAATTTGTAAGGCGGCAGTTAAAACGCCAACAGTTTTCCGCTCTTAAGAGGAATTTCTCTTAAGTCAAGCTGCTCTTAAGTTGGGGTACCACTGTATTCCCTTTGAGAATCGACTGTGTAAACACTTTTGTTGAACCAGATTCAATCGTATACATTCCTCTCTCCTGCCAAAATTTCAACCAGCCCTGCCAACTATTATTGAATTCTCTTACCTCTAATTTCTCAGGTTCCCCTGAGATCTTCACACGACTTCTCTAAACAACATGAGCTGACTGAGTGTGTAGCTCAATACCTAGCGATTGTGATTTGTAAGGATGACTCTTTGAGAAGAACCTTGGTATAATCTGGTTGTGCTTATTTTATATTATCAGTAATGCATATGTTTAGTTTAATGCCAATAAAGTTTTTTATCCTTTATCCAGTGTGTTTTAGTCTGTGGAACTCCCTGTCACAGGAGGTGGTGATGGCATCTGGCCTGGATGCCTTCAAAAGGGGATTGGACAGATTCCTGGAGGAAAAGTCCATCACAGGTTACAAACCATGATTGGGATGTGTCATCTCCAGGCTTAAAACCGGGGTACTTCAAGGGCCAGATGCAGGGGAGTGGTATCAGGAGACAGAGATCTAGTCTCGTGCGCTCCTGAACACATTTGGTGGGGCCACTGTGAGATACAGGAAACTGGACTAGATACGCCTTTGGCCTGATCCAGCAGGGCTCTTCTCATCTGGAAAAGTTTTTTGTCATCAGCAAACTTGGCCACCTCACTGCTTATCCCTGTATCCAGGTTATTTATGAACAAACTGAAAAGTACCAGTCCCAGGACAGATCCCTGGGGCACTCTCTACATGCAGAACGTTGTATTTGTCCTTCTTAAATTTCATTCTGTTGATTTCAGCCCAATGTTTGGAATTTTGGAATTTTTTTCCTGTCTCCTATTCCACCCCATTTTGTGTCACCTGCATTTTTAATGTTCTGTATTCCCTGCACTACTCATCCAGGTCATTAATTTTAAAAAGTTGAAGAGCCCTGGTCTGAGCCCCGGGTGCCTCACTTGTTACCTCCTCCCAATTTGCAAAAGGAGCCATTCATAATAACTCTCTGGGCATGATTCTGTAGCCAATTGTGTATCCACCTTAAACTTGATTTTATCCAGCCCACATCTAGTTGCCTTGCTAATCAGGATATCGTAGGGAACTTGGTCAAAGGCTTTGCTGAACTCAAAGAGTTTACACAGCATTCCCACCATCTACCAGGGAGGTTCCACGATCAAAAAATTAGATAAGAAGAGTCTTGTAGGAATTGTTCCTGACGAATCCATGCAGGCTTCGAATTATTACTGCCTCGTTTTCAAGGTGCCCTGCAGAGTGATCGCTTTATAATCTGTTCGAGAACGTTCCCTGGGATTGATGCCAGGCCGACTGGTCCTTAATCCATTCATTCCTTTTTTGCCCTTTTAAGATAGAGGGATATTAGTTCTCTTCCAATCATCTGTTACTTTAACATGACTTCAAGAAAATAATAGATAATAATAACAATAAAACTAACTCCAAGTAGTAGAACGTGTGGAGGTTTCTCACCTCCAGGTATTCCTGGAGGAAGCGGATTGACTAGACCGGTGGTTCTCAACCTTCCTAATGTCACGACCCCTCAACCTCACCCGCTGGATTAAAACAACAAAAGCAACCACTATCACAAAGGGTCAAAGTGCGCCACTCAAGGTTGTCAACATCCTTTTAAAATTGAGGAGCGCAGAACTGGACACAGGATTCCAGGTGGGGTCTGACCAGGGCAGAATAGAGGGGTACCATCACTTCCCTTGATCTAGACACTATGCTTCTGTTGATGCCAACAAGAATCACATTGGCTTTCCTGGCCGCCGCAAGATTATTTTGTTAGAACAATCTCTCTGTGTCTCTTTCCCTGTCGTGTTGTTTGTTGTGGCTAATCATACCTGTTCCTACAACTGTGGTTGTGTTAAATTAGGATAATAAAGCATATGGTAATAATTAAGAATCTCTCTGTAACTGGTTTCCCAACTCTGTCTAATAATTAAAATGATGGGACAGCCTTTGTTCCGGCAGTCCGGAACAACCTTGATTTTCTGGTCCTCACTTCCCATCCGTCTCCCGACACAGTAAGTGGAAATGGGCCAAGACAACGGTGCAAGCAATGGGGAATGTTTCGTTGGAGTCAGCCCGTTCAAAGCACCAGCTCGACAGTCTGTTTGCGGTGTCAACACAGGCGTATTCTGGCTGTGCTAAGCCCTGTTCCAGCGTTCTTGTTTTTGAAACTCAACTCTTGCAGATATTGGAAAACCAATTCTCAATTTTGTTTGCGGAGTTACTTGAGAAGCTATGGCTGCCCGGAGAATGATCTCGTACCAAGCGAGATCACAGAGGCCCTCCGTCCATTTCACTTAGCGCATCACTGGGGCAGAAAGGTTTCTACCCAGAACTATCCACGGATTAGATCAGGAACTTTTTGGCCGAAAAGGAAGAACTTAGGTCCTCCCATTAGAAAGTGAAAAATAAAGTTCTAGATCTTATCGTTCAGCATTGAGGCTGACTTGTTGTGAATAAAGGAGGTTGCCTTACAATCGTGCTGAGTTTTGGCTCTTGCCCTAAAAAGACTAAAACAGTTTTTTTGCATGCCTGCTTTTCCACATATCATTTTTACATGGACAAAAACAGAAAACTGCCTTATACACAATGTGAGCCTTTGGTACATCAAGCTCAAAATTGCCTACATTGACTGGGAATATTTATTTATTTATTTATTTATTTATTTGCCCACCTCCACCTAAAACATCAGCTAAGATTCAGAGGCAGCCCTTCCCCTCTTGGTCTCCTTCAGGAGGAGGGGACTTCCGGAATGCACATTTGTTGGACTTGATCTGGTTCCAGTGGCCAACAGAGAGCAGCAACTGCATTCCAGCAGCAGTGGAAAAGGCGCAGGGGTTCCAGAATACAGTACTGGCTTGAGCAGCCAAGAGGAGACATCAAGTAGATGTCTCCACATGTTCTGGACCACAACTCCCAAAATTCCAAGCCTGTATTGCCAACGACAAAGGACTGTGGGGGTTGTGGTCCAAAACATCTAGAGGGCTGAAGTTTGGACACCACTGGAGTAGACCATGCAGTACTTTCAGTTCAAATATTGCCATTGGTTTTAATACTTCAGTTGTACTTTTGCTATTTATGTTGCAGTTAGTATTTATCATTTTGTGGAATTTGGCTTTAATCGCTTGCTTTGTCACAAACAGGGCAGTATATAAATTCAACTAATAAATAAATAATATTTTATATTCTCAAAGGCTTTCACGGCCGGGATCTGATAGCTGATATGAGTTTTTCGGACTGCTTGGCCGTGTTCCGGAAGTTTTTTTCCTGACATTTCGCCAGACTCTGTGGCCAGCACAGCCTTACTCACTCTATACCCCAGAGCACAGAGGCTGTTACCCCATGTCAACTTTGTACCACATCAAAGTAAAATGTGTATTTTATTTTGTTGTGGTCATGTGGTAGAAAATGCGGTAAATGCTTTTTAATGTTCCGTACCTTATGTGACCCCACATGTGGGGTCCGAATCAAAGTTTAATTTTTGTCATTGTTTTTGCATTGTTCTTTTATGTTTTTTTTAAAAAACATCTGTGTCCATATACCAATATATTGACTTTCAACTATCATATATCAATTGCCAAATACACTTTTTTTTGCTTTTTCCCATGCATAATGGCTTAAGTGTTTGCAAACGAAAGTAAGTGCAATGTGGAATAATGTGTGTGTGTGTGTGTGTGTGTGTGTGTGTGTGTGTGTGTGTGTGTGTGTGTCAGGAATACTGGAGTGGTTTGCCAGTTCCTACTCCAGGCGCCTTCAGCACCTGGTATTCCCTGGTGGTCTCCCATCCAAGTACTAACCACGGCCAACCCTGCTTAGCTTCCGAAATCAAGCGAGATCGGATGGGCTTAGGGCACTTTCTTTTCTCTCTCTCTCTCTCTCTCTCTCTCTCTCTCTCTCTCTCTCTCTCTCTCTCTCTCTGTATATATATATAAATCGGGGGTGTCTAAACTTTGGCCCTCCTGGTGTTTTGAACCACAACTCCCAGAATTCCAAACATGTATTGCCAATGACAAAGGACTGTGGGATCTGTGGTCCAAAACATCTGGAGGGGTGAAGTTTGGGCACCACTGCCATAAATCATCAACAAGGAACTGTGCCTTTTCTGTAGCAGGGCCTCGGTTGTGGAACCAACTACCAACTGAGAGTTGACTGGCTCCCATGCTACCTATCTTTAAAAAACATCTGAAGACATGGCTTTATAAATCTGCTTTCCCTGATCATTAATTCTTCTTTTCATTACTCAGTCTGAATTTGTTTTCTGAATATGTGTTTACTATTTTAATGTAGATTTAATCATGTGTAATTTTTTTCACTTGTTATTTGTACATTGTATATTGTTTCATTTTTATGCTGTATTTGGTAAACCACCCAGCGTAGCTGTGCTGCCAGATGGTGTAGTATAGAAATCCAATAAATAAAACATAATAAACACTTGTGCAATGCTGTCTCCATTTTTCTGCTTCCTTTCCTCACAGGAACTCATCTCCGCCATCTCGCCACACCTTTGACATAACTCTTAATTCTGGGCTAAAACAATTAACTGCCATAGGCAAAATTTAATTGACAGGATACCTCGCCGTCCCTGAAGGCACAAGGCCCAAATTAGTATCGGGTGCAGGACAAGCTGTACTCCAAAAGAAGTCCAGAGATGAATCGTTGACGAGCATAGAGATTAATCTTCAGTACTGCAGTCAAGACTCTGTTTGTGGCCAGCGATGGGCATGAATCAGAAAAATGGTGATTTGTTTTGATTCATGATTCATCATGGTTAACAAATTACTAATCACAAATCCGTGATTTTCCCCCTGACAAATTGACAAATGGATGTATACATTTGTTTTTAAAATTTAAACTCCTATAAAATGGCCTTCAAGGCACCTATAGACGCCAGAATTTTTCCCTGATTCTATTCTACAAGCCCTCCAAGTTTGGTGAAGTTTGGGGTTGGGGTGTCTGAATGTATACACCTACAAAGAGGACCCCCCCCCCAAGAAAGTACCCCATGGCACCTGGAGAAACGAAAATTGCCACAGATGCTTCCCCGAATGCTCACTTACAATCCTTCAAAGTCTGTTGAAGATTGAGTTTCAGAGATCAAAGTCATATGCCCAACAAGTGGCTCTTTTAGAAGCTAGCTTGGGGAAATCCAATCCTCACCAAACCTGGAGGGTCTCTCTTCAGCTCTGGTCTCTCTTGGTGCTGGGAAGGGGGGGGGAAGGGGGCTTTTCTGGAGAGCTCTTTGTGGGTTTAAAATTTTGGAAAGCCAATCTACGCCAAACATGGAAGGATTATAGAGGAGAGTCAGGGCGAGCTTCCCTTCAATTTTGGTCCTTCGGGAGGGGGCATTTTATAGCCAATGGACTGAAGAATCAAAAAATGCTTTTAAAAATCATTGTTTTATATCTGGGGGTATTGATTTGCCCAAATGCAAATTGACAAATTATTGACTTTGAGCAAATTTTGTGATTCGTTTTTTAAAATGTGTGCTCCTCTCTACTCATAGCCTGGGTTCAATCCTGATGAGGTAACTGGCTCAAAATTGGCACAGGCTTCCTTCCTTCCTTCCTTCCTTCCTGAATCTATAAATTAAATGCCCTTCTTTCTGAGTGGGGGCAATATGTAGCCTGGAAAATAACATTGTAAACCACCAGGAAAGGGTGGTTTTAAAGCTAGGAGACAGCACATAAGCAGCACACTCTGAAGTGCTATCACTGCTGGCAGTGGACCTGCCATTGGAGATGACTGCTTTACTCTGACTAATGGTGGGGCCAGCCCTGGATGACACCCATGTTTCACAGCTTTTCTAGCACAGAAACATTTCGTCTTTCCATGTCTCAGTGCCAGAATACAGTATTCTGTTTCCCAAGGGGCAATGCTGATTCTCTCTGTGTGTTTGACAAAAAGCTAATACAATCAGAGGGGAAAATGACAAAAAGCTAATACAATCAGAGGGGAAATTGACAAATAGCTAATACAATCAGAGGGGAAATTGCTCTCCACCAGCCATTCGCAATATGAAATATGTTCGTTTATCTTGTTTACCACCCACAAAGCAGGCTCAACTAGGCAGGACACATGCACAGCGTTCCTTGTTTTAATACCAGCAGGAAACGAGGCCCCTCATGTCGTTTTCACAGTGAAGTACTGTATATACTCGAATATAAGCCTAGTTTTTCAGCCCTAATTTTGGGCTGAAAAAAGGGGCCCTCAGCTTATATTCGGGTCAGTACTTTTAGCCACTGAGGCAAGTCATCTGTGGCTAAAAGTCATTTTAAACATTGCATGCCGCTTCTCATTACCCCTCCCCCCCCTGCATCACAGGGGAGCGGCACACGATGTTTAAAATGACTTTTAGCCGCTGACCCAATCACTTGCACCAGTGGCTAAAAGTTATTTTAAACATCACACACCACTCCCCTAGCTCACAAAGGAAGAGCTGCCAGGCCCTGCTGCATTTCCCACCCTAGACTTATACTCGAGTCAATAAGTTTCCCCAGTTTTGGGGGGGTTAAATTAGGGGCCTCGACTTATACTCGGACAGACTTATACTCGAGTATATACGGTACTTTCTACTGGTAAATCAATTACCCATCTCTTTCCTCCTCTCAGTGCTTCTTTAAAAGCTTTCAATGTGTTCAGCAATGTGACGCCTTCATGCTCCTCATAGCAACCCCATAAAACTGGCCCATGGCCATCTTGTGGCAGCCACTTTATTCCACTTATTTATTTATTTTTACCCCAACTTTCTCCTTCAAAGGACCCAAAGCAGCTTACATCATTAAAATGACAATGCTAAAAAAAATTAAATATACAAAAATATTAAACAAGTACCGTATTCTATTAAGAAGGGTTAATAGAATCAATACTAAAAACGCGTTTAGAGTCAACAGGGCACAACAATCCAATGGGGAAAACCCCTCTCAGTGAGCCAGTCACAACGGAAAAGCCTCGTCTGAGGGATACCGACTGGACGGCATTATCCAGACTGAGTATTATATTTCTTGGACTGCTTACTCCTGTCCATTTCTTGTTTCAACATATTCATTTGTAATACAGAAATTAAATACATATATTTGTACACATACATAAACAAAAACAATAAAGGAGTCATCGAATCATCAAATCATCGACTTGAAGGAGACCTCCATATAGTCCAACCCCCTGTCATGAAGCAACCCCCATCACATTACCCCTGACAGATGGCCATCCATCCTCTGCTTAAAAACCTCCAAAGAAGGAGACTCCACCACCCTTTGTGGCAGGATATTCCATTGCCGAACAGCTCTAACTGTCATGAAGTTCTTCCTAATGTTTAAACTGAATCTCTTTTCCTGTAGTTTGAGACCATTGCCCTGCGTCCTAGTCTCTGAAGCCATGGAAAACAAACCAGCCTCTTCTTCAATGTGAAATTAAACATAGCTATCATATCCCCTCTCAGACTTCTTTTCGTAAGGCTAAACATTCCCAGCTCCCTAAGCCGCTCCTCATAAGACATTTCTTCCAGACCCTCAGTCACCTTGGTCTCCCTCTTCTGGTCCCATTCAAGACTGTCAACATCCTTTTTAAATTGAGGCGCACAGACTTGGACACAGGACTCCAGGTGGGGTCTGACCAGAGCAGAATAGAGTGGTACTATCACTTCCCTTGATCTAGACACGATGGTTCTGTCGATGCAACCAAGAATCGCGTTGGCTTTCTTCCAATATATATATTTGCCATAACAAACTAAGAGACAATATGGCATTTCTCCATGAACAAACAGGGATATCCAAGGTCTTACCTAGAAGGGTGCAAATGAAGAAGATGTGAAAGCTCTTTTCCCATGCCATGACCACAGAAGAGAGGGATGTCTGGGCCCCAGTGCAGCGATTGTAGTCAAATATCTAAGACGGCTTCAGGCAGGCAGGATCTGTTCCAAGATGCGCTGGGGTGCACTTAGGTTTTTTCCCCCGGTTCTTTCCTGGGGTTGTTTTGAGTGAGGTCAAGATTCCTTTCAATTGACTAAATTCAGGAGGTGGAATGCGTCCAAGTTGCAAAAAAAATAAAATAAATAGCCACACACACTGACAGACTGAGACCCATCCCACTTCTCTTTGAAGAAAATTACGCACACTTAGCAATTAGGCAACAGAGACATCCTTCTGAGCAATTTCTCCAGCGTGGTTGCTGGAGCCAGGATCCTGCAGGCATACATTAGTTCAGCCCCGTTGAAAATCTTGAGAATCTTAAATGTTCATTTATTTACTTGTGTTTCTGAACGGAAACACTTAAGGGGGTGACTCCCAATAACGAGACGCTGATAAAATCAGTATTAACATGTTGTTCAAAAGCCCTTCTGTAATAAGAAACAAACAGGTGCTTTCAACAGAAACCCAAATGCCTATTTGAATAAAAAAGATCATCACCAGGGCAGCAAGCATGGGGGTTAAACCCCCCTCCGGTTTTCCTTCAGGTGGGGCGTTCAACCCTACAGAACCTGGAGCAGCCACTGAGAAGAACCCCTCTTGTATTCTCGAAGGCTTTCACGGCTTTTAACAAAGCCTGGCTTCCAGTACTAAAAGCTGTAGAGTTCAAAAGGTCAAAGTTCACATAATAGAACAGCTAGCGATACCCATCTAGGATCGTTGCTACCCCTGATTGCATTGAAACCTCTTAATCCCTTCATCACAATACAATGACTAACACCTATTTTTCCTCTATAGGACAAGTTTCCTCAACTTAAAAAAACCCAATCTCACTCACTTTATAACCCAGAGCACAGAGAGAACTCCTAGTTCCCTGAGCTCCTTGCCCTCTGAAGATGCTGGCCAGAGTCTGGTGAAACATCAGGAAAAAAACTTCCAGAACACGGCCAAACAGCCTGAAAAACTCACAACTACTATAGAACCCCTCTTGTTTTCTCTATCAAATGCAGACCCCTACCAAATTTACACCTGAGGCTGGGAAGACCAAAACAAGAGGCTCCATCATAGATCTTAAAAATCTATCCTGTTTTGGACGTGGCTTTATTAAAATCCCATGCGTCCCACGTGTCACCTGAGTGCCTTCTCACTTCTCTGGTTATTCCCTTATTTCTTTTGCTGTCTTCCACACACTTCTCAGTTTATCCAAAGAGTGCAAATTCCAAAAATTACCCAGTTGCTCAGTTCCAGATTAAGGAATATTTGTAGTCTCTCCATCCACGCAATTCTGACACATCAAAACATAATAAACTTCTGAATTAAATTCATTGACATCTTTAACACGGCGCCAAAAAATCCTGTGGCCAAAAGTAAATGTAAAGGTCCCCCCCATGCACACACACACGTGTGTTAGTCATGTCCAACTCTAGGGGTGTGGCTCATCTTTGTTTTCAAGCCAAAGAGCCAGTGTTCTGCTATGTGGCCGGCATGGCTGAACACATTTCTGCGCATGGAAGACGGTTTACCTTTCTGCTTTTTCCACTGGTACCTATTTATCTACTTGCATTTACAAGCTAGGTTGGTAGGAGCTGGGATTATCAGTGGGAGCTCGCTCCGCTGTGTGGCACCCGGGATTTGAACCACTGAGTTGCCGACTTTGCAGCCAACAGGTTCAGCGCTCTAGCCCACTGAGCCACCATGAATAACATTTTTAAAAACCACGAAGCCCCTCCATGTAAACGGCAAAATATTGATACAATCTGAAGAGAAACCAGAGTATGATTTTGAAGCTTTCTTTCTAAGACGATAGACGCAATGGATGTTGGAAAAGACGGTGAACGGGATAATGCAAAACTACCACAGAGAAAATGGCTGAAGAGATTTTAGAAGAGAAGGAGAACCTGCACAGTAAAACAGTTGTAAAACCACAGGGGTGCAGCCAAAACTGCCCAATCTCAGGTAACCAGCTTGAGGTTCACTCAGCCTTCCATCCTTCCAAGCCAGCTTTTGAAGGGGGACAGATGGTCAGACAATTTGTGGCCTGCAGAATTACCTTGTAAACCGTCCAGAGAGTACTTTAAGCACTGTCGGGCATTGTACAAGAAGCACATTTTTGCAAGGGAGAAAGTGTAAATGAATCCTCATCTGTGATAAGTGTAACAGCTGGGGTGTGGGCAGCAACCAGACCAACAGCAGGAAGCCAGGACCAAGGTTGATTCAGAGGCATTGCCACACAAGGGTCAAGAATCACTGAGTAGTCAGCCAGTCCAAAATCAAATACCAAAAAACACAGTCCCACAAAGAGGTAGCAAGATTCATAGCCAGAGCTTCAGAGTCCCAAGTCTCATGTTGCTGAGGCAAAGAGCAAGGAATGGCAGCTTCTAGTTTTAAGCTAGCAGCAAGCCCCACCAGCTGCACACCCTGATTGCCTCAGCTCCATCAGGCCCTGAATTCTGTAAAGACTCAGAGCCAAACAAACCCAAATCTGACAGACAGAAGCAGATCCAGTCCTTTTGGAGGGGGCGGGTTTTGTAGAATGAGATTAACATTTGGTAGGTAGATAGACATATTGTGAGGCCTGAAATGCCTCCCCTCTCCAGTTTGAAGACAGCTAACATTGCAATTGAGCAAGACAGGCATGTCCAAACTTCCGCCCTCCAGATGTTTGGGACCACAACTCCCACAGTCTTTTGTCAGGCTTGGAACTCTGGGAGGTGTGGTCCAAAATATCAGGAGGGCCAAAGTTTGGACATGCCTTTGGAAGTATTGGGACAATAAAAACACCTCCCTCCCTTCACTTCAGAGGCAATCCAATAACATCCAAGCTCCGTGCCTGAAGTAAACTGCCTGGCTTTTTCCATCTTGCCATGGACTATACACCTCAAAAATAATTCCTGGCAAATCCATCTTTTGCCATGTTATTATCTAATGGTACTGCTTTGAGGAAGAGGGCTTTGCCCCCGAAATATTAGCAAGGTTTTGTTATTTATATAGTAGCCTAAAGGTATCACCTGTTCCACTTTTGTACAGTATTTGCCTGGAGTAAGGTAACCCAGTTCCAGTCAGGATCTGAGGTAGAACCATGACATTTAGATTTGAAAGAAGACAAGAAGGTATAAAGAGGTGACAGAAATAAGGGTCTCTAATGAGACGCGTGTTGCCAGGAATCAGTGTCAAAATGGTCATCCGAAATAGGTAATAAGAATGTTGATAATGATTGTTGCGGATACAAATGGCAGAATCCACACAGACATGATGGGAGGGTAGCCGACTCAGAAGGTAATCTTTTTAGATTAGATAGAAGTGCAGGATGGTTCAATATGGAGATCGATAAGAGTTTTGTAGAACACAAGCAATTCCACATGCTTTCAAGAAATTTGGGCAGAAGAAAATTTCCACACAGTGGTTTTTCTTCCACGAGATCAGGGAAAGAAAGTGAGAACATCAACAAAAGGGGAGAAAACTAGATATCTTTTCAAGAAGATCTAAGATACCCAACATACATTTTAAGCCTAGATTAAGAATGCTGAATGCTGAATGACCAACAAGGAAGCACACGATCTGACCAGGAGAAAATAAAGAGAAGGTGGGAACAGTATACTGATGACATATACAGATGAGATAAAAGGATGGCAGACTCCTTTGAAAAGAAACCCTATGAAGAAGAAACTGCAGGTCTAGAAAGTGAAGTGAAAGCTGCTCTGAAAGTGCTAAGAAAAAAATAAATCACACGGGGTAGACGGAACACCAACAGAACTATTCCAAGCTACAGTAAATTAATTTGCACTGTATTGTATTCATCAATTATTGTTAACCACCCAGAGTAACCTTGTTGCCTGATGAGCGGTATAAAAATCCAATAAATAAAATAATTATGAAGGAATGAAGGAAGGAATGAATATGGAAAGCAAAGCAATGGGCCACAGATTGGACATGCTTGATATGCATTCCATTTCACAAGAAAGGAGATGCCAAGAAGTGTGATAACTATTAGAACTAGGGATGGGCACCCTAACAAAAATGAAACACTGTTTCGTCATTTTGTTAGCTTACAAATCATTTCATAAACTAACTAAACAAGAGACCCTGTTTTGTTTTGAATAGTGATGAAAAGATCATTTTTTGTTAAAAATGAACCGTTTCGTTACTATCTGTAATGGGTTCTCCAGGGTCCAAAGGGCACCTATTTATTTATTTATTTTTGTAGCTCCCTTGCACTCTCCCCTTTAAGCCCCCTTTCTGATTCCAATTAGAAAAAAGCCTCCTAGGGGCACCCCCTTTGGAGCTTAATAACTCATCCCCCTTACCCCCCAAATCTTTTCAAATTTGGGGGGGGGTCTGAGCTAAAATCGCTTGCTAGGACCCAGGGGAGCATAGCAATTTGTTTCCGTTCCATTTCGTTACTAACAAAAGTACTTTAAAATTTTGTTAGTAACAAAACAAAACTAAATGGGGATAGAAATGAAACAAAACAAAATGAAATACTAATTTTTCGTTGCATGCCCATCCCTAATTAGAACCATTGCCCTGGTTTCCTATGCAAGTGATATTCAAGGTGTTGTAACAAAGGCTTCTGCCTTAGATGGACTGTGTGTGTGTGTGTGTGTGTTGTGTCGTTACAGTTGTGACGACTCTTCGTGACCCCATGTTATTGGCGTTTTCTTGGCAGGAATACTGGAGTGGCTTGCCAGTTCCTACTCCAGGCACCTACAGCAACTGGTGGTCTCCCATCCAAGTACTAACCAGGGCCAGCCCTGCTTAGCTTCTGAAATAGGTGAGATCGGATGTGCTTAGGTCATCTAGGCAGCTTTAGATGGAATGAGAAATGCCTAATGTTCAAGCTGGATTCTGAAAAGGGAGAGGCACTCATGGTCATATTGCAAATATATGCTAGCTAGTGGAGTATACCAAAGAATGTCAGAAGAAGATCCGTCTATGTTTTTGACTGGGTGGATCGCAAGGAATGATGGGTTGTTTCGAAAGCAATGGGTGCACCTCAGCACTCGATTGTCCCAGTGGATAAGATGGATAAGAAGTTACTTTTAGGGCCAAATATGGAGAGACAGACTGGTTTCCCATAGGCAAAGGTTCAGACAAGGGTGCATTTAATCCTGTTATCTGATCAATCTGTATGCAAAATAAATCATACGGAAAGTCAGATGAGATGCAGATGAAGGAGGAGTGAAAAATTAGCAGAAGAAACAGCAATAATTTAAGACATGCAGAGGACACCATCTTACTGTCAGAAAGCAGCAACGGCTTGGCATGACGTCTAATGGAAGTGAGAGAATGTGTCAGCTGGACTTCAAGGAGAAAAAAAACACGACTACAGAAAAATGTCTGTGAAGATTCTCAGTCAATCTAGGTGAATTTTTCTGGAAGTTGAGTGATGGCAACTGGACATCTTTTCTTGAGATATCGAAACGTTTCGCTGCTCATCCAAACAGCTTCAGAAGAACTACACAACTTCAATGTTGACAAGGACATTGAAATATTTAGCGGGGATGGAAAGTTGTGAGTCACAACTCACGGTTGGGTCCAATGGCAACTTGACTCAGACTCAGCTCTGGGGATTGGGGGCTGGATCCACAACTCGGACCCATTTCCCCCCCTCAACTCGCACTGTCAAGCGAAGGATCAACCTACTGTTCCTGCCTCCAGAGAGGCAGAAGGCTTTCCTTCTGGGGGCCAACTCCATCCACACACCTCCGGCTCAGCTGATGGGCTGCCACATGTGCAGAGACAGAAGCTGTCTAAGGGAACAGAAGACATCCTGCTATCTTTGGGCCCTTTTAAGGAGAAATCTTTCTAAATTCTCCTACTTTCCCCCACTGAATAGAGCTGTCTAAAATCACAGTCTTGTCCCCTTTGTAGATTTCAGGGAACGAAACAAGTCAATTGCATAAAAATGGTCTAAGGCCCTTTGTACACGACCCCTAAACTCCGCCGCAAATGGCTCCCAGCTCCGGAGCTTAAAATTGTTTCCCCACCAGCTCCGGAGTTTACAGATAATTAAGTGCGACCACGCCCACCTAAGCGCGTCCCAGCGCATTTTTCAGGTACCTGCTCTCTGGAGGTGAAAATTCCTGATGCGGATATAACGTAGTGACTGCCCGGCTCTCCTTGCTTCTGTTTGTTCTTGTTTTGCCCCCCGCCCCTTTAAGAGATCTGAATGCAGTGCCGGGATGGCAGAACGGAGGTGAGCGGATTCTTTTCTTCCTTTTTTTCTCCCTCCCCTCACGCAGCCAGCAGCCAGGAGTGCGGAGGGGGTGGGAACACAGGAACAGCGACAAACCCCTAAGATCTCTGGTCCGAATTTAAGTGGCCAGCGGATCTTAGGGGTCGTGTGAAAAGGCCCTAAGAATCTTAGTCTTACTGGGGAAGAAGAACCCATTAAAATCAATAAGAAATTTCTTACGAGGAGCGGCTTAGGGAGCTGGGAATGTTTAGCCTTACATTCAAGAAGACTGAGAGGGGATATGACAGCTATGTTTAAATATCTGAAAGGATGTCACAATGAAGAAGGGACAGGTTTATTTTCCATGGCTTCAGAGACTAGGATGCAGGGCAGTGGTCTCAAACTACAGGAAAAAAGATTCAATGTAAACATTAGGAAAAAAATCATGACAGAGCTGTCCGGCAGTGGAATATGCTGCCACAAAAGAGGGTGGTGGAGTCTCCTTCTTTGGAGGTTTTTAAGCAGTGGCTGGATGGCCATCTGTCGGGAGTCCTGTGATGGGAGTTCCTGCATGGCAGGGGGTTGGACTGGATGGCCCTTGAGGTCTCTTCCAACTCTAGGATTCTATGAGTCTATAACTTGTCTAAGTTATCATTCAGGTGTCATCCTTCATGGGTTTCACAGCATGAATAAGCCTGGACCTAGTTCATAGGCCTCTGCGCCTGGATGATTCAACGTTCCTCCATTGAAAACAAAATACAAGAAAATCCAGCTGCATCATTATAGCCGATGGGGTTGAAGGCTTGTCAAGAACCTGATAGATTTCTATTTGCACAGGACAAATACCACCTCTGCCCAGCTTCCCTCCCTTCCTCCCATGTGGAACTCTGCTTCACTCCTCCTTAGCAATGTGGGGCAAGCATTCAACTCTTCCCCTCTGGCAAGACACCTTGTGATGGATATGACTCTTCTCATATCGCCCTCCATCAGGAAAGCTGGGAAAACAACCAGAAGCTGGCAATTAGATTGATACCCTAGAGGTAACTGGTGGCGACTTTTTTCCTTCCTGACTATCATCAAAATATGACCCACAAAGCAAAAGAAACAAGTGTCAACAACAGGCAATGGTTCAGTTTCTCGGCATGTCACAAAGAGGCAGAAATCATGCCTGAGTAACAAACCAGGCTAAATCCAAAAGATGGTTTAGATGCCACCCTTATTCTGAAAGATCTCTCCAGGAAAAAAAAGATTCATCCCTTTTGTTTATGAAATATCTCTCTTCCTGTTTACTAATCACATGTAGGCCCCAGTCAGCTCAGCTGTGAGACATACACCATCTCCTCCCCACTCTTGAGCTTCACAACAGCTCTGTGAGGTAGTTCGGGCTGAAAAACGGAGTGGCACTTGTCACTGCTGTACTCAACTGAGGCTTCACTTTGGTAGCTTTCTGTGGCCCTGGTCCTCATCCCCTTACTGGAGAGAGTGGCCTCTCCAACTCCCTGAGAAATTCTGGATCCATGGGTCATCTGAGGAATGGGCTCTGGTGGCAGACATGCAGACGTGGCCTTGGAGGTCACACATGTAGCTATGGCAGGATTTAAGGAGGGGAGCGAGGTGGATGAGGAGAAGGATTTCTGGGCTGATGCCATATAGATTAGAAAGTGATGGAGGCCGAAGAGACATTACCGGAACACTCAATGGCCAAGTGGGAAACTATCCATCACTGAGATTTCAGATACTATATTGAGTTCCTGGTGCCCCCCCTCCCCAAAGCAGTCAGCCTAGGTGCACTGAGGTGAGAAGAGAAGTCTGGAAGAGAAGCACAACAGGTGTGCTGCTGGCAGAGGAAGCAGGTGGGGGCAAGAAGCCCCATAGCACAGACACCCCTCCCTTCTCCTTCCTTCCCCAGTCAGCATACCTGACACCAGTCAGATTGTCCTCCTCTCACACCAGCTTCCTGCAGACCTTGATTCTCAGGTGAGCCTAACCCTGTCTGGATAGACTTTGCCAGTGGGGGACTATGGACGAGCAGCAGGGGAAGGCACCCAAGCTAGGTTGCCCCAACGCCAGATGAGAGCTTGTATCCCGCAATTCTGCTGTAGCACTCCGTGTTGGGCCCACCTGTGTGGGGTCTCGGAACCGGCTGAGGAGACAGGGCTCCACTGTTTCCAGTAAAAGACGGTTGTGGGGTTTCCATCTCTTTTTTGGACTATTAGGAGTGACGTCAACTCCCTGGCACATTTTTTAAAAAGTTTTATTGTTTTTCTCTTTAAGAAGCCATGTTGCGCCAATAAAAGAGCTTGGTCCTGCACATACTTGTGTCATGATGGTGGTGGTGGTGCTGGGATGCTCGCAATGTGCTTTAGAGCACCGGGCATACTTTGCGAGACTCAGCACTCCTTGAAACCATTCTGAGAGGAAGGCCGGGGGTGGGGGTGGGGAACTGCCCTTGGCGTGCAGGAAACCCCACACAGCCCTCTACTAGCGGAGTTTATTTATTTATTTATTTATATACTGCCAGATTTTCCCAGACATCTGGGAGCACAGGGCGGTTAACAAGGAATAGCATACAACAAAATACAGAAAAAATAATAATCGGTTCCACAATATGACTTAGGGCGTTTATACACGACCCCTAAACTCCGGGGCAAATGGCTCCCAGCTCCGGAGCTTAAAAGTGTTTACCCACCAGCTCCGGAGTTTACAGGAAATTAGGTGCGACCACGCCCACTTTAGCACGTCCCAGCGCACCTTTCAAGTACCTGCTCTTCCGTCCTGAAAATTCCTTGATGCAGTGTAAAGATAGTGAGTGTGGGGCTCTCCTCCCTTCTGTTTGTTGTTTTTTTGGCTCCCGCCCCTTTAAGAGCTACTTTTACAGAGACAGAAATCTTGCCGGCAAGTGCCCGAGAGCCAGAAGGAGAGCCAGAACGGAGGTGAGGCACGGTCTTTTCTTCCTTTTTTTCCCTCCCTCCCCTCACGCAGCCAGCAGCCAGGAATAACACCTACTTATAAAGTAAATAAATAAATCAACCTCCTTGATCACCGAATGCGGTCGTATACAGCCACGTTTTTAGCAGCTTCTTAAATGCCGGGAGGGACTCCGCAGTCCTAATTTCACTCGGAAGGTGGTTCCACAGTGTTGGACCCACCAAAGAGAAAATGCGATTCCGGGAGGCAATGGGTAACCAATGCAAGTGAGCCAGAATGGGGGTGATGTGTTCATATCAGCCTGCTCGACTGTGTCTGCCCTCTCTCGGAAATCAAAGACCTTTTCATCAGAAAGGTTTTAACCTTTGAAAGCTGGGGGCCAAGAGAAGCCGATTGTGTGAAATGTTTCGAAAGATCATCCTTCCGACAGCCAACTAATATAATTATATCCCTAGAGGAGGAAACAGTGGGATTTGTTGCCTCTGCTGTCAGGACTGGGATTTTTCAAGACCAATCAAGCAACACCATAACCTCGAAGTCTCCGTATGCCAGATTCTGCTGAGTGTCAGTTTGTCCAATTGGATGGGCCAACTAGAGTAACTCTGGGTGGTGTTTTTGAAGGTCTGGACTAGGCATGAAAGCTGAACATGCGAGAGGATGCCATCTAGATGTTTCCTAAAAGCCTACAACTAGTATTCGAATGCCCGTCCACTCCACAGTGTACGTACCCAGCATCCTGGGTGTGAAGGTACATCCCCTCCTGTCAAAGCTCTATTTCATTAGGATGACTAACAGCTGTCAATAGGCATAGTTTAAGTCTTTCCATCATGTGATGGCTGTTGAAACAACTTGGACCAGTAAGAAATGCCTTTCCCTGGCCATAGCTATGCTGGGTGGATAGCGCTAAGGTTTAGGTGTCCGGCTGAAGCCAGAAGTTGGGAGTTCAACTCTCCAGTGGGGCTCCTGGGAGAAGAGCCAGTGTGTAAAGCCTTGGACAAGCTGCACGGCTCAGACAAAAGAGAAGGGGAACCACTTCTGAGCATTCTGCCCCTGGGGGACCCCCAAAAAGGGTCATCATGAGTCAGAACTGGCTTGATGGCACACGAACATTATTATTGACCATGGGTGGCGACTGTTGGGATTGTGTCATCCCAGTCGTGACCGGCTCTCCGTGACCCCATGTCCGTGGAGTTTTCTTGGCAGGAATACTGGAGTGGCTTGCCAGTCACTACTCCAACAGGTAGCGATAGACAGGCACAAAGGGCTAAAATGGATGCTAAACATGGTGAGCTGCCGACCACAGTTCTTGCGACATGCTAACCCCAGGAAGGTTTGAGAGGTGGAACCCGAGTGGTCGGTGTGATAAATGGATGTGGGCCCATGGCAGGAGGTTTGATTATCAGGGGTAGGTTTCTTTTCTTTCTGATCCTCTCATGTTACCCTTTTGAGTCCTGCACTCACGCCATCTCTAGGACCCTTCGGCTGCAAAAACAGGGCATACAAACCCTCTGCTCGAGTTTTCACCGTCAGATTCGCACGTCCCCAAGCGAACTAGTTCGCTCCAAGAGAAGGTCAAAAGGGAGAAAATGAAGACAGAGAAGGGTCTGGCTCCTTGACAGTACCAAAATGAGCCATGTTATGTCTGTACTTAAAAAAAGGGCCATCGGATATTAATTGTGGACACCCCATCGCTGGAGGTTTTCAAGAAGAGATTGGGCAGTCGTCTGTCCGGGATGGTATAAAGTCCCCTGCCTTGGGCAGGAGGTTGGACTAGAAGACCTCCAGGGTCCTTCCAACCCTACCATGGTTCTATGAGATATACAGTAGAACCCCTGTATCCACTGTTTCGTTATCCACTGATTCAACTATCCACGGTTGGCAAAGGAAAAAATACATAATCCAGCAGCTGCAAAGCAAGTTACTGTCATAAAACAGCAGCTGTAAAAAGCAAAATTCTGCTTATATACCACCCTATACCACTTCAAGTAGTCTCTGGGCAGCTTACAGCAGTGGTCCCCAACCCCCGGGCCGCGGACCGGTGCCGGTCCGTGGACCGGTTGGCACCGGGCCGCCTGGGGAGGCCAGGGAGGCTCCTCCCCTTTTCCTACGCCGCCCTCCTCCTCCTCTTCTCTCCCGCGGGCGGAGGAGGAGTCGCCGCCGCCGGGCACGGCGCACGGGCAGGGTGGGGGGGAGCCCGGGGCTCCTGGGCGGGCGGGCCCCGCCTCCTCCTTCTGTCGGCGGCCGCCGCGGCCACGGCAGCCGCCCGGGTTTGGCCGCGACTCCGCGGCCGGCGGCGGGGGCGCCCTCGGGCCGGAGACGCCACCCCCCACCGGCCTCCCTCCCCTCCCCCCTCCCGCTCGCCCGCCCGAAGGCCGCAGCCGGAGGCAAGCGGCGGCGCAGAGGTGCCCCACCGAGGCGGGCGGTGGCGGCGGCCGCGAGGCGCCCCCGCCGCCGGCCGCGGAGCCACAGCCGAACCCGGGCGGCTGCTGTGGCCGCGGCCGCGGCCGCCGCGGCCCGCCTCGGTTGGGGGACCTCTGCGCCGCCGCTTGACTCCGGCCGCCGACAGGAGGAGGAGGCGGGGGCCCGCCCGCCCAGGAGCCCCGGGCTCCCTCCGCCCGTGCGCGCCGGGGGGAGCGCACGCCCGCCGCCCTCAGCCGCCGAGCGCCGCCGCTGCCCCCAGCCGCCGAGCGCCGCTGCCGCCGCCGCCCCCAGCCGCCGAGCGCCGCCCCCGCCGCCGCCCCCGCCGCTCCCGTGGCCCCCCCCAAGGTACACACGCCACGCCCCCCCCCGCACCCCCACCTCCCCCTCCTCCCTCCCCCCATCCCCCGCCCCCCACACCCTCCCCTGCCCCCCCATACCCGCCCACACACCCTCCCCACCCCCCCTGCACTTCCTCCTCCCCCTCCTCCCTCCCCCCATCCCCCGCCCCCCACACCCTCCCCTGCCCCCCCCACACCCCCTCCCCACCCCCGGGCCACGGGAAAATAAAAAAAAAATACCGGTCCGTGGAGACAAAAAGGTTGGGGAGCACTGGCTTACAGTATGCAGCCTACACACTGCCCCTCCCCCAGCAAGCTGTATACTCATTTTACCGACCTTGGAAATCTGAGTCAACCATGAGACTTTTCCTGGGATTGAGCCCCAGGTCATGAGCAAACAGCAGCTGTCAAGCAAGCGACTGTTATAAAACAGCAGGTTTTTTTGGGGGGGGGTGTGTCCTTGGTGTTCTCTCCTATCCACAATTTTCATTATCCACAGGAAGGTCTGGAACCAATCCCCAGCGGATACTGGGATCCTACTGTATAGGAGAAAGGAGAGGTAAAAAGCCCATCTCCTGTTTGAATGGCTGCAGAGATGCACTGGCCCTTTTAAAGCGCCTTGCCCCTTGGCCACAAGTTGCCCGATATTGAAGGAAGACTTTATTCACCACCAGTGACTCAATTCGGCGCTATGGAGTGCGACACACACAGACATGCTGTGGCCATTGGACCCGACATCTCCGAGCCTTGCCACCAGCTTTCCATTCAACATTCCATGCCAAGAGATGGCTTGTGCCCCTTGCAAGGCCCACTCCAAGCTAATTGGGTTACCTTTAACGTAGAGAGCTCAAAGCCAAGTTGGTCAAGAAGCTAAGCGTTCTGGATGTGGGCGTACACGAGACCTCTGTTTTCAGCAGAAACAAAAACCAAACCCAGATCCAGCAGGACTCAGTGATCCATAAGGTCACTTCCAGCTCTTGCAGTGCGAAATTATTTCTCTTCTCAGAGAAAAACCTAGGAATGAACTTCTTAAATTTAACCTAAAATGCTTCATCTACTAGCTCCATCTTCAGTGGTTACCATTTAACTGAAGGGTATCCTTACACATCTGAGATGAAATTACAGATGTATAAGACTATATCGGAAGATGCTGGGGGTGTTGAGAAGAATGGAATAGGTCTCTGCTGTAGCTCGCCCACTTTCTTGGTTTGCTACCTTCAAGAATGATTTTTGTTGTTGTTATTCAGTCGTGTCCGACTCTTCGTGACCCCATGGACCAGAGCTCAACAGGCCCTCCTATCTTCCACTGCCTCCCAGAGTTTGGTCAAATCCATATTGGTTGCATCGATGACACCATCCAACCATCTCATTCTCTGCCGTCCCCTTTTCCTTTTGTGATAAAGACCTTCATCTGTCAGCCCTGACAGATCAAGGCAAATTTCATTTCCCTGGGTGCCCCATTTCAAATGATTTCTCACCTCTTCTGCTGAAAAAGTAACCAGCTTCTGTTCTTTGGATTTGGCCTTTGAGGGGATACAATAGCTGGGAGCTGGGAATGTTTAGCCTTACAGAAAGAATGTCACATTGAAGAAGGGACTAGTTTGTTTTCCACGGCTTCAGAGACTAGGACCCAGGGCAATGGTCTCAAACTACAGGAAAAGAGATTCCATTTGAACATTAGGAAGAAAAAAATGGAACCAGACATTGTTGGGGAATTTAGCCCAGGAGTTAAAAATGAAGCAGGAGCGTGAGTCACTGGATTTTATGAAACTAGTGATTTGTTGATTGCAGGTGTCTGGTTCTGGCAATAGAAACAAGAAGAACTAGTGTAATAATCATTAGAAAGAAATACAAAAGAATGGCAAAAAGGAACAAAAACAAGATACTTCTTCCATAACATCTAATTTTTTTTTACAATGGAAATTTAAATTAAGATTGGCAATACAGCAAGATAGAGATTATATGGTTAGGATACATATTGAAGAACTATGCCAAAGAGATGAAAGAATGACAGAGTTCTTCAAAGAATAGTTTATTTATTTATTTAAAGTATTTCTATCCCACCTTTCTCTCTGGAAGGCCTTGAGATGGTTGGTTTCATGAGGGGCTTCTTATTTTAGAAAGTGAAATGAAAGCTAGTCTCAAAGTTGTTGGAAGGAAACAAGCATGAGCAGTAGATGAGAGAGAACCAGGCTGTGAGTGTGTTTTAGTGCTCAGAGTGATGGAACAGTACTCAGAAGACCTGGGTTCAAATCCTACTAAGCCACAGAAACTTAGTGGGTGTTGGCAAGGGTAAAACTACTCCTTAAAGGGTGTCTCTGTAAATTTAAAAGTGTGGATGATTTTATTGCTGTTTGAGTTGTTTTTGTTTTATTTGTACGTTATTTTTACATTGTACTGCCACTCCCAACTTTTCCCTAACCAAACCACCCTCCCTAACGTTGAATCACGGTGTGGTCATAGGCTTGTTGACAATTTAATTTGTTCAGAAAAATCACACAGGAAGGGCGTTAAGACAAGGGTTGGGAGAGTGCCCTCTGCAGGCCACGTGTGGCCTTGCGGTTTCCCAGCAAGGATCTCCAGGGTTTCTCATCCTTAAAAAATGTCTCCAAAACGCTTCCGCTAGAGACCTCTGGGCCATTTGCTCATCCTCAGGCATACCTTTGGTCTTAAAAGTAATTTTATGGACCTAAAATCTCAGGAGGTACAGATATGGGGTGGGGTGGGGGTGATGCTCCCAAGCGCCGGGGAATGGAAAAACGGGGCCATCTCTGTTGCCAGGGGATAAAAACAGGAGAAAGAAGAGCCACTCCATGTATCCAGAAATAGATCTATTCATAAAACACTCTCGGAAGATAAGAAAAATAAAAGGATCTAGGCTACATATGGAGAGTTTATAGGGCGCGTCCGGTGCCGGAAAGGTCTCCTCCATTCAACTCGGCACTGGGGCCGACTGGACGTATGCTTTGCGCTCCACTTGGGTGCAGTATTTCTCAGGCAGGCCGGCCGCTCTGCGGACAAAGTGAGATGAAAAGGAAGGCGTTTAGAAGAGGAGGCTTTCTCCACTGCAGCACTGCTGGGCAGAGATGGGAAAAAAATCAAGTCTCCGCTACAACACTTGACACTGAGAGCGGGTGGAGGGGCAAATTTCAGGGCCGAAATTTCTTATGTGCCAGTTTTGTTTTTAAATCCCTACCGACACTGAGCTCTCTTTCACAACACGAGCTGCTGAGTTAGCAAAACTGAACTGAGTTGTGGCTTTTTTCGTCGTCGTCTTCTACAGCAGTGGTTCCCAAACTTGGGTTCTCAGATGTTCTTGGATGGCAACTCCCAGGAATCCTGTATATATCTCTTTCGATCATTCCTCTCTGGCTCATTGGCATCACTAACTCCTCATATATTAATAAGGTATAGCTTCGTGATGGTCGGGATGGATTTGTGGGCAGTTTTTTATATTATATTATATATTTAATATATAATATATTTTACATTTCATATATTTTTATGACTATTTATTATATCGTATCCTGTTGCTGGTCATTGACTGTACTAAAGTTTTGATTGATTGATTGATCCTGGCCCGCCCAGCGAGTAGTGAAGGCATCTGGGAATTTTAGACCAAAAACATCTGGGGACCCAACTTTGGGAATGTCTACAGAATCACATAAGAGTCCCTGCCTGCAAATAGAATCATAGAATCATAGAATAATAATAATAAATAGAATAATAGAATAGAATAGAATAATAAATAGTCAAAAGCGATGCGTGTGCAGTGAAACGGGGTGGAAGACCTAACCCTGTGACTTTGTACTTGTGATCTCCTTCCCTGGAGATTTTCAAAGAGAAGCCTGATGGCCACTCCCTCCCACGGGAGGCCAGGGCTGCCCCATCTCTGCTGTCCTTCCGGAAACAGGCAGAGACCTTCCTCTTCAGGCAAGCTTTCCCCGAACGATGGACTACCTATCACAGTGGACCCTCGTATAACAAATGGTTTGTATAACATAAAATCTGTACAGCATTAAAAAAATCCGGAGATAGGGGAAATTTGCTTAACAGAATAATCGTCTATGGGGCAAATCCATACAGCATAAAAATGGCCATGATTAGGGATTGCTCGGTTTTCAATGCATTCCTATGGGAAATCTGTATATAGGAAAATTTGCTTAACATAATTTTATTTGGAACAAATTAATTGCTTTATACAAGGTACCACTGTATGTGTCTTTTATATGAATCTACCATACATGGCCACACAGACTTTGTTTAGAGCCCCTTGTAACTTTGTGTTCATATCTCTCCTTGTGTGATTGCCTTGACACTATGTTATCAATTGTTTGTTCTAATGTTGCCTCCTAACGCTGCAAGAGACCCCTCAATGCCCTGTTTCTCAAACTGAAGATGTATTGAGTGTCCTGGACTGTATATTGTCTCTCCTTACTGTAAGCTACTGAAAGGCGGGGGTAAAACAACAAACAACTCCAAAATAAATAAATAAATAAATCTGTGCTGGGGATCCCATGCTGTGGTGAGGTGCGTTGGCAGGGACTGGATGGACTGCCTTCGAGATCCCTTTCAGATCTGCAACTTTATAATTCTATTCTATTCAGAGTGGCTTTCTGCCAGACGGGCGGTATAGAAATCAATCAATCAATCAATCAATCAATCAAACAAACAAACAAACAAACAAACATAAGAAGAGCCCTGCTGGATCAGGCCAAAGGCCCATCTAGTCCAGCTTCCTGTATCTCACATTGTGGCCCCACCAGGCCTCCGGGAGTGCACGAGACTAGATCTCTGTCTCCTGATACGACTCCCCTGCATCTGGCCCTTGAAGTACCCTGGTTTTAAGCCTGGAGATGATACATCTCCCTCATGGTTTGTAACCTGTGACGGACTTTTCCTCCAGGAATCTGTCCAATCCCTTTTTGAAGGCATCCAGGCCAGATGCCATCACCACATCCTGTGGCAGGGAGTTCCATAGACTAACAACGCGCTGGGTGAAAAAATATTTTCTAAATGATTCTACAGAAAAGGAAAGGGTTTGCCAAAGGCAGCCAAAAAAAAGGCAACTTGGGCTATACAGGGTGGCCCACAGGCACGTGATGGCTCAGAGACAGAGACAAACCTAACCCTAACCCTAACCCCCTGCCGCCGCCGCCGCCGGCGGGTGCCTCACCGGAGCTCGTCTAGCTTCTTCCGCTTGATCTCGTTGATCCGCTCGCTGCGTCGGCGTGCCTCCTCCTTGAGCCGCTTCCCCTCCTCGAAGATGGCGATGCGCTCCTGGATCTGCTTCTGCTGGTGCTCGCGCACCTGGCGCCGAATCTCGTCGGCGTGGGTCTGCTGGAGGGCCGCCCGCCGCTCGCGCTCCTTCCGCTCCTTCTCAATCTGTTCCTGTTGAACCCTGCCGGCAGGCAAGTGGCGGAAAGCGGCATATACATAAACACACACACACACACACACACACACACACACACACACACACACACACACACACACACACATCTATCTATCTATCTATCTATCTATCTATCTATCTATCTATCTATCCATCCATCCATCCATCCATCCATCCATCCATCCATCGGACTCTCATATAACAAATGGTTTGTATAACATAAAATCTGTACAACATAAAAAATTCCAGAGATAAGGGAAATTTGCTTAACAGAATCATCCATGGGGCGAATAGACAGACAGACAGACAGACAGACAGACAGACAGACAGATAGATAGATAGATAGATAGATAGATAGATAGATAGATAGATAGATAGATAGATAGATAGATAGATAGATAGATATAGAGAAATTTAGGCCTCCCCTACCTGACAATTCTCTCGAACTCGGCCCGGTCCCGCTGCACCTGCACCGCCAAGCTGTGCTCCTTCTGGGCCACCTGCTCCAAGCGGCTTTGCTTCAGCATGGCTTCGGTCTGGGCTTTTTTCTGGGCCGCGTCCTTCTCCTTCCGGCGCCATTCCCGCTCGGCAGCTTCCTGGTTCCGCTTGGCCCTCAGGGCATCCTAGAGAAGGACGAGCAAGGAAACAGGAAGGGCTGGAGGCGCCGCAGGAGCAACTACGACGCCTAACACTCCTAACACGACGACCAAGTTTGGGTCTTAAAAATAAGAATTGAGTCAAGCTGGTTAGAAGCAGCTGGTTCGGAAGACGCTGCATGAGGTGAACATGCATGTCAGACCAGCCAGGGCTACCGGGAGACGCCCTCTGGCCACCTCTCTGCAGGGTGGCTGTTGCCGGACGTGAGGGTTCTTCCATCTGCCTGACCATGTCCCCGCTTTCTCCCAACAAAAAGTCTCAAAACCTCCTCCTTTCGTTCCTGCCAAGTCTAGCACCGCTTCTTTCTTTGCCTCAGGCAGCAATTCTCCGCTTCTACACGGGTCCCATCGAGGGTCCAGTGCTGTTCAATATCTTTATTAATGACTTGGAGGAAGGAATAGAGGGTATGCTAATTAAATTTGCAGATGATACCAAATTGGAAGGGGTTGCTAATATCCGAGAGGATAGGATGGAAATCCAAAAGGACCTGGACAGATTAGAGTCCTGGGCCAAAGCTATCAGAATGGGTTTCAACAGAGGGAAATGTAGGGTGCTGCATCTAGGTAAAAAAAAAAGAATGAATTGCACAGATATAGGATGGGGGATACTTGGCTGGAAAATAGTACCTGTGAAAGGGATCTGGGAGTCTTGGTGGACCACAAATTGAACATGAGTCAGCAGTGTGATGCGGTGGCCAGGAAAGCCAATGCGATTCTTGGTTGCATCAACAGAACCATAGTGTCTAGATCAAGGGAAGTGATACTACCTCTCTATTCTGCTCTGGTCAGACCCCACCTGGAGTACTGTGTCCAGTTCTGTGCGCCTTAATTTAAAAAGGATGTTGACAATCTCGAGCGGGTGCAGAGGAGGGCGACCAGGATGGTTGAGGGTCTGGAGGAAATGTCTTATGAGGAACGGCTTAGGGAACTGGGAATGTTTAGCCTCTCTAAAAGAAGACTGAGAGGGGATATGATAGCTATGTTTAAATATTTGAAAGGATGTCATATTGAAGAGGAAACAGGTTTGTTTTCCATGGCTTCAGAGACTAGGACTCGGGGCAATGGTTTCAAAGTACAGGAAAAGAGATTGCATTTGAATATTAGGAAGAACTTCATGACAGTTGGAGCTGTTCGGCAGTGGAAGAGGCTGCCACAAAGGAGGGTGGTGGAGTCTCCTTCTTTGGAGGTGTTTAAGCAGAGGCTGGATGGCCATCTGTCGGGAGTCCTGTGATGGGGGTTCCTGCATGGCGGGGGGTTGGACTGGATGGCCCCTTGAGGTCTCTTCCAACTCTAGGATTCTATTATTCTATGAGGGGCAGAGGCCCTCCAGTGGACAAGGGTTCCTCTCTCCGCCCACAGCTCCACCCTGTACTTCAGAGAACTGAGCGCTAAGCGATACCTGCTCGGCCTGGTGGTCCTGAGCTTTCTCCTGCAGGGCCCGCAGCCGGGCGGTCTCCAGTTCCTTCTCCTTTCGGATCTTCTCCTGCTCAGCCTCAAACTCGGCCTCTCGTTCCTGGACCGGAGACAAGATGGTGAGTGGCCAGGCAGAGGCGCTGCCTAGTGGCTGACCGGACAACAGGTCTGCCCCCTGGGAGAACGAAATCCTAACCCAAACAAACTCTGGGCAAACGTACAGCATAAAGACTAGCGTGCCGGCTCCACTCTAGCGCTGCTCTCAAGGAGGCCTGTAATTAAAACATTTCGTGAAGGATCCGGCCCACGATCCTGTGCTGATCAACAGCACTTTCCCAAAGAGCCAGTGTCCACCTCCCTCCCAGTGACAATATTTTAATAGGGATCACATAACTCCTCCCTCCCTGTTTTACAGCAGTTCTACCAACTGCCGATCCATTAACAGGTACAATTTGAACTGCTGGTTCTAACCATCTAACGTCCAACATCAGGAGAGGCCCTTCTCTCCATCCCGCCACCCTCACGGGTATGTCTCGTGGGAACCCATGAAAGGGCCTTCTCCACTGTTGCGCCCAGACTGTGGAACTCCCTCCCACTAGAGGCCAGGACTGCCTCATCTCTGTTGTCCTTCCGGAAACAGGCAAAGACCTTTCTCTTCACGCAAACTTTCCCTGAATGATGGACTACCGACTGTGTCTTTCATCTGAATCTACCCTAAAGCAAAGAAGCAAAGTGTTCTGCTTATGTACCGCCCCATACCACTTCAAGTAGTCTTTGGGCGGTTTACAGTTTTAATTATACTATGCAGGCTACACATTGCCCACCCCCAGCTAGCTGGGTACTCATTTTACTGACCTTGGGAGGATGGAAGGCTGAGTGAACCTTGAGCCTGCTACCTGGGATTGAATCTCAGGTCGTGAGCACAGTTTTACCTGCAGGACAGGCACAGAACCACTGCGCCTACATGGCTATCCAGACTTTGTGTTTAGAACCACTTATAACTTTGTGCTTATCTCTCTCCTTGTGCGATTGCACTGACACTCTGTTATGAATTGTTAGCTTTAATGTTGCCAAGGCGGAGTAAAATTACTCAATAATAATAATAGTAATAAATAAATAACCAGTAAAGCCCTCTCAACGGCTTGAGCCCAAGCCATCGCAAAGGCTGCAACTCCCATTCTGAGACCACCCTGGTGTTAAGATCCTGAGGGGAGGCCTTTCTTTCCATTCCATCATCCTCACAGTTATGCTGCTTGATGTCATTTCAAAAGTGGGCCAAGACTGCCCTCTGCAGGCAAGCTTTTCCTTCGCAACTGACCCTCTGAGGGAGCTTTCAAAATGAGACGCACCACATTTTACTGTGCTTCAGTTTGCCCTTTTAACATAATGTTTTTCATCTATTTATATTTAAATAATTCCTGGTTTTTAGCTTTAATGCTGCACTTTAATTATGTAAACCACCATGGGTACTTTTTGTGGGAAAAGGCAGGGAACAATATTTTAAATAAAGAAATAATTTAATGTGAACTTTGCTGGATCCAACCCACTTCTCCAAATATAAGGGTAAAACTACAGTATATGACTGTCATTTTTGTATGTGGCCCTGTGACCCGGTGGGTATATAGACAATGGTCAAAGTAATAGCGGTTTGTTAGAAAATGGAATTGTCATTTATTCATTAGACTTGTTCGCCTTGCTTCTCAAAAAGGACCCAAGGCAGCTCACTTCATTAAAAAACATATTAAAGCTAACACGAGTAAACAAACAGTAAGACAGTCAAACAAATACGAGACTAAAATGTGGTAAACCAAAGCAACACAAAAACGCGTTCAAAGCGAAAAGGCACAATAATCAATGTAAAAACCCTTATCAGGTAGTTATTCAATCTCAGTAGGAAACAATTAATCAACATATGTCTGATATCAGAGGTGGCAATACACAAACCCCTCTTTTTCAATTCACCCAGACATTCTTTGAGTGATTTGCAAAAGACTCTAAGGCCTTTTAAGGCCCCATCCAACTCAACGATTCTATGACCATTTTTTGGGGGGGGGGGCGAAAAAGCACTACAAAATGAGACTGGAAAAAGAAACAACTGACACAAGGATGCCAGAAACTCAGTTAAAATACTCAATTAAAACCACAGGTTCTTAAATCATTACCCCGTGTGAAATGCTGCACTGATTCATGAAGCCCGACTACGTTGGTACGGGCACGTCTTGGCATGCCGACGAGGGATCTTTGGCTGAAAAGGGTCTCACCCTGGAGGTCAGCGGATGCCAACCGAGGGGACATCCAAAACAGCGCTGAATAAACACCCTTGACAACGACATGAAGTTGTCCCGGGTTCACCTAGAGCAGGTCTGCACAACGTGGCCACCGCGGGCAACTGGTAGCCCGTGGGGCCATTAGACGTAGCCCGCCAGGTCCCCGCCAGCCTCCCAATCCAAAAGATTTTTTTTTTGGCCTGCTCGCCCGCCTGGACATTTGGTCCAGATTTGTTCCCTTACCTTACCTTCCGACATTGCGTCCCACCCCCTCACTTAGCTCCTTTGTAGAAGTCTCCGCCTTCAAAAGGGGATTGGACAGATTCCCTTGAGGAAAAGTCCATCACAGGTTACACATGATGGAGATGTGTAATCTCCAGGCTTAAAACCGGGGTACTTCAAGGGCCAGATGCAGGGAAGTGGTATCAAGAGACAGATATCTAGTCTCATGCGCTCCCAAACGCATCTGGTGGAGCCGCTGTGAGATACAGGAAGCTGAACTCGATGGGCCTTTGGCCTGATCCAGCAGGGCTCTTCTTATGTTCTTATGTTCTTCCTAATCCGGAGCACCGGAGAGGCAAGGAGCCGTGGCTGGGACCAGCGTCGCTTCCTTGAGCTGGGGACGTTTGGCAATTTAAAGTAGACAACGGGCTGTTCAAAGTTGGACAGCCCTGGCCTAAATCAAGCCCATGACCGTGCCAAATGGAAGGCCAAAACAAGAATAGCAGACCCCACCACCAACTGGGACAAACACGAAGAAAAAGAAGTAGTGTGCCCCTTCTGTCATCTGTGCTAATGCTACCCTGTGTAGACTTATTCGTAACAGGCAGACACTCTATTCCAGCGGTGGCGAACCTTAGGCCCTCCAGATGTTTTGGACCACAACTCCCACAGACCTTTGCCATTGACAATAGAGGCTTGGAATTCTGGGAGTTGTGGGTCCAAAACATCTGGAGTGCTGAAGGTTCACCACCACTGCCCAATTCCTTTGCTAACAAACCACTTTTACTTTGTCCATTATCTGTATCTCCACCTGGCCGTGGGACCCTGTATAAATATGACAGGCATACAGTCTCAGTCTTAAGAATTTGATCTGGAAAATCTCACATGAAAACATAGCCATTAATCTTTAAAAAGTCTCAAAATGCTGGGTTTTTGTTATTGTCTGAAACATAGATGAAGCGAGGGAAAGAGACAAACCTTCTTAAGGATGTCCTCAACTACATGAAAAAGCTTTTCTACTGTTACGGAAGCCAACCTCCTTTTATTTATGTGACTTGAAAAATTCCATTCATAGCTAAGGTCCCAAAACAGTTCAAATTAAAGAAAAACATCAGGCAAAAAAATAAATCATCCAAGTTACAACATTAAAACTAAAACCTTAAAAACAGCCAAGTCAGAATTGATATTGAAAGTGTTCTTCCTCTGTTTGGTTTTTAATTATTTTATATATCTAATATAACACACACACCTCTATCTCAAATCAGGGAAATAATTTGTCTCACCTCTTTGTGGGAGGGAATGTCACAGGGCAGTTCAACTTTGAAGTGGCGGAGGTCTACTTTTTCTGGCCCAAAGTGCCTGAGGGCTACTCCACTAAAACCTCTACTTACAATTTTTTTCCGTTCCGAGCACATGCTCATAAGTTTAAAAAATTGTAAGTAGAGCAGTGGTTTCCCATAGGAATGCATTGAAAACCAATTAATCCGTTCTGGAGGGAACAGATTTCAATGCGCCATGGCCCTTGAACTGCCCCGCTTGGCTGAGACAGTGGGCTGGCAGACCCAGAACTTTGCCAGGGCAGTGGTGCTCCTTGGGGTGGGAGAGGGAGGAGTGGAAAACTTATCCCCTCACTTTTTAAATTGATGGCCGGTGGGCTACTTTTGAACCCTTCGTGGGCTACTGGTAGCCCGCAGTCTACCTGTTGGGCAGGCGTGGAATATCAGAATTGGAGTGTTTCCACTGAAAATGTCTTGTTTTACTGCCTGTCCTCTAACCAAAACATTTATGAACCCTTCCCATAAATGGCTCCTTCACCCGCCCCCCCGCCCCCACCAAACAAGACTATCCACCCTTGCCCAAATGGACTCACCATCTTCTTCCGCTGGTATTCCAGCACTCGCATGTCCGCCATCTTCTCTTGTGCCAGCATTTCGTCTTTCCGTTTCTGGTTCTCGTCGTTGATGCGCTTAATCTCCGCCTGGATCCGCAACTGTTCCAGCCGCCTGCGCTCCATTTCCTGGAGAGACCCAAGAAGAGAACAAAGTGTCAGCAGACTTCACCTACCTGGAGCCCTCCAGGTAGCTTGGCTGCCTCACTCCTCGCTCCTCACCCATCGTGGGTGCTGTATGGAGGGGAGCCATGGAAGAACACCAACAAAACCAAAAGAGAAATGCGCCTAAGATTACACCCGGCTCATTTTCAAAAGTAAATAAATATACAGTAAGAAAAATTAGAAGAAATAATTGCTAACTTGAATTTGTTGTAACTTGGGTCATTCGTAACTCGATATATCAGGGCTGTCCAACTTTGAACAGGCTGAGGTCTACTTTTTTCGGCCCAAAGTGCCTGAGGGCTACTACAATGAAACCTCTACTTACGAATTTCGTCTGTTCTGAGCACATGCTCATAAGTTTTATAAAAATGTAAGTCGAGCAGCCGTTTCCCATAGAAATGCATTGAAAATCAATTAATCCGTTCTGGAGGGAACATCGTGCAATGCTTTCCTATGGGAAGGCTTACCATTCACATGCTTCCTTTGCACCCACTCGAGCTGGTGTGGGCGGGGTGCAAGGGAGATGTGTGCATCCTTGCCCGGGCGGCTGGAAGACTTTTTAAAAAAAGGTGCGCTTTAGCCTGACTTGACTCCCCTCCCCCTCTGGCTTCCTCCTCTTTCCCCCCTTCTCCCTTCCAGCCCCCTTGCTGGAATACTCCAGGGGAGAAGAAGAGGGGAGACATCACCACGCAAAGGAGGTGGACACACCTGAGACCCGCCTCTTGCTGTCTCCTCCCCTCCCTCTGCTCCGTACTAGCGATTCTGCTGGGGGATGCTGATCATCTGGCTGGGAGGGGGAGCAGGGGACTGTGCCACGGCCCTTGAACTGCCCCGCTCGGCTGAGACAGTGGGCTGGCAGACCCAGAACTTTGCTGGACCAGTGGTGGTCCTTGGGGTGGGGGAGGGAGGGTGGAGAACTTATCCCCTCCCTTTTTTAATGATGGCTGGTGGGCTACTTTTGAACCCTTCGCGGGCTACTGGTAGCCCCCGGTCTACCTGTTGGGCAGGCCTGCGATATATCACTGTATATGGGTTTGATGAAAAGTGCAAGTCCCAGTGATTAGGTGCTCTAACACAGGCTTCCCCCCTTGCAACACAGAAGTTGCCTTACAATATATCTACCATTGGTCCCTCCACCCAGTACAGGCTGCAGTGCTTTTCTACAGTTTCAGGCAGAATTCTTTCTTTGTCCTACCTGGAGACCCCTGGTTCTCTCTGGTAGGTCCCCCAATCCAAATTCTGAAGAAATCACGGTGTGTTTGTCATTGCGGCTCCTTACCCTCTCGTCTTCAAATTGCAGTCGCTCCAAATAGTCCAGCATCTCTTGGGCCTCCTGGTCTCGCTGCTCAGCCTTCATGGCACGCAGTTCCTCATTCTTCTCTATCTGCTCAATGATATGACGCCTCCCCCTGGGAAAATCAAGGAGCAGAGAGGGCCTCGTGGCAGCAAACAGTGGGCCTGCCCACGCTCTAACCAATGGAGTTCCTTTTGCAAAACAGGTAAGTGACCTTCATAAAGAATTGACCACAGGCAATTCGTCCTCAAGGCTGGTGATATTGAGATCCAGTTGTGGATTAGCTCCGTGATGGGTCACAGATCACCCTCTAACCTATGTCCCTCCTCACAAAGAGTGCCCCCTGGACACATAATCAGAGCGAAGCCTAACAACTCAGAAAACCCTGAGTTGCAAGAATTCTGAGAGAGTCTGGGGACAGAATTTAGACCAGTTTAGTCTGGATTTATTTTATTTTATTTTATTTACATTTTTATCCTGCCCAAATACTAGCTGGGCTAACAAAAGGCCAACAGAGCCATTTAAGATGCAGCTACATAGGAATGGAAAAGCAAATTGTTTGCTGAGAAGTTCTACAACAGAATTCGAGGTTTGCCAGGTCTTTTTATATTAACTAGACACATAGGGAGGGGGAAATTGACTTAATAAGCCTTCTTTGCAGCTTATTAAGGCAGCCCTCCTATAGACTTCCAGGGGGTCAGTTATAGAACTACCATCATAAGGGTGTTCAGACAAATCCCTCCTCTTGTTTCGTGTTTTAGATTTTTTTTTAATTTGGTTATTTGAGTGATTGATTGCTGACTGCTAGGTGCCCAAGCACAACCACACTGGCACCAAGCTGTTAAGAAAGAGAAAACAAAGACCTGGGTCCAGCATTCTTCAACATTTTTGTTATTTTTATTAAATTTATTAAATTTTATTATTATCATTTTTTAAATGATGCGGGGAATGCTAATTAAATTGGCAGATAAGACAAATTGGGTGGAATAGCTCATACCCTGGAAGACAGGAACAGAATTCAAAATTATCTAGATAGGCTTGCGCACTGGGCTGAAAACAACAGAATGAAATTCAGCCAGGATAAATGCAAAGTCCTGCATCTTGGAACAAGAAATAAACACACAGTTACAACACAGAGTGGGCAAGAAGGATCTTGGAGTCATGGTGGATCACAAGCTATGAGCCATCAGTGTGATGTGGCTACAAAAAAGAGTGCCAAATGTTATTTTAGGATGCATTAACAGAAGTCTATCTCCAAATTCTGCAAGATACTACTTCCCTTCGATTTGACCCTGGTTAAGCCTCAACCTGAGTAGTGTGTCCAGTTCTGGACACGGCACTTCAAGAAGGATGCTGACAAATTGGAATAAGTTCAAGGATGATTAAGGAGTCTGAAAACCAAGTCCTATGAGGAAAGACTGAAGAACTGGGCATGTTTAACATCGGGGGGGGGGGGGAGGAGATTGTGGAGGAGATAAAAATAGCATTTTTCAAATAATTGAAAATACAGAAGAAGGGTAGGATCTGTTCCTGATCCACCCTGAGTGTAGGACATGCAGCAATGGGCTCCAGTTATGGGAAGACCGATTTCAGATGAATATCAAGAAGAACATCCTGTTAGAACAGCACATCAATGGAACCAATTATCTCAAGAAGTAGTGAGGCATTCAAGAGAAATTTAGAGAACCACTTGGCAGAGATCTTTGATTTGGATTCCTGCATTGAGGAGGAGGTGGAACTTTGATGGTCTCAGAGACCCCTTCCAACTTTATGATTGTATGACTGAATGATTCTTTGTAAAGATCCAGCACAACCAGGTTGGATCTTAGTCTCCCTCGCCTTGCCATACTATCACACCAACCCCAGCACACAAAAAGCAGAAGCCCCAGTGGCAGAGGGGAAAACTACAGATTTAGGTCTGAAACTTGAGCAGATTCCCATTTGTTTTTACCCCAGTAAAACAAAGCAAAACCACAAAGTGTGCTTCTTATATACTGTCCCATAGCGTGCGAAGGACTCTTTGGGTGGTTTGCAATTTAATGATGGCTACACATTGCCCCCCCCCAGCAAGCTGGGTACTCATTTTACCGACCTCGGAAGAATAGAAGACTGTGAGTCAGTCATGAGCCGGCTACCTGGGATTGAACCCACGTTGTGAGCAGAGTTTTGGCTGCAGGACAGCAGCTTAACCACTGTGCCACGAGGAGCGCCGTCAATGGGGGAAGGGGAAGCAAATGAGACCATCCCCAAAACGTAGCCTTTCCCACCATCTTTGTCAACGCCGTCGCAGCCTCACCTGAACAATTCCTCCTTCCTTTTGCGCTCCAGCTCCTCTTGCATCTTGTTTGCTTTCTGTCTCTCCACTTCCATCATGTGGGCCAGCCGCTTCTCCTCCTCCCCCAGCTCTTTCTCAATCTGCTTCTTCTCCAGGATCTGGGCGTCCCGGATGGCGTGGCACTTGGCTTCCAGGATGACCTGCCACAAGGAGCAGAGGAAACGTTTGCATGTCCCAGGTTCAAGTGGATGCCCTGATTCCCACAGCGCCAGTACCACTCCTCTCTGCCGGCAGGGTCACAACAGAGAAGATCCTTTGCCATCCCCTAGTACAGGCATGTTGTCAGGTATTAGTTAGTGAAATACCCTGTTTCCCTGAAAATAAGAAATCCCCTGAAAATAAGACCTAGTTATAGTTTTGCCTCTTGCTGAAATATAAGCCATCCCCCTGAAAATAAGGCCTCCTCGATAATAAGATAACAATAAATGTGTACCGTATTCTTCTTCATGGATAAAATAAGACATCCCCTGAAAAGAAGACCGAGCGCATCTTTGGGAGCAAAAATTTATATAAGACACTGTCTTATTTTCGGGGAAACACAGTATATTATCTTCCTTTGTTGTAAACCGCCCTGAGTCCCCTATGTGGGAAATAGGTGCGGTATATAAGTGTGAAAATAAATAAATAATAAATAAATAAATATATGCATTAGACAGGATGTTCTACATGTATTTGATATGTATTTAATTGATTTAAAGATGTAGTCTGTAAAAAGTGCATAGTCACAGTGACTCAGTGTATAATTTTTTTCTAATGGACTAAAGGTGTAAAGAATTAACATAATGACTGTTGGCTGATGCAAGAGGTTGCAATAGCTATGATGTAATGTAATTTATGATTGGACAGACATGTGTATAAAAATGCTCTGTAACTCACTGTTCATTGGGCCTTCCGTGAGTAAAGTCTTTGTTTCTCTGTTATATATTTTGTGTGTGTGCTGTATGCTATTATGCTGTTACGCTGTTGAATTTTGCATCAATGTACTAATGTGATTTTTCCCTCTATGCTTTGTTGAACTTTGTGGAAGTTCTGTGATGCTGTGATATATTTTGTACATTTGTAATATAGCTGTTTGGTTTTAAGAAAACTCTGTCTCTGGCTCTAACAATTTATTCATTAAGTATTGCTTCTGCTGGCTGATTAAATAGCTCAAACTCTGATACATGTCCAAAGTCTGGCCCAGGGGCCAAATGCAGCCTGTTTTCAAATTTCAACTGGCCCACGGCCTCTTCTATCCACCGGCTCGGCCTGTCACGCATCCCTGCCAGCTGGCCCCTCCCCATACTGGATGGAGACATCAGCTTGCAGTTTTACGGTTTGCCTGCCCTCCCTGCCTCTGTCTGTGTCTCCCCCCCCCCCCATCAGCCACTTGCCCCTGGCTCCATTGCTGCAACATCTTCCCCGACTCTTTGCATGTTATAGAGGCTTGTCCAAAGTCCGGCTGGGGGGCAAATGCAGCTGAATGGTCCCCCCCCCAACACATTTTCACCTCACCAAATCTGGCCCTCCTTGCAAAAAGTTTGGACACGCCTGTTGGCCCTAAGAGCAAAACTAGGCCTGGAAATAATCCAAAATTCAAAACAGGGTGTGCCTGGACACCAATTTTAGGTTTTGGAGAGGAGGGGAGCTCCAACCACCATGTAAAAACTCTGCTCCTGGATGCATGCAAGAATCGGGTGGGGTGGGGAGCCCCCTTTTGGGGGGGTACGTTTTGGAGGGCCGAGGCTCTAAAACAGTGCTTGCCTGGTCAAATTTTGCCCACTCCTCATCAACCTACCACTCTCATGGAAAGGACATATAGAAAGCCTTCTCAGCAAACCCAAATGCTTGGGCAAGTATACGTAGAGAAGGATGTTTCCTAAAGCTTTTAAGGGCTTTAGATATGATCACTGAGATTGGAACCCAGGGTCCCTTGGTGCCTGCCTAACGAGCCTATTCAAGCCCCTGTCTTCCTAACGAGCCTATTCAGACCAGGGTGGTGTAAAACCAAGGTGAACTATAAATTGGAGGCTTCACACCAACTTTTCTCAGACTGACAAAACTGCCTGGAGGATTAGCCAAACGCTTTGATTTCAGAAGAAAAGGAGTCCAATGGCCATGACTCATCTTCCAGATAACCTCACCTGGATGACTGAGAATCTTCATAGACATCACCCCCTCGCCCTCCTTCCTACCTCGCTGAGCGATTTGATCTCCTCTTCCTGCTCCATGCGGAGGTCGGCCGCTCTCTCCAGCAGGTACTGGGCCCGCTCCTTGGCCTCCTCTTCCAGGTCGTTCAGCTTCTCGTTCTTTTTCCGCAAAATCTCCTTTTGCTTCATGGATTTTTTCCGCTCGTTCACGGCAACCTGGAGCGGGAAGAGTACGGGGGGGAATGCCACTGGCTCCTGCTCTCACGTGTCCCCTTGGGGGTGCACTCTGGAGAGGTACAGCAAGGTGAAACAGACGTGGTTTTATTCCTTTCATGGAATCATAGAATCATCGTAGGGTTGGAAGGGAGGTCTTCTCAACCAACCCCCTGCCCAAGGCAGGAGACCTCGTACATTTCATAGAATCATAGAATCATAGAGTTGGAAGAGACCTCAAGGGCCATCTAGTCCAACCCCCTGCCATGCAGGAACCCCATCACAATATTTCCGACAGATGGCCATCCAGCCTCTGCTTAAAAACCTCCAAAGAAGGAGACTCCACCACCCTCCTTTGTGGCAGCCTATTCCACTGCCGAACAGCTCTAACTGTCATGAAGTTCTTCCTAATGTTCAAATGGAATCTCTTTTCCTGTAGTTTGAAACCATTGCCCCGAGGCCTAGTCTCTGAAGCCATGGAAAACAAACCTGTTCCCTCTTCAATATGACATCCTTTCAAATATTTAAACATAGCTATCATATCCCCTCTCAGCCTGCTTTTTGAAAGGCTAAACATTCCCAGTTCCCTAAGCTGTTCCTCTTAAGACATTTCTTCCAAACCTTGAATCATCCCAGTCACCCTCCTCTGTACCCGCTCAAGGTGGTCAACATCCTTTTATAATTGAGGTGCACAGAACTGGACGCAGTACTCCAGGTGGGGTCTGACCAGAGCATAATAGAGTGGTATAAATATTTCTTCTTAAGATTTATACATTACTGTTCTAACAAGCATTTCTAAGGTGGCCCTCAAACAGATCCTAAGGCAATACCGAAGAAAAATTAATTAGGGTCGCTGTATCTGCAGGGGATCCGTTCCAAGCCACTCTGTGATGGCTGAAAAATTTGGTTTATAGGGAATGCTATTTTAATAGTGAATGTTATACATAGGGTAGTCTGTATTTCCATCTAGAGGTCAGTCCTGGTAACACACCTTGGGAACATGAGTTTCTGCGATTTCTTGATTTTTTTATTATTATTTTCAGACAGTGGATAAGTGAAACCGTGGGTGCTGGTTATCTAAATACAGCAGTCCCACTTGCACTCTCTAGAATACAAGTTGCTGTCTGCAAGTAGCAGGCATGTCCTCCAGCGTGCAGCTTTGTGGGAGAACTCTTGGGCTGACATCTTGGAGGGAGACGGCTTCTGGTGAAGTGGAAAAGCCACCTGTCTAGGGTGTGGGAGAAAGGGAGGTGGTGGTTGCTGGTTTCAGGGTAATAGGAGGACAGGAAACACAGTCCTTTGGCATGACTGGGCCAAGGCTCCCTTTCTCCACCATGGACAGACCCCAGAGAAACTGGAAGGGCTTCATTCATCTGCTGTTTCTGTCATCCATAGGGGGAACCTGGAAATGATCATCTCGGGATACTGTGCTCTTACTATATTATAGACACCTGATACACCCAGAGCCATGGGCGTTTTGTTTTGGAAGTGGTCCTGTTCTGAAAGAAAAATGCAGGAGCCCGGCTGGTGTTCAGAAGCGGACCAACCTTCTGGAACAAATTTAGCCAATCCCTTACCTTGTTCTTCGCTCACATGCGACGAAACTCCAACATCATCTTTCCTTCTCCCTGGCACTGGCCAATCAGACAGGGAGGCGGGATGATGCATTTCCCTGCACAGCTCCTGACTGGCCAGCACCAGGGAGAAGGAAAGATGACGTCGGAGGTTTCTTCCTCATTGGAGTTTAGTCCCGCGTGACCCCAGAGCAAGGTAAGGGATTGGATGAATTCGTTCCAGAGGGTTGGTCCGGTTCCGAAGAACAGCCGTGCTCCCGCATTCCATTTCGGAACCGGATCACTTCCAAAATGAAACGCCCATGCCTAACAGACTGGACGACAGTCACATGCCTTGCGTGGATACTTGGAAACTTCTCGTCTCACAGCAAGGGCAGAAGGCATCTGCTTCTCTACTTGTGTGGACCTACTGGCTGATGGTTTCAGGCGAGGACTGGCACAAATGTTTCAAAGCGTCATCTGTTATGGCATCTGCAAGCAAGATCGAGAGAGGTGTCATGATTTGGATGTAGGAGAATGTAGTCATGAAGTGAATTTGGGCAAAACCTTCTTTCCAAATCCAACCAGCCAACTTCAAAAGGTTAGGGTGGGGTGATATCCTACCTTTCTCCCAGGGAGAACCTCCGATAACCACACCTACTGAAGGAATAATTTAGAAAGAACCTCTGCCATGAGAAGGAAAGAACACACATACTATGATGGCTTCTCTCTCTGCCTTCAGGGCTGCCTGTCGTGCTTCCCGCTCTTCCTTGGTCAGGATATGGGATGCGTTCTTGATCCGGTCAAAGTCTTCAGGGCTGATGATAAGAGACTCTCCCGATGGATCCACTGCGGGGACCCTGAGAAAGAAGGAGAGAAAAACAAGCAGTTAAAATAATTCATGCTTCCCAACTTGTAAGGGCAATTAGAACAGCGCTAGGCTGGAGTTCTACAGAAATGCACCATGTGGGAGGCAAGATCTCCAGAGTTAAACAAGGATGTTGACTTATGGAGTCGGACAAGCAGTATCGTGGTTTGTTGAAATCTGGTTTGCTGTGACCTTTACTAAGAAGCCATAGTTTGTTGATCAGAAACAAACCAAATTCTCAACTATGACTTGTTGTTGGTTTATGAACTCTGCCATGGCTTTAAACCATGGCTTGTTCTGACATTTAAACACAGAGATATGGCATGTCTCTGGCTGCACATCCCATAACTGAAGCGGGGCTGGAGAGAAACAGACAAGAATTTGGATGGGGTTGCATTCATAGTTCATTTGGTCATCGGTCATGTTCTTTGTGGCTTAAGTATCCATGGTTAACACAAACTATAGCCTATCGGGACATTTGAATGCAAGCAGTGACATTGCTTTTTGTTGAACTGGATGAAGTGAGGAGGGAGGTTCATGGCACAATGTGGTGCATTCACAAGGGCTGTTGGCAATAGATTCTGTCTATGATAACGCCTTGCTTAAGAGATGTTATTAGCATGCTTATTCAGCAGTTACAGAAACTATAGCATCGAATTGAGATAAAATACATTCACATGCTTAAAGCCCCTCTCAATGGAGTCAATATAAGCCAAGATGGGGAATGGAACACCACGCAGGAGAGAGAGAGTATGTATGTATGTATGTATGTATGTATGTATGTATGTATGTATGTATGTATGTATGTATGTATGTATGTATGTATGTATGTATGTATGTATAAGAACATAAGAAGAACCCTGCTGGATCAGGCCAAAGGCCCATCTAGTCCAGCTTCCTGTATCTCACAGTGGCCCCACCAGATGCGTTTGGGAGTGCACAAAACTAGATATCTCTCTCCTGATCCCACTCCCCTGCATCTGGCCCTTGAAGTACCCCCGTTTTAAGCCTAGAGATGACAGATCTCCATCATGGTTTGTAACCTGTGATGGACTTTTCCTCCAGGAATCGGTCCAATCCCCTTTTTCAAGGTATCTAGGCCAGATGCCATCACCACCTCCTATGGCAGGGAGTTCCACAGGCTAACAGCATGCTGGGTAAAAAATGAATGAATGAATGAATGAATGAATGAATGAGAAGGACCTACAGAATGGCCTGAAGGACTTACACGAGGTCTCGGATGAGGTCTCTTGTGATGAGACGGATTTTCTCTGGCTTGCGGCCCCAACCGAGGGATTTTCCTGCTGTTGTAATATCTCGAAGGACCACGAGGGGACTGCCAGAACGGGACAGTTGGACATTCTGAAAAACGAGGGCAGAAAAAAACAGAAACCCATCAGAGAACTGACAGTGTCGCGGCTCCCACAAGCCCTCCTTAGCTTCTTCCACTGTGAGCCTCCACCTGTTGCTCTCCCTAGCTAGATAATTAATAACCGGACAAGATGATTCATAACTACACTGAACTCACAGAATCACAGAGTTGGAAGAGACCTCAAGGGCCATCCAGTCCAACCCCCTTCCATGCAGGAACCCCCATCACAGGACTCCCAACAGATGGCCATCCAGCCTCTGCTTAAAAACCTCCAAAGAAGGAGACTCCACCACCCTCCTTTGTGGCAGCTTATTCCACTGCTGAACAGTTCTAACCGTCAGGTAGTTCTTCTGGATGTTCAAATGGAATCTCTTTTCCTGTAGTTTGAAACCATTGCCCCGCGTCCTAGACTCTGAAGCCGTGGAAAACAAACCAGTCCCTTCTTCAATGTGACATCCTTTCAAATATTTGAACATGGTCACCATATCCCCTCTCCGCCTTCTTTTTGAAAAGCTAAACATTCCCAGCTCCCTAAACCGCCTCCAGACTTCGGCCCTCCTGATGTCTTGGACCACAACTCCCAGAATTCTAAGCCTGGATTGCCAGTGACAAAGGACTGTGGGAGTTGTGGTCCAAAACATCTGGAGGGCCGAAGTTTGAACATGCCTGCAAACCGAAGACATTTCTTCCAGACCTTCAACCATCTAGGTCGCCCTCCTCTGGACCCGTTCAAGGTTGTCAACATCCTTTTTAAATTGAGGTGCACAGAACTCCAGTGCATCCAGAACAGTGGTTCTCAACCTGTGGGTCCCCAGATTTTCCTGGACTGCAATTCCCAGAAATCCTGGCCAGCTCAGCGAGTGATGAAGACTTGTGGGAGTTGCAGTCCAGGAACATCTGGGGACCCACAGGTTGAGAACCACTGGTCTAGAAGCATGCCATTTTGTGGGAAGGGGAGGTAAACCTAGGCGGACAGTCCAACTGAATGCTGATTATATTATAGCGAAAGCTACCTTCTTTGTAAATGGTTTCCATAGCACGGCCTTGGCTCCCCTTGGTGGCCAGCTCTTCATCTTTAGAAATGTCTATTCCTAGGCATTTACTTTGAATGCTTTTTAAAGATTTTCAGACCATGGATGGGTAGATCCGCGTGTTCGGCTCCTGCGGATCCCGATCCGACTGGGACACCAAGCCGGGCCTTCCCATTTCCTCACCTTGGCCATCCCGAAGAGGCTTTCGTCCACTTCCGAATTGGCCGCCTTCGTCCGGTACCGCCCGTGAGAGTGGGCGCGAGAACGGGCCGAGGACCCATTGGAGGAAGCCCCCAGGGAGCACACGCTGCCCGGCTGGAAGGAAGGGAGACAGGAGTCTGGTTTCAGAGAGGGCAGCACACAGGAGGCTCTGGTGCTCAGGCATACTTTGTTGAGTTACAAATTCCATACAGAAAGCTTAGGGTGGATTATCACCCCCAAAAGTGTTTATAACTACAGTGGTGCCCCGACTTAAGAGCAGCTCAATTTGAGCAATTTGACTTAAGAACGGAAAACTGTTGACATTTTAACTGCACCCTTACACATTTTAGATATGGTCTGCTCGACGTATAAATGTTTTATTTCATTTTTTAATTTTTTAACTTGTTTTCTTCAGTATTTTAGATAGGTACCCTGATTTAAGAGTAGTTTGACTTAAGAGTATGCATTCGGAATGGATTAAATTCGTAAGTCGAGGTACCACTGTATTTGAGTGGTTGCTTGGCCAGTTCTCCTCCTCGGGTGAGTTTCCATGGCCGAGTGGAGATTTGAACCCTGTTCCTAGTCCAGCACTTTATCCACTGCACCACACTGGGGGCGGTAGGGACAGAGAGTTTTGCATGGTTCCTTGAATTTTGACACACACCCCCCGACAGGAATAGTGGTTTCTTTAAAAGGTTTGGTCATCTTTAGACCGCAAATTCATTGAAATCAATGGCTTGCATGATCTATTGATCTATTTAGCATCACTGAACATGACTCCAAGTTGTTATCATTAAATAGAAGAAAGATGTATCAAATTAGTTGATAATTTGCATTTCACAACAAGTTAAAATGAAACAACTGTAATTATGCTTTGTCTTGGGAGTCGCCAAAGGAGCCTGGGGTTTGTATACAAGCAGAAGCGACTATTGTTTTATGATTGATTTCCTATGTATTTTGTTAGTCTAATTTAATTCATTCTCGATTGTTATTAAGTTGCATTATATTTTGTAACTTTAAATTGATGTGCATTTTATTTAGTTTTATGTTCTTTATGTTTGGTTACTGTTAGCTTGTAATTTATATACTTCATAGAGTAGCCTTTTATACAAATAAAAATATTTAATTTTAAATTCACAAAATTATGAGAAATTACCAACTTTGGCCCTTCCCATATGCACATTGAATTGGAAGAGACGAGAGTGACATTAGAAGAACAATCTTAGGGCATCTCAAATATTTATTTTCTTTCTTTCTTTCTTTCTTTCTTTCTTTCTTTCTTTCTTTCTTTCTTTCTTTCTTTCTGTCTGTCTGTCTGTCTGTCTGTCTGTCTGTCTGTCTGTCTGTCTGTCTGTCACTTATTTACAATATTTTTACCCGGCCTTTCTTTCTCCTCCGAACGAGAGAAAGCAGCTTGCAACACTGAAGGACAATATGCCAGGCAGAAACATCAGAGACAATATTCAAGTAAAAAACAACAATGAAGACGAATCTTCCATCATTATAAAAAGCAATATTAAAGCAAAAAGCAATAAGTGAACAAATTAAAGGAGAGGAATGTCACTAATGAGAGGTGGAAAATTTAAAAAAAGGAAAACACTCGTACAAAAACTCAGTCCAAGCAGTATCCCAGGGACAATCCGACTACCTCTAGTAACGGGGAGGTGGGATGGAGGCCATTGCAAAAGTTATTCCACCAACACCAGCTCAGCAAATTCTCCCTCTTTAGGTTTTTAGAGATCTTTTATGGCGGCGGAAGGATGCCGTGCCTCCGATCCTAACCCCCCGAGTTACTTTTCCCCAGGGCGTCCGTAGGAGAACGCGTTACAGGACAGGAAATTAAAAAAAGCAACAATAACGAATTAAGTAACGCGGGGAAGGAGCGGAGTGGGGGGGGTGTCTCACCATTCCGGGCGCCTCCCGCGGGCTCCGAGCCGCTCGCCCGTTTACTGGTCGCTATGGCAACCGAGGACACGCCCCCCTCCCTCTTCGCCACCCGCGTCCCCTCCCACCGCGCCTCCAGGGGCGGGAGTAACGGGCGGGCTCTCTCTCTCGTTACTAACGAGGCGGGGAACGATGCGCGTGCGGGGAGGGGGCCCGCCGGTGGGGGTTCCATTTGCGGGCATCTCTTCTCGTTACTGGTGTTCTTTCTCCCCTCCAACCCCCGAAACAATTCACCCTAGAGAAGCTAATCTCCTAACACTGGTGAATAGAAGAACGCGGGGTTATTTTCTAATGCCCAAGAAGTAACTAGTTGCAAGCACGCGAGCAACGCACATGACCCTATATGGAGCAGAAAAAAAAAACCCAAATCGACCCTGTTATGAGGCTTCCATAAATGTCACTTCCGCCCGGAGACGGGGAGAGGGGGAAGGATCACACACCTACTGCATCTTAAAACTTGTAATTGTATTGTTCTCTTGGATGTTAATAAGCACAAAATATTAGTACAGTGGATTCTTGTATAACAAACGGTTTGTATAACATAAAATTTCTACAACATAAAAATTCCGGAGATAGGGGAAATTTGCCTAACAGAATCGCCTATGGGATGAATCTGTACAACATAAAAAATGGGATCATTCTGTTTTCAACGCATTCCTATGGGAAATTTGTATAAAGGAAAATTTGCTTAACATAATTTCATTTGGAACGAATTAATTCCTTTATATAAGGTACCACTGTAGCTCAGACCAGTCGTTGATAACAAGCCGGCCCAGAATGGCTGAATTAAACTGTGAGCAAAGGAATAAAGGCTCCAGGAATCAGTAGTTAAAAAGTGATTTGGGTGGGTTAAAAGTTAGTACAGGGAATGGTCAAAACATACAATCGAATGCAGGTGATGACTTTTAATTCCATACCTTGAAAAGCAACAGCAGCAATAAAACCACAAGGAACTGCTGGCTAATAATAATAATGATAATGATAATAATAATATTAATAATAATAATAATAATAATAATGATGATGATGATGATGATGATGATGATGATGATGATGATGAAGAAGAAGAAGAAGAAGAAGAAGAAGAAGAAGGGAAATGGGGGGTTATTAGGGAGTCCCTGACCCTGAAAATGGGGTTGGGAGTGGGGTGGGTTTAGGAAACTTTAAATTACTTTCAATTAATTATTTTGGGCACCACTGTTTATATGCCATCAGAACTCTCTACAGAAGGAGTTGGCCCATTCTTTTGTTTTAAGTGGTCAAAGGAAGCTTGAGAGTCTCTCTCGTATTTTTATTTATTCTAATAAATTTCCATGGGCCCCATGGAAGCCTTTACAGGCCCTATAAGCCCTGCAAAAGCATTTTTCCAACTCCTTTCAGAGAGAATGCCAATGAGTTGTTTAAATCTAACAAGTAATTGACACAGATCAGTGCATCCTAGATTCAGTCTGTCCACACCTCTGACTATCACTATTGTGTGTTGCAATTCCCCTGTCCCTAAACCCTGGTGGGACATGATCCCACTTAATCCTTCTATAATGTGGCTTTCCGGAGTTCTGCCTGCTAGGAATTTACAGCCAGGCTGCTCAAAGGCTGGGTCTTCTGCAGAAGAATGGCATCAAGAGATTATGGAACCGTAGCGGTGGAATCAGAGACAGCTGCATGCAGCATTCTTCAAGTTGGTCACAGCCATTTCCCAGGAGCTGAATAAGGCAGTAAGAGCCGATCCCTGCATGGATGCTTTTTTTTGTCCTCAGGAAAATAAAGCATGATCAAATCGTTTTCAGGAATTTGGGGAAAAGCTTGGCCTGGAACTGAAGAATCTGTATCTTGTGGCAATGCATAGTCTAGGAAAATAGGATTTTCGCTTTAATCCAGTAGGACCCCTGTATACACTGATTCATTATTCACTGTTTCAGTTAACCATGGTAGGAAGAGGAAAAAAATAAATAAATAATTCAGCAGCTGCAAAGCAAGCTATTGTCACAAACAGCAGGATAAAGCAAGCGACTCTCACAAGCAGTAGCTGTAAAGCAAGCTACAATACAGCAGTTTGGGTTTTTTGGCATTCTCTCTTATCCACAGTTTTCATTATCAATCCCCAACTAATACCAGGATCCTACTGTACTTTTCATATTATCAGTGGATAAGATGAATCAGCAGATACTGATCCGTGGATAAGAGGGTCCGACACAACGTTTCCCTCTGTGTGGACAGTATTAAGGAATGAGGTTTAATGAGGAACCAGGAGGAGCTATAAACGAAGCTTAAAATTCCATGTTTTGTTTGCTAATCTAACAAGTAGTGGTTTAATTCATTCTGTCTCTCCAGATTCACCCTCCTTGTAATTTAAGATATGCAAATGACTCCATATTTCTAGCAGAAAATAGCAGTGGTTCGAAATGACTTCTGAGGAAGATTTAATAAGAAATTGCCAAAGCAGGGTTATGGCAGAACATTAAGAACAGAGAAATACTGTAAACGTCATAGAAACATGTTAGGGTTGGAAGGGACCTTGGAGGTCTTCTAGTGCAGGCATGTCCAAACTTCGGCCCTCCTGATGTTTTGGGACCGCAACTCCCAGAATTCTAAGCTTAGATTGCCAATGACAAAGGACTGTGGGAGTTGCGGTCCAAAACATCTGGAGGGCCAAAGTTTGGACATGCCTGTTCTAGTGCAATCCCTTGCCCAAGGCAGGAGACTTCATACCATCATGGATAGATGGCTGTCCAATATCTTCTTCAAAATTCCCAGTGATGAGGCACCCACAACATCAGGAAGCAAGCTGTCCCACTGTTCAATGGCTCTCACCATCAGGAAATGTCTCCTTATTTCCAGGTTGGCTCTCCCTCTGATGCGTTTCCACCCCTTGGTTCTTGTCCTACCCACCGGTGTCATTGAGAATAAATCCATGCCCTCTTCCCAGTGGCAACCCATCATATACTGGAAAACTGCTATCCTGTCTCCCCCCCTCCTTCTCTTCATCAGGCTAAACATGCCTAGTTGTTTTAGTTATTCGTAGGATTTAGCCTCCAGTCTCCTTATCATCTTGGTTGCTCTTCTCTGCACTTTTTCTAGGGCCTCTGTGTGTCTTGTTTGTATATGGGAAATTTGTATAAAGGAAAATTTGCTTAACAGATTTTCATTTGGAAAGAATTAATTCCTGTATACAAGGTACCACTGTATTCCAAATGTGGCCTCAATAGAGCAGTACAGAGTGGCACCATCGCTTCCTATGATCTTAATGCATCTTAGGACCGTGTTTGTTTGTTTTTGGCAGCTACAGCATATTGCTGCCTCTTCCTTCAGTTGTGATCCACCAGGACACCCAAATCCCTCTCACGGGTACTACTGCTGGGCCACGTACCACTTATCCTGTACACATGCGTCTGGTTTCTCCTGCCTAAATGCAGGACCTTCCTTTTCTCATTGTTGAACTGTATTTTGTTGGACAGGGAACAGCAATGTTCCAAGTCAGTCACAGAGAATTAGATAACTTAAGATGGACACCAAAGAATGAAAATCGTTAAAGATTCCCTTTGTTTGGTCGTCAATTAAAATATAGACTGCAGCCAAGAAATTAAAAACAATAAAACAACGACAAAAAGGCTGAGACTTGGAAGGGGCGCTCTGAAAGAGCTGGAAAAGACATTTGCTTTCAAGAATGTGTCAGTGGCAAATGTGAGATGTGAAAGCTGGACAGTGAAAAAATCAGAGGAGGGACAGTACAAAGAGCGCATACTGCAGTGAGAGAAGGATAGAGCAGTGGGTTCTGGCGCAACTCAAGTTTGACCTCTTAACTAGAAGAAGCTAAAATGGCTGAGCGTAGGCGTTCATACTGGGGGCATAATATGAGGGTGGGAGGCTCCTTGGGGTGGTGGTGATAGGGGAACAAAATAAGAAGGAATAGTGGAAGATGACAGAAAAGGAAGAAAGTTAACCTTAAGGTACCTGAATTCAACAACAAAAAGCCATAATGGCTTTTCGTTTGCAGAATTAATAACAGTGAACCGCTGCGTGAGAAAGAATGCTGGACTGGATAAGCTGTGGCCTGTTCCAACAAGGCTGTTCTTATGTTCTTATGATTACGTGACCTTCTCTCTGGGGTGATCAAGAACAGACCCTGTATCTTCTCTGTATGACTACCTTTCAAGCAGTTGAAAAGAGCTATCATAGCTCCTCCTCTGAGTCTTCTTTTCTCAAGGCTGAACATGTCCAGTTCTTTCCATTCTTTCCTCATTCAGGCACGTCCAAACTTCGGCCCTCCAGATGTTTTGGACCACAACTCTCAGAATTCTAAGCTTAGATTACCAATGACAAAGGACTGTGGGAGTTGTGGTCCAAAACATATGGAGGGCTGAAGTTTGGACATGCCTGTTAGGTCCTGCTTTCCAGTCCCCTGATAATCATAAGAACCTAAGAAGAATCCTGCTGGATCAGGCCAAGGGCCCATCTCGTCCAGCTTCTTGTACCTCCCAGTGGCCCTACCAGGTCTAGTTTGACATGAGCCAACTAGATACCTGTCTCCTGATGCCACTCTCCTGCATCTGGCATTTTTGATGTACCCTCCTTTTAAGTCTGGAGAGAAACACATGGCTTGTCACCTGTGATGGACTTGTCCTCCAGAAATCGGTCCAAACCCCCCTTTAAAGTCATCAAGGCCAGATCCCTGTACTTGATGCAGTTTGATGGCATCCACCTTCAGGTTTCTTTCTCCATCTCACACGTACACACCTGTGCTCTGTCAACCCCACCCAAAGCCGTTATTGCCATGCACAGTTCTACTTCTCTTGAAACCATTGTTGCCTTAGAATCCCAACATCTGGCTCTTAAAACACTGGGCTATCCATCAGTTTTTCTGATGATGCCCATCTTTAGTAATATGGGTAATATGGTCCCTGTTATGGCCTGTTCTGGTAACTTTTGTTAAATATCAATATTTGGGAGATTTTTTCTTTTAATGTTTTAAATGTTTTCAGACAGTGGATATGGGAATCAGCAGATACTGATGCCACAAATAAGGGGTCCTCCCGTAGTTAGTTCCTGCTGGCAAAAAAAAAGTGTGAATCTTAGATGTGAATTTGCCATATTGTAAGACTTCAGGACAGAGACCTCCTGGTAGTGTGGGCAGCGTATAAGTCAAATAAATAAATAAATTAAATCAAGTGTTTCAGTGCACGATAGCAAATAGCACCAACTTCTTGTCTTGAGGCAATTTGTAAATGAAATTTAGGCTGGTTGGAGTTAGGCTGTCATAATTTTTCATCTGGATTTTGGATGGTGTTTTATAAACGACATATGCCTATCTAGTATTTTACTTGTTGGTAGCCAGTTTTGGAGGTGCAGAGAGCTTTTTAGCATTTCTAATAGGCTCATATTTACTAATACATGTTTAATTCACTTTTTAATGCTTTTTAAGAACCTTAAACGTAGAAAAATGATCTCAAATGGGCCAGACTCCTCCCCTAGTTTGAAACGATTAAATGACCAGTACACCAAAACCTATGATAGTAATGTGAACACTAGAAAAAGGCACACTTCTTACCTCATAAAGTATTATGTTACATAGGTTACTTGTTAAGTTCTTACTTCTAAGCTCTGGGGAAGCCGATTGGCACTAAACCAATAATTCATATATTTCCCCCTCTGTTTTAATTCAGGTTGTGAGTGAGTACTGTTTATTTACCTCAAAGATCACCCACGAAAGGGAGGTCGCAGATGCCTGGGGACACCAAGATGGGCCAACACAAAACTTCATAAGGAAAATAATATTCCGTGGTCAAAACCCACAAACATAGCAGTGACGAAGGAGGTGGCCACAAAATGCCTGATTTAGGAAGGGGATCTGCTTGAGAGAAAGAATGGGATGCTGTAGAGAGATGGGCACGAACTGCTGGTTCGACGGTTCGTTCCCCAGCGGATCTGCAGTTTGGTGCCCAGCCCCCTCCAGTGGGCACTCACTTGGCAAAAATACCCCACCCCACCTCCTGCAGGCATTGCTCTGAGGGAGCACCCACTTTTCCCCCTGTTTATTCGGCCTAAAACCAGCTCCGTTAAAGTCAACTTCACCTCAGAACAGCCAGGAAGATTGTTCTGGAAACAGCATCACATTGTGTATTTCCCACCAAGTTACCTATAAGGCGAAAGAGCGTTGCAGAACATTTCTCTTGCACAAGATTCTTCCGCGGCTTCCTCATTTCGGCAGGACCGGCCCTGCCATTAGGCGGAATAAAGTAAATATTGTAGGTGGCAAAAGGAATGACCTTGGGTGCAGTGACGGATGCTAATCCATTGGCAGTCTCAAAAAAAGAGTTACAACAGATGCAAAACCTGAATTCTTTTTGCTAAACATAATGCCAGAGACATTGTATGAGCAAAGTGTATATCTAGCAATTCATAATGGCTGCGAGAATTGTTTTTGCAAAACACTGGAAAGAATTAGGAATACCAAACGAACAAGAATTGATAACTAAAATTCTTGAGACTGCAGAAATTGACAAATGGTCAGAATGGTTAGAGGTACACCGGAAGGTGAAACACCAGGAATGTTGGGACATGTTTTATATGTGGTTCCAAAAAAGACAAAGTTGAATTGAAAATATGACAAAAGCCAAAACTGTTCTGGTTATTTATGTGTACATATATGCCTGAACTGAACTGTTTATAATTGTAAGATGACTCTGATATTATTAAGTGTTCTGCCCAACCTGCATCCCCCCTTTTTTCTGTATCCCAAATTCTTCTTCCCTATTAACCATTTATATATAATAAAATATTTTTTAAAAAAGAGTTACATGTTCCAGCCCGCTGTCCTCTACATAAGAACAGCCATGCTGGATTAGGCCGAAGGCCCATCTAGTCCAGCTTCCTGTATCTTACAGTGGCCCCACCAGATGCTCCTGGGAGCGCATGAGACTAGATATCTGTCTCCTGATCCCACTCCCCTGCATCTGGCCCTTGAAGTACCCTGGTTTTAAGCCTGGAGATTACAGATCTCCATCATGGTTTGTAACCTGTGATGGACTTTTCCTACAGGAATCTGTCCAATCCCCTTTTGAAGGCATCGAGGCCAGATGCCATCACCACATCCTGTGGCAGGGAGTTGCACAGACTAACAACGCGCTGGGTGAAAAAATATTTTCTTTTTTCTATTCTCACTCTCCCAGCCCTCAATTTGAGTGAATGTCCCCTAGTTCTGGTATTTTGTGAGAGGGAGAAGAGCTTCCCTCTATCCACTTTACTCATGCCCTGCATTATTTTGTATGTCTCAATCACATGCCTTAACTCAGTGTTTTATGTCTGGGCATAGCTTTTAGGCTTCTGCCTAAATAACCGCTTTTGTAACCCACTCATCATCAACTTGCAGGCTGTTCTCATTGTGGGAAGATGTCCATCGTTAAGCTGGGAAAACATACAGCTATGGCTAGATTACAGGTGGCCACATGGCTCAACCCCCTTTTTGCTTTGATACAGCTATGAAGGAGACAGCCAAACCCCCAAAATAAGAGTTGGCCCCAAATCCCACCCTCCTGACCACGTCTCCCCTCCCTCTATATCCTTGCTGCTTTTACGGCACGCTCAACCGCCCCATATCCCAAAGCCAGAGACGGAGGCAGGATTATATAAACAAAGAATTGTGCAATGTTTATTTCTTATCAGTGAAACCAGGGCGCAGGATATATATCCACAGCAAAGATCACCACACCTCCCTTCAGATGTCGGGTGGACAGCGGGACCTTTTAACCCAAGCAGGAAAAGACTTCTTCACCAAAAATGCTGTTTTTGGCCAGGCTGAGCCACCAAGCAGGGGATGCACAGCAGAAGACCCCAAAAGCCACATAATTCCACGTAATTCTTGCTAAGGATTAGCCTGAGGGCCAAGCAAATGCAAGCCAGAAGGGACAGGCAGCTTTTTTTTTTTTTAACAGCCACGTCTCCGGTTTTGACAATCTGCCTCCCTTTGGAAAGCAGCTGCTTGAGGAAATGGTGGAATGTGAGGGGACACCCCCCCCCCGCCCCGCTTGCTTTGGGGAGATATATTTTGCCTCTCAAGTGGTCCTCCCACCCCTTTTCAGGGCTTTTTTTCTTCAGGTTGGGTACGTAAGTTTTGCTTTGGGTGGTTCCCATGGCCTACTGGGATAGCTTTGCAATAGATAAAAGTAAAATAGGCCTTTTTGCTGGAAAGCCTGTCTCGAAAAACGGGGAAGAGAAGGGAGGGTGTTTTTGGTCCGGAGAAGCTGCTGTCGGAAGAGAGGACCCAGCATTAAAGAAGCTAGGGAGTGGAATGTAAACCGTTTTTAAGGTGCCTCGGGACTACGCCTGCATAATTTGGCCACTACAACCGCGATTTGGCCCAACCGGTGGAGATTCAAAGGGGCGGGGAGAGAAAAGGGCAAGCTGCCTTGCTTCCTTGGTCCCAAGCCTCGATAGACACGTTTGATCCGTGGGATAGACGACAGCATTTCAAGAATATTTTTTTTAAAGGATCTCGGACCCAGAGAGGAGGAAAGGGTGCCGGCTTGTGTCGCGTGTGTTAGGGGGGAAATCGTGAAAATTCCGAATTTAAAAAAAAAAGGACAGCCAAAGGAGAGCACACGAACACTGATGGTCACTGGGAGGAGTGGGAAGCGGTGGTCCAGCCCAACTGCCTATCCTGTTTAAGGTTTCTTGGTGAGGACACAATTTGGAGAGATTCTCTTCAAGCAGGCACTGGGCACCAAGGCGGGGGATCCAAAGGGTCACCGGGCTCAAAGGATCTGGCGGGGCATCCCATAGCCCGTCATGCCTGCCTGAGAGGCACCCCGATTCGTGCCCATCTGAAGCCCAATGACGCTCTGCCCCTCCTTCAGCTTGTCCTCCGAGAAAGCCCGACGATTCTCCTGCGATTTCCTGGGGAAAGAGGGAAAAATCGATACGCAGAACGTGAGAAAAGGTGGAATAATTAACTTACAGCGCAGAGCTGGAAGCAATCATTGAATCCAGCCCGTGTCATGGAGGCCGAGGGGGGGAATTGAAGTCCCAACTCTGCAGCTAGAGGCCTAATCTACTGAGCTAGCCAGCGGCTCTGAACTGGGAGCACCCACAGGGCAGGGCTTCTCTTGCTGCCCCATTACATGTCCCTGTGAAGGTTGTATGACTGAGAGAAAGGCCGTCCCTCAAGATCTTAGGGGTCAAGAAAGCTCACCTAGGGAGATATGGTACTTCAGACACATGCCTGGTTTGATGGTCACAGAATAATAGAAACAGAGTTGGAAGAGACCTCAAGGGCCATCTGGTTCAACCTCCCGCTATGTAGGAACCCCCATCACAGGACACCCGATAGATGGCTATCCAGCCTCTGCTTAAAAACCTCCAAAGAAGGATACTCTACCACCCTCCGTAGCAGCATATTCCATTGCCGAACAGCTCTAACAGTCAAAATTATACGGCCACATATATGGCCTGATTTTATTGAAATATTTTACTGATGAGTGGTTGAAATTTTGTTGCTGACTACAGTAAATCATAAGAAACTAAGAGCCATGCTGGATCAGACCAAGGGCCCATCTAGTCCAGCTTCCTGTATCTCACAGTGGCCCCACCAGATGCCTCTGGGAGCGCACAAGTCTAGAACTCTGTCTCCTGATACCACTGCCCTGCATCTGCCCTTTGAAGTACCCTGGTTTTAAGCCTGGAGATGACACATCCCCATTGTGGCTTGTAACCTGTGGTGGACATTTCCTCCTGGATTCTGTCCAATCCCCTGTTGAAGGCATCGAGGCCAGATGCCGTCAGCACATCCTGTGGCAGGGAGTTCCACAGACTAACAACACACTGGGTAAAAAAAAAATCCTTTTGTCTCTTCTCACTCTCCCAACTCTCAATTTGAGAGGATGTCCCCTAGTTCTGGAATTTTGTGAGAGGGAGAAGAGCGCCCCTCTATCCACTTTATTCATGCCCTGCATAATTTTGGACACCTCAATCGTATCCCACCTCAGGTGCCCTTTTTCCAGACTAAAGAGCCCCAAATGCTGTTGCTTTTCCTCATAAGGGAGGTGCCCCAGCCCAGTAAGTCATGCTAAGTCGGGGGGGGGGGGCATTTGATGAATCAATTACTTCATGAGTTCAGATTACTTAAACGGGCTTCGTCTAGTATTGGCTTACGATGCTGGAGTAAGTTGCCACTGAAGCAGGTGCATTTGCAAAGTCAAGGGAATCTACAGAGAAGTTGATGGACCAGTTCCCCATTGATCTGATGGGCCTAATTTAGTGTGGTTTACTGCACTAAACAACAGGGTCTCAGACATTCTGCTATGCTGCTTCATCATCCATTGGTTTTCATTCTGTCATTTTTCAAAAATGAAAAGTTGTACAATCATAACCTGAAGAAAGGATGGAGCGCTAGAATAAAAGACTAAGGATCAACGGAATTCAGCTGAATAAATTGCTTGTAAAAATTCAGGGTTTTATGGGTCTTTTCTTTTTCTGTTAAAAATATGCAAGCTTTACCGTTTGTTTGCCTTAGCTTCTATTGACGGAGCTCAGATGCTCGGAACTTAAGAGGACCTTCAGAATGATACGGAATAGCTGGCCCTACCATCAGACAGAGTGGGGGGGGGGCAACTGCCCAGATAGTAGATCTACCAGTGACAGCTTTTTGGCTGTTCTCAAAATGAACTGAAGAGCCAGGATGGTTACACTGCAGGCAAGATTCCAGATCTTGCACTCCAAACAATTGGTGATAATACTGGTGTGTCGGCACTGGTTTGTGCCAAGGGTGACTAAAAAAACCTCACCAGGTGCTTTGAAGCCGTGAAGTCACACTGTGTCTGGGATTCAGAAGGCCACTGAAAAGTGCAACCGTGTGTGGTATATTGTGCCACGACTATGCGCACGCACCCGCGCATGTTCACGAACACATGCAGGCGCGTTGCAGCACTTACTTTGGGAACCAGTTGGGGTCCCCAGCGAAGAACCCATCTCCTCTCGAGACGGCCAAGCCTCCCAGATTCATCAAGGTCCTCTGGACGCAGGCCATGTTTTTACCTGTGCGAGGGAGAAATTTAAAAACAAAACAATAAGCATGTGCTAGCAGATCATTTCTGACTTATGGTGACCCTCTCCAGGAGTTTTATTGATATAAGGTACTTGGAGGTGATTGACCATTCCCTTCTTCTTGGGCGGGGCAGGGGGGCACCCTGGGGCTTGCAGTTTACAACAGAGAACTGAATACTCTGCAAGCCAGATTCCTAAACCCATGGAGTTAATTACATTCGTGTAATACAGTGGTCCCTCGCCCTTTCGCGGTTCATATATTGCGGTCCCGCTATATCGCGGGACTGCAGTATATGAAAAAGGCCCCCTAGGATAAGGAGGAAAAGTCCTGTTTCAAGCCTCCCATGGTTACCCCAGGACTGGGGCTGCCCTGAACAGGCATGTGAGGGCCTTCCTGGGCCTTCTGGAGGTCCCAAAAGGGCCTCCCTGTGAGCAGGAAGTGACGTCCGGATTGCTGAAAATCATTTCTGAGGCCTCCAGAAAGCCCAGGAAGGCTCTCACAGGCCCGTTCGGGGTAGGGCCAGGCTGGGGGTAAGTACAAGAGCCCCCAGCTAGCCTCCCCCCCAGGCCTGACTCGACCTGCATCCCTGTATTGCGGATTTTCAATTATTGTGGGTCAGGTCAGATCCCTAACCCCAGCGATAGGTGGGGGATCACTATACAGTAACCCCCCCGATCATGGGGGTTAGGGACCCACCCCACCCGCGATGCATGAAAATCCGCGATATGCGGAAGCGGGTGGGGTGGGGGCAGTGGGGCGATTGCATGCCTGTCTGAGAAGTCTTGGGGCGGTGCGCGCAGTCGGTGTTGCAGGATATTACCTCCTGCCGCTGCCCGCCTGCGCTGCCCGAGGTTTCTCAGTGGAGCACGGGGTGGCACGGAGCGACACGATCGCCCCACGCCGCCCCCGAGGTGCAGGTACTGCGATCCTGTGATGTAGTGGGACCGCAGTACCTGAACCGCAAAATGGCAGGGGGGGTGACTGTATTGCAAATCACAAAACCTGATTGCCCAGGAGCACTGTTCTAGGAATATTCCACCAGAGAACCCCATTTCTGTGTTAAGGACAGGGCCATAATCCCTGATGAGTTATGCAGAGGTTTTTAGATATACAGTATATCACAGAAGTGAGTACACCCCCCCTCACATTTCGTAAATGTTTTAGTAGATCTTTTCATGTGATAACACAGAAGAAATGCCAGCGGTTTAGACATTAATGGCTGTGTGTCGCATTCTTTTGAGGGGACAGCACATTTACACTGTTATAGAAGCTGTATACCCACTGCTTTACATTGTAGCCAAGTGTCATTTCTGCAGTGTTGTCACATGAAAAGATATACTAAATTGTTTACGAAATGTAAGGGAGTGTACTCACTTCTGTGATATACTGTATATTTGGATGGAAAAAGACCAAAGGAAAGTAGATGACCCCAGAGTGATGGGTAGGGCACCGATGCAACCATATACCAAAATAGCAACTGCAAAGAAGAAGAAGAAGAAGAAGAAGAAGAAGAAGAAGAAGAAGAAGAAGAAGAAGAAGAAGAAGAAGAAGAAGAAGAAGAAGAAGAAGAAAGAAAGAGAGAAAGTAAGAGAGAGAGAGAGACAGACACAGAGACAGACAGACAGAAGTCATATAGTTCTTGTGCATGACCCAAAACTAAGGTGGATGATACATAACATTCTCTCTAATTTTCCAGAGCATGACACAAACTGGAAGCAAATGGGGGGAAACATCCAGTTGGCTGCATGAGTCTGATGTAGCGCTGTGCACCCATGTGGCATAGAGGGAACGTTGGTGGTACATTTATTAGATCTCTAAACTCTCCCAAACAGTCAAGCTTTTGTTACACCTGTCAACCACTGTACGGTATTTCATTCACAAGAAAGCTAGGGCGCGGCGTCTGAGCGGCTGCCCGCCACAGGTAGCTCCAAACACCCGTTTGGCCAAACAACGAACTGCCACGAACTGCCAAACTGACAGTTCGTGCCCATCTCTCTTGGTGAGATTTTACTGTTGGTGTGAACAAAGGGATCAAGTACAGATCTTAGCAATGGTAGCAGCCGCTTTTTAAGAATCGTGCACAGGTAACGGAAGGGTTTCTTTTTCCCATTATAGATTTACAACAAGGAACCCTTTACAAATCATGAGAAACTCGGCAGGAGATGGGCCGTGTATCAAAGTCCCCAATATTGTTAATTCACTCGCCACCAAGAAAGAAGTGTATGTGGGGGAAAATGTGTGTGTGGTTGATTCATTTTAAGGGGACTTTCCCTTCCCACTTCTTAAAGGCCTGAATTATGCATCTTCTTTTTTTCCAAAGTAGGAAATGATTTGGTGGGAGGGGGAAATAGGTGGGTTTGGCCCTCCGAGGTCTAAGGGGGTGGGGGTGGGGAATGGGGCTAGAATCCACCCCCTTCCTCTTTTCTATCACCCCAAACCTCTAAGCATGACATTGACTCCAGCTGCACACCTGTGGTGTGCAGCGGTATTCCTTAGATCGGGCATGTCCAAACTTCGGCCCTCCTGATGTTTTGGACCACAACTCCCAGAATTCCAAGCCTGTATTTCCAACGGCAAAGGACTGTGGGAGTTGTGGCTGTGTAACATCTCGCTAAGCCATGCCTGCTGAGAACGGTGGTTGTTGTCATCCAAGCGTATTTGGAGGGTATTCCATTAGGGAAGACTTCCCTCAGCCCTTTGTGCCCGTTTCACCCTCTCCCCCCTCCCTCACCCCGCCGGCGCTCCGTACCTTCCCAGAGGTCCACTGTCTGGAATATGTCCGTGGCAAGAATGCCGTAGCTTTCGGCAGCATGCAGAAACTTGGAGATCTGCTCCATCTGTTTGAAGGCCATACTGGAAGCTTGGATCTTATCCACCGGCCCTTTCCCTGGGGGGTAAAGGCTGTTGATCAGCTTGCACAGCACCTGAGGAAGAGTAGCCACCAAGATGGAATTATATTCTGTACCTGCCTACCCCCCTCACTCTCACATACTTTACACATCCTCTTTCCATAAAGATACCTTGGCATTTAACAGCATTTCATTTTCGCAAAACTCTTTTCACAAAAGCGTGGACACACATCCTCACCCTTTCCCTTCGCAAGACCATTTCTGGCAATTGTGGGTTTTAAAAAGGATAGTGGACGGGCTGATTGCCACAGAAAGAGCTCATCGAATGTCTTGTGGTACCTTTAAGGACACACTGACAACGTCTTAACACCACTAGAACTGCCACAGTGCCAATCTATAGAGACCTGAGGCTTGTAGTTTGGAGAGAAGATACTTAGAATATTTTGGTAGGGAGCTCTAGGGGTGGATGACAGAGAAATCTCAGGGACCTTAAATAATTTGATAACAGCTAGATAACAGATCTCATACATACATATGTATCATACATACGTATGTATGTATGATAACAGATCTCAAGCTATCAAATTATTACAACAATGTTCTTACAGCAGCAGGCAACTAGAATAGTTACTTTTTACTAA